>NC_069435.1:24441664-24471664 GCF_026875155.1 Cherax quadricarinatus | reverse complement strand
CACAAATAGCATAGGTGAGGTATGGATAAATGAGTGAATGGTATAGTGTGAGAAGGGCAATTTGCGGCACGTAATATCGTATCTTGGAAAGGATCCCCACCATTTTGGAAACTCTTTTTTGTTATGTGTTGGATATGGGTGCTGAAATTTAGGTTGTTGTCGAGGTATAGACCTAGGATTTTGCCCTCATTATGTCTGGCAATTAGAGTGTTGTCGATCTTAATGTTAAGTTGCACAACACCTGCTCTGCTACCAAACATAATGTAGTAGATTTTGTCAGTGTTAAGTGTAAGTTTATTGGCTGTCATCCAAGTCAGAAATTTGAGCAGCTCCTCGTTAACAATGGTGTTGAGGGTGGCAAGATTAGGGTGGGAGATGACGTAAGTCGTGTCGTCAGCAAAGAGAATGGGTTTCAGGTGTTGGGATATGTTTGGAAGATCATTAATGTAAATGAGGAAGAGCAGGGGACCAAGGACACTTCCCTGCGGAACTCCAGTATCAAGTGGCAGTGTTGATGAGGCTGTGTCTTTAATGGTGACATACTGATACCTATTAGTAAGGTAGGATTTGAAATATGCAAGCTCATGGCCTCCTATACCATAATGGTCAAGTTTGTGGAGTACGATGTCGTGGTCTACTGTGTCAAAAGCTTTTCTTAGGTCAATAATAATTCCTAGTGGATATTCCTTATTTTCCAATGCTGTGTAAAGCAGATCTAGCATTTTTATAATTGCATCATTAGTGTTTTTATTTTTCCTGAATCCAAATTGGCAAGGGTTGAGTATGTTTTGTGCCGTTATAAATGAATGTAGTCTCCTGTGCACGAGTTTCTCGAAGATTTTGGAGAGCAATGGTAAGTTTGATATTGGCCTATAGTTGTTTACATCTGTAGGGTCACCACATTTATAAGAATTAATGATTAGTTAATGTTTGAAGTTTATGTATTGGTGTAACCCTTGCTGTCTTGAGTAGTGTTGGGTAAGTGCTAGTTTCTAGTGACTTGTTAAAAAGTAATGCAATAGCATGCAAAAGGACATGGGCCACTCGCTTGTACAATAATGGTGGGACGTGAGACAGATTCCCCGAGTTATTTTTGAGTGACTTTATAATTGCGGTGACTTCCGTGAGCTCAGTTGGTACAAAATAGAAGGAATTTGGAAAATTCCCATCTAGGTAGTCCCCGGCACGGGCGTTGGTACGTGGGATTTTACTGGCGAGATTAGATCTTATGTTTGAGAAGAAGTCGTTTATCTTGTTAGCTATATCAGTGGGATGCAGTGGTGTTTCATTAGGTTTAGTTAGGACAATATTCTTGTTTTTTTTTCAGTTTGTGGGTCCCCAGAATCTGGGAAAGTGTTTTCCAGGTCTTTTTTATATCTCCTCTTGTCTCGGTGAATCTGCTGGAGTAGTACAGTTGTTTGGCTTTCTTTATTAATTTGGTGAGAACTGATGAATATTGTTTAAGAATATCTGTGTATTAAGCCCTGTCTATTACTTTTCATATTTGTGTTTCTTATCAATGGATTTCAGAATGCTGTTGGTTAGCCATGGGCAACCGAGCCGTTTATTCGTGATCTGTTTGTTTCGTTTTTATAGGACAATGTTTGTTATATAGTCTAAGTATTTTGTTAAGAAAAATGTCTGTCCAATCGTCAGTACATTAAAATTACAATAAAATACAATAGGGACAATTAACATTGTTCCTACACAGCTGTAAATCAATCCAAAATGTTATCCGAGGTGCACCTGTATTAAGGTTTGAAGCCAATCAGAAAAAACATTCTCCCCGTTATTACATGGCAACCAATTTTTTTTTTAATACAGTTAGCAAATTAAAGTTTACACAGCCCAAAATCATGACAAAAGTTTGAGGGCAACCAGTAAATGCATTTTCTAGTTATCACACAAAATTATTCATTTCCAAGTTAATAAATTGTCAAATTTACTCCTACACAGCCTAATCTCAAATGGTACCGTCCTCTTTCATACAATGCGAAGGTCATTAGTCTGATACTTTGGAGAAGAGGTTATAAATGTATGGTGATACCGACACTGTGGAAAAGGGCACTTCTGTGCAGTTCGGGATATTTATTGCAGGAAACCTTGGGCCAGTAGTAGTTTCATCAGTCCTATTATTTAGTAAGCTAAAACAGGTTAATATATAGGTATGCACCCCTTATTTCATAGAGAAAAATGCCATTTCAAAAATTAAATTGACAATTTGGCACCTGTTAGCCAATAACTGTCTCAACTTTCTAAAAATTATATACCAGTGAATAAACAGAAAAATGGATGGGGACACACACACTGTAACCCCACAACCACAGAAGTTACAGTAAGCTCTGTGGGGTGAGTAATTACAGCATTGTGTGTCCTACATGCAGGAACCACGGTTAGAGTTCCCTTCCATCCCTCTGTGTATTCAATGACAATCCTTGATTATAGCTTATCTTAGGTTTTTGATACACTAGTGTGGAAAGTTTGAAGTCACCAGAAGAGACTTTCACAGGTTGTCGCGCGAAATACAAATCAGAGAATATTCTATATAAAATTGATCAGAGTTCATTTCCTGCACATGCTAATAGTTGCATGACTCTGTCCCTAGTCACAGTTTTCCTCTAGAGAAAATTTGAAGCCAATCGGATGAGATGTTTTTAAGTTATGAACGAAAATCTTGATGTACCCTTTCAGGTATGCTTTAAAAAGCATTCTAGCTTAATTTTTTTTACTCTGTCATCTGTTTTGACGACTGATGTACTATTTTGTCGGTTATTTATTATTTTAGTTGACTCATTATTATAATTACCTGGTACTTTCTTTTCTACAGGTTGATTCACTCGTAGAAGGCCCTGAGTTGGTACTCCAGTAGCTGCAACCGTCTTGTTTGTATATTATGCCTGTAGTAAACCATAACTCGGGGCCTCCTGCGAGTGAAACACCTCTACACTTGTGCAAGACAGGTATACAATACCGACAAGATGAAAGTTAAGACACTTGTGCAACATCTGGTTGTCTTTATTGTAAACGTTTCGCCATCCAGTGGCTTTATCAATACAGATTCTTGGACATAATTAGAAAACAGAAGAACTATATACAAAAGATGAGGTAATCAGTCCCTCAGCCTTGGAGGTGGTGTTTATGAAATATTACCAATACTACTGTTGTTGCTGCTGCTGCTGTCAGGCAACTATTCATTTACAATTTCAACGCAGAAAATAATTCCCATGTACGTGCACTACAGTATAACATAATACACTTGACACCTACACAAACGTAACCTGTACCTTTATTTATATTATATATATATATATATATATATATATATATATATATATATATATATATATATATATATTATTATAAATAATGCAAGGCAAGTCATGGGAAAGGGGTGGAAATCTTTAGCTCAAGTATTTTCACACTTCTCATTTCGTCATCAGGAGCTGTGCAAAGTTGCAAAGGCAGCAACATGAGAAGTAGGGTAAGTTTTCAGAGATATGGTAGTGAGAATGGTAGTGTGGAGGCACCAGCCAGACTGAGAGGCTAGCAGGATGCCAACCCCCCACCGCATATGGGGTCGGGTGGAGTAGGCCTCAGTTTGCAGATAGCATGAGGAAAAATACTAGAAGATAGTTAATAGCCAGCCCTAAGCTTTTAACCGCTGGGAACAGGTCAAGTGGCGTAAAAAGTTACATTACCATAGTGGATCATTACGTACCTTCATTTACAAACTTCTAGTTAATGAAATAGAGGGAAACCCCCTCATTTGTCAGTGTTGCAGAACCTTCCAGAATATTCAGGAAATACCCCCAGTGTCAGTTAATATGCCTGTGTGAGTTCTATTCAAGCTTTCTTATAATAACTAGGCTATTCTTAATTTTAATGCCATTCCTATCATTATTATTAACTATCATCCGCTAATCATTATAATATTACCAACAACCTGATTCATTAAACCCCTAAACTAGTTGTAATCACCATGTTGCAACCACCTGTGTACCTTGTGTACCTTGTACCACTGTACCTAGACGGGTTTAGGACCTCAACAGGTCACTCTACATTTCTTTTGTGCTATCCTAGGATGATCACACATGTGCCCACATACCTAAATGAACCCACATACCTACTTCCTTACCACAGATGTTATACCGCTCAGGTTGCAGCCTGTATTGCGGCACACTACCTAGAGCACCTGTCGCATTACGATACCTGTATGTAGCAGCAGCTGAGTTATACCGACGGCAGACCTAACATATTAAAATATCAACCTTCGCGACGGGCTTAACAAGGTGTCACATATTATATGGACTTACACGCGCGACGGTCGTACCATGATGTTCAGTTTGCAGACTCTGGTCGAACATAACCAAAATATCAGGAAACCCCCTGGCATAAGGAGCAATCCTTTGTTTTTGTATAACATTGTTGCTTAAAGCTGTGCATAACTGACTCCACTAAATAACTGTCGAGTTTGTACAGCCCATAATTTGAGTTATATACGGCATTCCTAACATGTTTCAAGAGGGAGCACTCTATTGTTTCCATGATGGAACTGTTGGGTACAATTATTTGGGCGGCAGCCCACCCCGGTGGGTGATAGCAAGAACTGACTTGCTTAAAGATCGCATGTGACACCTGGTCTGTCCGAACCTACCGAACCTAGTTTCCACCCCCCACCTCCCCCCGTGACTTGTCTTGCATTGGTAAGATCGCCTGGCTCCGATTGTTTTACACACACACACACACACACACACACACACACACACACACACACACACACACACAATATATATATATATATATATATATATATATATATATATATATATATATATATATATATATATATATATATATATATATATATATAAAATCACTGTTTCAGGGTGGAGTGATGGGCGGCTGCGTGGGCTGGGAGCGGAGAGTGGGCGTGTGGTGTGGGTGGTGGAGGACGCCCACCACGGCGGCGTCAACACTGTCGTCGCTCTCACGAACGACCACGTTGTCTCCGGAGGTCGTGACGGAAGGGTAAGTTCTCGTAACCATAATGATAACAAAATCCTTCAGTGTAACGTGTGGGGGAGACTCGCGAAGGAGATTCAGAGAGAGTAAGAGACAGAAGAAATTTAAATGTAAAAATTTAGGTGTGTGTGGGGGGGGGGGGAGGGCATGATTCTGAAATTACTACAGTGCTGAAATTCTATCATGGTTCTGCGAGTGTAATATTTACGTCTTGTGGGGGAATTGAAACTTGTCACGTAATATGATGTCTGAACTGTTGAACCTTACGTGATGTCAGAACCATTGAAGCTTGTAAAGTGATGTCTGACCTGAGGGTTCTTGTATACCTTGTTTGCCAGTAGTAACAGCAGTACCAATGTTTGTCAGTAGTAACAGCAGTACCAATGTTTGTCAGTAGTAACAGCAGTAACAATGTTTGCCATTAGTAACAGCAGTACCAATGTTTGTCAGTAGTAACAGCAGTACCAATGTTTGCCAGTAGTAACAGCAGTACCAACGTTTGCCAGTAGTAACAGCAGTACCAATGTTTGCCAGTAGTAACAGCAGTACCAATGTTTGCCAGTAGTAACAGCAGTACCAATGTTTGTCAGTAGTAACAGCAGTACCAATGTTTGCCAGTAGTAACAGCAGTACCAATGTTTGTCAGTAGTAACAGCAGTACCAATGTTTGCCAGTAGTAATAGCAGTACCAATGTTTGCCAGTAGTAATAGCAGTACCAATGTTTGCCAGTAGTAACAGCAGTACCAATGTTTGCCAGTAGTAACAGCAGTACCAATGTTTGCCAGTAGTAACAGCAGTACCAATGTTTGCCAGTAGTAACAGCAGTACCAATGTTTGCCAGTAGTAACAGCAGTACCAATGTTTCTGATCATTTTATTTGCATTCGTGAGGAAAGCGCTGAACCCGAAAGGGTCGTACAGCACCTGAATACAAAGGACAGGCTCGATCCAAGGAAAACTGAGCTACATTCTCCTTTTTCCTGGATCAAACTTACCTTCACTTCCCCCCCCTCACCGTTCCCCAGGTGTCACATGATGCATGCGGGTTCAGCACTTCCAAATAATTATCATGACCCATGTGGGTTTAGCGCTTCATATAAACATGACAAGGGTGTGAGGTAGGTGCGGGTGTGGCTGCCTGAGGGATGTGGCATGCGGATGACAGCCTCTCAGAAGGAACACAGGGGAGAGGTGACGCACCTGGCTCTAGCACCGTCAGAGGCTCGGGTACTCTCCTGCAGCGGTGACGGCTCGTGCATCCTCTGGCTCCTGCCGTGAGTACCTCACTCTTCCAACCATTTTCATGCGAGCAAGATCCTGGTCTAACAAAGGTACTTATATTAAAGACCCTGTCCTAGGAAGGTAAATATCATTACGAGATATTTACTCGTTTTAACCATTAGCTTAATATTAATACCGTAATATTAATACCAACTATCCTGACACAGGCACCCACTACACTAACACAGGCACCCACTACACTAACACAGGCACCCACTACACTAACACAGGTACCCACTACACTAACACAGGCACCCACTACACTAACACAGGCACCCACTACACTAACACAGGCACCCACTACACTAACACAGGCACCCACTACACTAACACAGGTACCCACTACACTAACGCAGGCACCCACTACACTAACACCAATAACCACTTCTCTAAGTATTAACTAACAACTTTCCAGGGAGCTGGAGCGGATGTACCGACTCACTGCTCATACAGTGTTCCTTGGTGGTAGTTTGTTGAAGAGTGGTGAGATTGTTACTGTGGGAAGCGATGGGTCCTTGCTGGTGTGGGATCACTTAGATGGTACCCTCCTGGCTGACCTGCCAGCCTCCAACACACCTATCACTACCATCGCTGCCACTCCTGATGATGCTACCATAGTCACTGCCGGCGAGGATGCTGTTATCAAGGTACGTATAACAGAAGGTGTAGGTTAAAGAAAAAATACAAGGTTTACACGGCCCAATACACTAGGTTTTTCTCGTGAGTTTCTAGGAAGCTGCTGCTTCCTTGCACGAACCTACCTCTTTTATCCACTTGTGATGCACTGGTGTTATTGCTTTGTATAACCCACTAATGACTGCCAATGGTGGACCTACATTTTTGGGCCCTGAAAACTGAAACTGTTATGGGGGCCCCTTCTCATGCAGTAGACACAAAAATTTTGAGCAATATGGACTAAAGCCGTTTCTGGGGACCCTCCGGGATTAGGAGCCCTGAAGCTTAAGCTTCATTAGTTTCATAGTAGATCCGCCCCTGATGACTGCACATCCACACAGGTATGGAACTGGAATAAAGGTCGTGTGACCCATGAAGGACAAGGACACAGTGGTGCTGTCACCAAGATCTGCATATCTCCCAGCGGGGATGTGTTGGCCTCTGTGGGCAAGGATGGAGCTCTGCTCTTCTGGAAGATCCCGTAAGTCAAGACTGTGTAGCATGATTTGCCCTCTGTCACACACTGATGCTCTGTGGGAACAGTTGATGGACATTATCCTGTAGGAACAACGCATGGATATTATTCTGCGGGAGCCGTTAATGGACATTACTGTGGGAACAGCTGATGGACATTTCAAAATCATGTGTGATGTTAATGGGAGTTATCTATTAATACTAAAAGAAAAATTTTAGATGGATAATTTTAAGGATAGTATATCTATGGGGAAGCGCTAAACCCCTGAGAGTTATGCCCATAGGCAGACTCTAAACAACTAGGGGTTTTACAGCGCCTGGGAAATGGGAGGTTTAATTCGAGGAAAGAGGTAGCTAAAATTTAATAGATCAAGAGTCCTTCAGTGCCATCAACGTACCTCCCATGAAGGGAAAACTTACATATTCTTCCACTAAGTCTGTCACTACCATGCCAGCAATATTTTCAACAGAATAATGTCCACTGATAATTACAGGACGCAGAATCGCTTAAACATAAACGTTAACAAATATTTACCTCACAAATACTTAATTTTTACCTGGTAAACATATTAAAAATAAACACTTAGATTTTAAGCTTTATGATCTTTCAAATTTTGATGCCGTGTGCCAAGAATGATTTAAGTAACAATAAGTAGTAAAAGTGTATATAATAATGCTTGTAGTATAAACATGTACATATAGGCATATAATTAATTATGAATTTGTAAGTGTCGATCAGCCATAAAGGCTCTCAAGATAAAGTGGAAGTAGGTTCTGCTGCCTAAAAAATAGGTTAGAGATGTAATATCACAAAGTAGCATCAACAAAGTAATTTTCCAAATTTAATTCATTACTAAAACATTGTAAAGGATATGAAATGCAACTGTCTGCACACGTTATCACAAGTATTGTACCATGAAGTTCACTGACAGATTGTATTGGTCGTGATGGTCCCATGGACGAGTCCCCTCCCTCTCTCATGCGTCCCTGATATCATTCCATAAGATTTTTGAAATGGTATGTATAGGACTGGTTTCTAGGTACCACCTCTCAAAGGAGCTCTTGATCAGTAGAGCTGGATTTATCATCGACTTCCATGAATTGAAACTAAATGCGTCCCATTCCCCAGGAGCTTTATTACTCATGTACGTTTAGTATTTTCCTCAGATTAAAGAAGGAAAGCCAAATATCAGTAGCTCTAACAGTACAACATTTAGTGCTAGAATAAATGATATCAGGTACTAACACCAGATATGTTGATCACTACGTATAATGAAGTACCAGTTAGATGCGCTATAAGCCACTAAACGTTTGTATAAATATGACAACTTTAAAACTGTGTAAAACTTTTATTAGTTCATCTGTCGCATATAGAAAACCACATTTTCATAATTGTTGTGAAATTAAACAAAAGTGAATTTTGTGAAAACCCCCTCTTTTTTTTTTTTTTTTTTTTTTTTTTTTTTTTTTTTTACAGATCAAAAAAGACTGCCGCCACTAACACAAGCTGATATTCATCAGCCAAGTTTGCTAATACCATGTCAACATGTCAACAATTTAAGGACCAGAGCAAGCTCAGGCGAGTACTTGATTAATTACCTCACTGCAATCATAGAAGTAACTGTGTTCATAGTCTATTGTTTGTATTTTAGAGCAGTTCACTCGTATCTGTCATACAGTATAATGGGGGACTGAAATGTAAGGGTAGGAATAAAAGGAGGCCAGGGTTAATGGGAGTGTAAAGTGAGCATCATTAATGGAGTTATAGTACGAGTCTGAGTTAATGGGGAAACTTTCAGTGAGATCAGTTAGTGTGTACGAGGGTCTGCAAACTTTTCATTACGATGGCCACGTCGTATATTTCTCACACTTTCACGGGCCAAAGAAAAAATTAGTCTTATAAATAAATGTAAATGAATGAATAAAATTTAAATAAATAAGTTTCTTCTGGATCCTTTTTGTAATCATGATATAATCAGAACAACAGAAAAATGACGATTACGAAGAAACAATACAATGCTTACCCTGAGAAATGATATATAATGAGTAAAAATTGTCGAACATAAGCCAGTGTTCTGACAGTGTTATCAATGTTCTGACAGTGTTATCAATGTTCTGACAGTGTTATCAGTTACTGAACTGCAGATAAGAAAAGCTGACACAAGATTAATTTGTACAAGATTAATGGGGATGATGGAATTGGTTTTTAATTTCAAAATATTTATGCTGAACTGATGTTTCAAGCTTTAGGAGCCAATTGTTAGAATGGACTTCAAATGCTCTTCAGGTAAATTTGAGATATTTGTTCTTGACATACTTCATTTTTGAAAATGTTTGTTCACACAGGTACATTGTACCAAAAACTGATACGAATCCACAAGCAAATCGCTTCAAATTTGCAAACTATCCAGGCTGTAAAGATTTATAAAATTGGATCCGAGTTCCTTCTTTATATTTTTCTTTCATCATGTCATCTGATTGCAGATCAATAATTTCCATTTAAAACTGACTTGGCAATGTTTCAACATTGAAGTCAAATGGATTTTCAAACAGCTTTATTTAAAGTTGTTTTTCCATCATGACCAGAAAATCGTTTCTGAAATCTTTTGCAAGTCATTAACGATTCCTGTTGCAAATGAAGAAAATTTTGCTTCACTTTCATAAGAACATAAGAAAGGAGGAACACTGCAGCAGGCCTGTTGGCCCATACTAGGCAGGTCCTTTACAATTCATCCCACTAACAAAAGACCATAAGAATGAACACTTTTTTTTTTTTTTTTTTTTTTTTTTTTTTTTTTTTTGTACTTCCCATTTCCAGGACTCAAGTCCGACTATATGAAAATAACCGGTTTCCCTGAATCCCTTCACTAAATATTACCCTGCTCACACTCCAACAAGTATGTCATACAAATTATTGAAAAACATCGTGAGGAAAGGACTTTCTCACTATCAAGAGTACAAAAATTCCTTGCTTTATGCAATAAATGCATTCCAGGCCAATGATACAAGGCAAAATTGCATAAAATTAATACAGTACACAACACAAAATAAGAGATATGTTCCTAGACTGCAAAATTCCATTTTTTGACAAATATTGACCAAAATGGCTTAGCGCTTCTTTTTGATTATAATAATAATAATAATAATTGACCAAAATAATTATAGCTTTCCACACCATAAATACCACAATACAAAGAATACTAAACTTTATATTCAAGAATTACAGTATGATCAGGATCATAAGCTCTAGAAGTGGTGTGCTTTCACTCAAGACTGTCAATGCATACTGCAGGTTACATCTTGGAGAAGAAAATGAAACTTGGATACCATAGGCGATCAACCAAGTCATAGTGAGGGGGTCCATTGATAATTTCGCCAGTCATGTATGCCAGCTTATGTGCAAACATACATGGGGCAGGTACACGTATAGTCCCCTGCCAATTGTAGTACATATGGCAAAGTTTATATGCCAAGCGTTGCATGTGGTCAGGCTGCAAGCCGCTGCTGTCCTCTGTGATATTAAAGGATGTCGGACTCACAGTTCCTTCATTATAGATTGAGATACCAAGAAAAAGTCGTACCTCTCAGGAAGTGTAATGACATCATCTATCACTGTGCCAGGCAATGGGTTTTCTAGTTGACCTCTGTTGTCTAGAATCATTCGAGTGTTGATCCTCTTGGACACAATTACAAAAGCAAACTTTGGGGACTTCATGCAAACCTCTTCAAAACACCTCTTAATAGCAGCTATTTCATGCTCCTTGACATATTATATCTGTCCTTCAACCCCATCACGATACACAATTACCAAATTTGGGTGACAGCCATTTTCCATATAATACCGACTCAAGGCATTTTTAACTCCTAATGCAAAATTATCAGTCAGCTCTTCCTGATTAACATGGCGGGCTGCTTGGGAGAGGTAACGGGTCCATGGCTGATTTAAGGAGGACACGACCGCACCGTATGAAATATCACGTCTGACTCTATCATGGTAGACATCATATCCAATAACCATGGCATTCTTAATGGGGACTGCGACACTCGATGGTTCACCACCCAGTTTGCAATTAATCTGAATAGCAACTTTTGTGGCTACTGACATCAGACGCTGCTTTTTGAAGAGTGTTCTGCTCAGGATACACTGACTAGGAATGCCCATTTTAATGCTGAGGTGGCGTTTGATAGCACTATACCTATCAGCCCGATTATTCGGTAGAATTGCCAGAACAAGCTGCTTTCCGGCACACTGGTTCAATAAACTTACATATTCCTGAGCACTATCACCATGCAAAGTAAATCTGCCAGGGCTGCTAATATTCATGCCCATGGGTGCTCCAACACGCTGCAAACAAGTAATCAGTCCATGTGCATCATCATTAAATTTCAATGGGTAGATAACTGCCCATATGTGATATTTTTCACAACGTGAGGAATGAACCAAATTAGAAACTTTCACCTGTCTTTCAAATAGCATCATTTTTGCCCTGAATGCGTGAATAGATCACAAATCAAATTTGTTTCGCGTTGCAATTTGAAATTCAATTAATTCATATGGCTTGTCACGTCTGCAAAAAATGCCAGTTTGCAAAGCCAATCAGTGTTTGGTAAAAGTGGTTCGGGTCGATTCTTCTGTGAGAAATTAATATATTTCCTTTCTGAGCTGAACGAACCATAAGAACCTTTCCACGACTAAGCCATCGAACTGCTGTATAATAAGGCAAGTTATCGAACTCTGAATCAGTTTCAGAAAATCACGAAACTGGCGATGAATAAGCCTGAGAGATCGAATGAAATTCACTGAAACAACAGGTTTCAGAATGCGACATATCCACATTTCCCGCACAATGCTTAACCTAACACAGAAACATGGGGGTTGAGTCCACCATCCTCACAAGCATTTGTGAACTGTCCAGCCAAACATTTCTTCAAACCGAACATGGTCTTGTCTCCATCAATTGTCCTGCATTACAGTTTATTCCACTACAGGCTATATTCTAATAATTTTTTTTTTCAATTCTTTGAAGATATCTTCCCCGGTTCCTATGCTGTGCATGCTATGCTTTGATGCTAATTCTTGTGTGACATTAAATTTATTGTCGACGCCACGGATGAACACTAGGAGTTGTAATGTGTCACATCATTTAATTCATCAACTGCGAGAGAATAAAACTAAAAATTTTGCAGTTTGATGAAATATATTGCATCCTATATCCTCAGTATCCTATATCCGCAGTATTTGGCGCAAGACTGAGGATTTTGAACAGATTTTCTTTTTCTGGGCATAACTCTGCCACAGCTTCCATCATACACTCTACTCAGATCTCCATCAGTGAATGGGTTTCCTCTTTAAGCTAACACATAAACTAGTTTGTAACTGACCCTCGTTAAAGCTTCATTTTCAGCTCTTCTGTGTAAAAACCTTGTTGGGAAAGCAACCCGCATTGCATTGACTCAGATTTTTGTGAACGTTGTTATTACAACCTAGGAGTCCCAAAGGCCTGTTATCCTGGATGTAAAGGGAGCAAAACAAACACAGCAGAAAACTTTTGACTTGTATTATCCTTCACCAATTTAGAAAAGAAGTATGTACACTATATACAACAATAGGTATTAGTGCACTCCACGGTAAGCAAGGCAGAATAGAAGCCACTAGAGAGCAGACCGTGCTTCAACCAGCTCTAGAATGGGAATGACAAGGGCAGACAGGAGAGTGGTACCCACATAACCTCTGCGATTGCCAAAACCATCTTCTCATTGGCTAGAACCTGGGTGCTGGTTGAACGACAGGGCCCCATCGTCAACCCTCAGTCCCTGGTTCGCTGGTTGGGGGAGATAGCCTGTAAATGAGGGTGTGTACATGCCCCGAATAAAGGTCACGTACTCTTGGCATGCCACAGCTGTGCTCCTATGAATTGGGAATAATTGGTTTAATTTTGGTTTCATAGTGCCGACATACATTATACTCCTTCAAAACTACAACAGTTTCGTGGCATACAACACACAAGGCTTTATCACCTGCTTGTATAAAGAAATACTTTGCACATCATTCTTCATTAAACAAGCGGTACTCAATCTGCACTGTTCTTTGTTCCTTCCATAACTGAAAGATATATCTGAAAAATGAAAAAGATTAAAACTGAAATTTGAACCAATTTTGATATTGTTACAAGCGGCAAAATCCATAACTTTAAGTGACTAAAAATGAGGGTTTATTAGTTAAACTATATATGAATATTTCAAGTTTCTGCAGGCCGCATAAACTCTTGTGGCGAGCCGCCATTTGGAGACCCGTGTTAGAGCGTTGAAAATGTTGGCAGTGCTTTCTGGGTGCTCTTGGGCAGTCTGTTAATACATGGTGAAGTGTTAGAACAGCCTGGTAATCCTTGCGGAGACGTACCGGGAATCACCTAGCATGTGCGAGTCATTTGTCTACTTTTTCATCGTGTGCCATCATGGTCTGATCCGTTATTGTGGGAGCGTAGTATTGCACACTTGATAGTGATGAAGACAAGATGGCCAGGAAGCTAATTACAGTTTGTTGTCCTCTAATTCAGACCAACTCTGTTGCCAACGAATTCGGAGTCGTTGAGAGAGAATTGGAAAATAGTCCGCAAAAGGCAATCTCCCCGTGGTAGATAAGCAGATCGTGGATGCAGACCAAGCAGCTGAGTGTATGTTGGTTACCCTGAACGTCCATGTATCCAGAGACCAAGCAAAGAACAACTTTTTGGGGTTGCAAGAAATAAGACATAATGGCTGTTGTATACAAAGAGTCAAAGAATAATTGGATGTGGGAAATTAAATTCTTGTATAACTTGTATGCATTTCAGGAGACTGAAACAGTAATGAAAGAGGAAAGATACATTATTGCAGTACATGCGATAGCAAGTATTGCATATACATCTGCAGAGAAAATGCTAACTAGCTCTACTAAATGTCCATAGGTTATTCTTTCTAGAAAAACAGCCACATACCTTACTCCATTTGGAAATGTGGGACCACTGCTGTTGTGTGAAAACACGAGTGACAGTTTTCAAAGAAAAGCGAGCACAAGTTTGAAGCGGACACCTTAGCCTTCAAGTATAAGTGGAAATAAACGTGGATAATCGGAACTTCCCAAGAAGGGAGGAAGAGGGGGAACGGGGGTTGAATAATATGACAATGTAAACATAAAGGTGGGGCACATTAGGAGACACTGTCAGAGTTCGTAATTTTTTTTTTTACTGTGTGAACATATGACATGTACGTACGAGTAAAAGAACCGTAAAGGTCGTCAAAGTAAAGGAAATGGGCATCGCAGGAAAGTTCGAAGGTCCTCAGACAGATCAAAGTTCTGAGTAGGTTCCTCACTAATGAGATGTGGGAATACCACGACAATTGCCAACCAAAATAGAAGACCAAGAAATTTTACTGTAGATACTGTGATAGGAGAGCAACAAAAATAAGTTGTAGGTTGACAAGACTTCCATAACAGATTTAGTTCTAACAACAGAAAACTGGAAATAACAAAAAAAGGCACAATACCGTGACTGGACCGATACACAGATAACCCACACATAAAAGAGAGAAGCTTACGACGACGTTTCGGTCCGACTTGGACCATTTACAAAGTTACACTAACCAGGCAGGAAGAGGTGGTGGTGGTGGTAGTAGTAGTAGTAGTAGTAGAAGAGGTAGTGGTAGTGGTAGAGTGGGGAATAAGGAGGACGAGCCAGTCAAATACAAAGGAAGGGGAGCACTGCAAGAGAGCTAGGTGCCCACAGAGGGAGAGCAAGCGCACAGAGGTGCGTGAAAGGGGAAGTGGTGAAATAAATAAAGAAGGAACAGAAACACGAGACAGAAGAGAGAAAGACAACCCAGAGGAGAAAAAGGAAAGAGGAAAGGGGAAGAGGGAGAAGAAGAAAAAGAAAAAGAAAAAATGAGGAGTCAGGTTAAGTCACGGGTGTATTATGAAAATAGACTACATAACATCAAAGGTGATATAAAAAAAACCTGGAAAACTCTATCTGAAATTCTTGGAAATAAAAAGTTATCCAAAAACAAAACAATCAAACTAACAAAATCACATGAACCCCTACTCACACCTACTGAAACAGCAAACAGACTTAATGTTTTCTTCTCCACCATAGGTAAAAATCTAGCGAACAAAATACCAAGCGTAAACACCCGTCCATCAGACTACCTCATAGGTACCTACCCAAATACACTATTCCTAGCTCCAACCAACCCCATAGAAGTTACGCTCATCATAAGCACCCTTAAAAACAAGGCAGGAGACATAAACAGCTTGCCTGCTTTTATGTACAAAAAAGCTTCTCAAGTATTGTCACCAAATTTTGCAACGCTCTTTAACAAATCCACTGAATCAGCTACCTTCCCAACAATCCTCAAAATAGCGAGGGTCACTCCGATCCACAAAGGTGACCAAGCTGACTTGAATAACTATAGACCAATATCTAACTTACCACTGCTCTCTAAAATCTTTGAAAAATTAATTCACAGACGGATCTATTCCCACCTCGTCTCACACAACATATTAAACCCTTGTCAGTTTGGATTCAGGAATAATAAAAGCACGAAGGATTCTATCATACGCATGCTAGAATTAATATATACTGCACTGGAAAAGAAAGAAGTCCCGCTGGACATTTTCACTGATTTATGTAAAGCTTTCGATACAGTCGACCATGAACTGCTGTACTCCAAATTAACGCACTATGGTATCAGAGGCCACTCCCTCAACTATCTAAAATCATACCTTAGTAACAGAACTCAATATGTGTATGTAAATGATGCAAACTCTTCTACCCAACCAATCACAGTAGGAGTCCCACAAGGAAGCGTCCTTGGACCACTCCTCTTTCTCATCTACATCAACGATCTACCGAATGCATCACAGCTACTCAAACCCATATTATTTGCAGATGACACTACATATGTCTTTTCCCACCCAAACACGGTCATACTAGCAAACACAGTCAATGCCGAATTGCAGATGATATCTGCCTGGATGATGACTAATAAACTTACCCTGAATACTGATAAAACCTATTTCATTCAGTTTGGAAACAAAGCTGCAAATGATCCAATTAACATAACGCTAAATGGATCATCAGTCACAAGACTCAGAGGGAAAATTCTTAGGTATCCACCTTGACAGTAGCCTTAAGTTCCGGACACACACACAACAAATCACCAAGAAAATCTCCAAGACTGTAGTACCTTATCAAAGATAAGGTACTACGTTCCACAATCAGCTCTCCTGGCACTGTACCATACACTCATATACCCTTATCTTACATATGGAATTTGTGCATGGGGATCAACAACATCCAATCACCTAAAACCCCTCATAACCCAGCAAAAGGCAGCAGTAAGAATGATAACGAATTCCCACTCCCGCCAGCATACTCCACCAATTTTCAAAAGTCTGAATCTGCTCACCATTAAGAACATCCATACTTATTCATGTGCCTACTACATACACAGAACAATACACGCAAATATAAACCCTCCACTCAAACTTCTCCTCACCAACTTAAACAGGACACATGACCACAACACAAGACACACATCTATTTTTGATATACCTCGTGTCCATATCACACTATGTAAAAACTCTATGCACATAAAGGGCCCTAAAATATGGAATTCATTACCTGAATATATTAACGTAACCCAGTCTGAAAATCGGTTTAAGACTCTTCTCAAAAGCCACTTAATCACCCTAGACTAAACGCTAAATACTCAGTACACACTCACCTATGTACTCCCACATCATAACTTCAACAATCACTTTGAACCTTTTATCCATTGTTGACAGGAATACAATTGACCCATTGTTTTTCACAAAAAGCATTTTAGACTATGAATATATCCTTTGTTTTATACAAATTTAATTCACTTATAATTAATAATCTACTGTTCAACTATGACATAATTACTATCCTACTGTACAACTATGATAAAATCCTTAGTGTTAAGTAGACTGTAAGCCAATAATGTTAAGTTGGCCCATAATGCCTAGGCATAATAGAGGCTCTCTGCATTGCAACCCACTATTGTAAATATAAAATCTCAATGTACTGTTTGCAAAGACAAAATAAATAAATAAAGCAATAGCAAAGAACTACAGACCGATAGCACTAACATCCCATATCATAAAAATCTTTGAAAGGGTCCTAAGAAGCAAGATCACAACCCATCTAGATACCCATCAGTTACACAACCCAGGGCAACATGGGTTTAGAACAGGTCGCTCCTGTCTGTCTCAACTATTGGATCACTAAGACAAGGTCCTAGATGCACTAGAAGACAAAAAGAATGCAGATGTAATATGTACAGACTTTGCAAAAGCCTTCGACAAGTGTGACCATGGCGTAATAGCGCACAAAATGCGTGCTAAAGGAATAACAGGAAAAGTTGGTAGATGGATCTATAATTTCCTCACTAACAGAACACAAAGAGTAGTCGTCAACAGAGTAAAGTCTGAGGTGGCTACGGTGAAAAGCTCTGTTCCACAAGGCACAGTACTCACTCCCATCTTGTTTCTTATCTTCATATCTGACATAGACAAGGATGTCAGCCACAGCACCGTGTCTCCTTTGCAGACACTGCAAGGCTCCAAGCTGACATCAACCAAATCTTTCAATGGGCTGCAGAAAATATGAAGTTCAACGATGAGAAATTTCAATTACTCCGATATGGTAAACATGAGGAAATTAAAACTTCCTCAGAGTACAAAACAAATTCCGGCCACAAAATAGAGCAAAAAACCAACGTCAAAGACCTGGGAGTGATCATGTCGGAGGATCTCACCTTCAAAGACCATAACATTGTATCAATCGCATCTGCTAGAAAAATGACAGGATGGAAAATGAGAACCTTCAAAACTAGGGATGCCAAGCCCATGATGACATTCTTGAGGTCACTTGTTCATTTAGGCTGGAATAGTGCACACTAACAGCACCTTTCAAGGCAGGTGAAATTGCTGACCTAGAAAATGTACAGAGAACCTTCACGGCACGCATAACGGAGATAAAACACCTCAGTTACTGGGAGCACTTGAAGTTCCTGAACCTGTACTCCCTGGAACACAGGCGGGAGAGATACATGGTTTATATACACCTGGAAAATCCTAGAGGGACTAGTCTCGAACTTGCACACGAAAATCACTCTCAACGAAAGCAAAAGACTCGGCAGACGATGCAACATCCCCCTAATGAAAAGCAGGGGTGTCACTAGCACGTTAAGAGACAATACAATAAGTGTCAGGGGTCTGAGACTGTTGAACTGCCTCCCAGCATACATAAGGGGGATTACCAATAGACCCCTGGCTGTCTTCAAACAGGCACTGGACAAGCACCTAAAGTCGGTACCTGACCAGCCGGGCTGTGGCTTGTACGTTGGATTGCGTGCAGCCAGCAGTAACAGCCTGGTTGATCAGGCTCTGATCCACCAGGAGGCCTGGTCACAGACCAGGCCGCGGGGGCATTGACCCCCGGAACACTCTCCAGGTAAACTCCAGGTAAAAGCAGTTTGACACGAGAAAAGGTCCCAATTCACTCGGTCAAATTGTGTGGGCTGCAAGGAGGTGGCGAGTATGAATGAGAAGTAAGGATGATTGGAAAACGATCGCTGTCATGCAAGTCCGGGAGGACAGACCAGGTAAAGTCTAGTGCAGTTGAGGAAGAACAAACCGAGAGAGATCAAGTACGAGGATCAAAATGGGTGGGAGTACCCGTATTTAAAACACGGAGGAGGAGGAGAGAAGCGAGAAAAGCCTCCAACTGAATGCCATGAGGGTCAAAGTGAGCCTCCTCCCCCCCCCCCCCTTCCGCTGTAGCGTAATACAGCGAACTACGAACAAAGAGCTGATGGTATGAAATACTGATGCATATAAAAAGTGCACTTTCATTAAAGGTTCTATTGGTTAGTTTAAGTTAGTTTAATATGTTTATTATGCACCCCATACCCATCCTGTGGGCGGTAGTCAAAAGATTACAGAGGTACATAATTGGTCCAGGGACTGGACTCCAAAGTTTTGATAGCTGAGCAAGTTACAGAGGTAATGAACTCACAATTTACAAAGGTAATGAACTCACAATTTACAAATGTAATGAACTCCAGGTAGGTCTGGTCACAATCATGACAAGTTACAAAGTATTTACAGATTACAGAGGTATGTAATGGGTCCAGGGACTGGGCCCCCAAAGTTTGGATAGCTGAACTAGGTACAAAGGTAATGAATCCTGTAAGAATGGTTACTTACGTTTATACATGGCTACAATCATGAACAAATTATAGAGTAATGAGCAATTCACACTTCCACACCCGGTCACAACTGTAATGAGTTATTGGTGCAAATATTGATTGTGGTAGGGTAACAGTGCCGCGTGCCTCGTTGTGCTCCGGGTTTTCTCGTGTTTTCACGGTCGCTCTTACGTGCTAGAACTTTAATTTGTGCCATCAATCCTATACGATACATCCCTCTAGCGCCTGGAACCAATCTTGGGCGGAAAACATTATATACTGAGTCAAAAAAGGAGAATTAGTGTGCACTACCTAGCAGAGTTTACTGCCAGAGGGGAATCATAGGCCTGTGTTCCGTGTGCAAATTAATAATAATAATATAACTTTTCTTTGTCAGAGGAAAGAAAGTCTCCCTGATAACATTGTGTATACATAGTGTATAGTGTATACTACAGTGGCTCCCTAGTATATAGATGATAAAGGCTAAAGTGTCATTTGAAAACAGGTGAATCTGTAAATGAAGTGATAAGCCTATAGAGGCAGGTGCCAGAAGTCGCCAGAATCTTACCACAGTGGTCAGCTGTTTTAATAATCTTCCTGGCCTGCTAGTGTACTCGCATATAATCTAGTGATACCAGTGAATAGCAGAATACAGTGTTGTAGTAGCAACTAACCTGTATTATAATGGTACTTAGTGGAGTGGAGTGACTTTCATTAGTTTCTTTTTTCTTGAAATACCAGACGTATACTGTGAATTTCATATAACCTGTAGTTACCAGCGGTCGCAATATACACAACGAGAAGCAATTATTACTACAAAAAAAGCGTTCTTCGTCCAAAATTTCCACCAGTCAACTATAGTGATAATATAGCATTTATTGTGGTGGAGACGGAAAAAAAACTAGAAAAGCTAGATACAGCGATTGATAAACAAGGGTTGAGGCTCGACCGTTCGTCACTGTAGGAGCTGCCAGAAATCACCGGCTCTTCAACACGCAAGTTATACTTTTGTATCAATCAAATCACATATTACTCGGGTAGATAATTTCAAGTAGATCCTTCATGTGCTAGCCCAAGTCACCGACTAGTATGTTTTAAATAAGTGACCCACTGATCAGATCAGATCAGATCGACTGGTCCGAACCCTCGACTGGTCCGAACCCTTGATGGTCCGAACCCTTGACTGGTTTCAAACGGATTCGTTGGACAATGAAGCAGACTGTAAACGGATTGGGTTGTAGGCGTCCTTATCAAACACAAACGATAAATATAAACCAGGAACGTACACGGTAAGCTGTCCAATTAGTTAGAAATAGAGATACAAATAGCTAGAGCTTCATTTAAGGAGGTTATTAATAGAGTATTCAAGAGGTTGCTAGTAGAATTACAGTAAATCAACCACTCAAATCATTATGAAGCTCTGTATACTCTGCAGTCAATCAAACAAACGGGCTTCCACATGGATAAATTGTCATTTTTGTGGAAATTGGTGTCACGCCCCTTGTGCAGATATCCAAGAACTAGCTACAAGCAGTATTAAAACAGGGAAGTGTTTTTGGGTATGCCCAAATGAGGAAAATCTGTGGACTAAAATCACAAGGGTATTAAAAGAGGATAACATCAAAGCTGCTTTCATAGACAACCTGGAAGCTTTCTACAACAGATGGGAACATAAAAAGTCTGGGCTGAATGGTACTGCCCTTGATACTGGCCATGTAGCCAGAAACTGTAAGGCTGGAGGTGATGTCCTGGTAGTCAGTAAATGTGGGGCTGATAGTGCTGTCCTGGGAGACAGTAATGGTGAAGTTGGAGGTGCTGTCCTGGGAGACAGTAATGGTGAAGTTGGAGGTGCTGTCCTGGGAGACAGTAATGGTGAAGTTGGAGGTGCTGTCCTGGGAGACAGTAATGGTGAAGCTGGAGGTGCTGTCCTGGGAGACAGTAATGGTGAAGCTGGAGATTTTGTCCAGGTAGTCGGGAATTATACGCAGGAAGGAATACATATAAATGACCTCATAGGGGGCAGGAACCGTAGTGGGGAAACAAGTAGTCAAAGATAAGATAAAACCAATATTGCAAACTAGAAATACCACAGGAAATAGCAAACAAGAGGACTCCACTAGCTATAGTGAGGATATATTACCAAAAACAACTGGTGGGAGCTCAATTGTTGGTGCTAGGGAGGATAGGAATAAGACAGGGAAACATGCACCAACAGGGAATACAGTCACAGAAACCCAAGGCAAACGGAAACCAAGCCTGTGCACATACTATGCACTTGGTATCTGCAGACATGGGAAATCTGGAAAAACAGACGGGACGTGCAACTATGACCACCCTAGAAAATTCCATGCCCATATGACAACAGGAAAATGCAAACTCCCTTCCTGTAAGCTTTTTCACCCTGAAATGTGTACCTCTTCAGTACAGGAAAGACTGTGCTATAACTTAAATTGCCAGGCGCACCATCTAAAGGGTACAAAAAGATACAAAACATCCAGGCCATGGGAAAACCTGGGTAGCCACAGCCACTCAAGAGGGAGAGGTTTTTTAGTGCCCGGAAGGAAAAAAACTGGCAGGAAGTGGCAGAAATCGTACACCAAATCCAGTCATTCCTGGAGTGGAACCACAGTCGATGGCCTCCACTCCAAACCAACAGATACAGATACTAATGCCGGAAAAAAAAAACCCAGTACCAACAATACCACCAGTCCGATGACATTCTTCTTTGCAAATATACAGGGTCTAAAGCCAGCAACAAACAACAAAATATCTTTCATCCGTGGACTGCTTGCAGAGGCAAAGGCAATGTTCGCGGCTTTCACTGAGACCCACATAAAGGATCACTTGGACAACGAAATATGGATCCCAGGTTACAACCTATACAGATGTGACAGAGTGAACAGGCAAAAGGGAAGGGGGTTGGCCTGTACATTGCAGAGTCACTTGTTTGCACAGAACTGCTAAATGCCTCAAATAATGTAGTGGAAGTTTTAGCAGTAAAGGTCGAGAACCAAAACCTAGTCATTGTGGTAGTCTACAAGCCTCCGGATGCAACATCCCAGCAATTCCAGGAACAGCTGTTAAAATTGACCACTGTCTGGAAAATCTTCCAGCTCCTGCACCCAACATCTTGCTCCTGGGGGATTTCAACTTAAGGCACCTAATAAGGAGGAATATAGACAAATAATATCTGTTGCAGTACAACTTCAGGAGGCAGGCTCAGATGAAAATCACACTCACATCGAGCTTTTAAATTCCTGCACAAAAATTCAAATTTAAACCAGCAAATAATAGAGCCTACTAGGACTTAAGAATGCACTAGACCTCAATCTTCACTAACTATGGATGAACTGAATAAGGAAATGTCACCATATCAAAAAACAATATCACTCAGATCACAACATAATTGGAGGTTGACATGTATGCGTGGAGCCCCAGACCGACATGAGACTAGTCACGAGGGAGCATTCACCTGGAGTTTACCTGGAGAGAGTTCCGGGGGTCAACGCCCCCGCGGCCCGGTCTGAGACCATGCCTCCTGGTGGACACAGCCTGTCATCCAGGCTGTTGCTGTGGGCTGCACGCAAACCAAACATACGAGCTCAGCAAATTCAACTTCAATAACAAAAACATAAAATGGGACCAAGTAAACCAAGTCCTAACCGATATAAGCTGGGAAGATGTACTAAGCAACACAGACCCCAACGTATGCCTAGAACAGATTAACTGGTGGCACTCGATGTATGCACAAGGCTTATTCTCTAGAAAAGGAGGAGTAGAGTGTAAAATAGAAAGAGAAGGGCGCTCCCTTTAAGGCGACGAAAAGTATTAACAGAGCGGTAAAAGAGGTCAAAATATCTGAAATGCGTAGGGGAAGACACTGGTAGAGAAATAGCAAGCATCGAATCAAGCTAAAAGGATCTTATGGAGTCAGGGAGGGAAACGCCGGGGAAGAACTAAAAGCCATAAATGAATTCGAAAAGAAACCCAAAGTATGTCATCTCCTATGCCAAATCAAAGGTCGAGTTCACACATCCGTATTGGGCCCTACTTAAACAAGATGGTACTATACAGAGATGACAGCAAGGAAATGAGTGGAGCTTACTCAAGTCCCAATAGACTCAGTTTTTAGCAGCTGCTTAACCAGACTGAGAAAGTCGAGTCAAAATGAATTTTTTATGAGGTGATGCCACAAATTTTGGTTTAACACAAGCCTATCCCAATGTTATCCTGCGCCAAATGACTTCGAACAGGCGATATATGACTGCCCATGCACTCTGCCCCAGGGCCAGACTCATGGAACTCCGTTGTTCATCCAAGAACTGCATGAGCCCCTATTCACGAGCCTTTTCCTCACTTGGAGAGGGAGAATGGAACACGGGGGTCGTCCCACAGTTTACTAAAAAACAACAGCATAGCCCCACTCCACAAAGGGGGCAGTAAAGCAACAGCAAGAACTACAGGACCGGTAGCTCTAACATCCCATATCAAAAAATCTTTGAAAGGGTCCTAAGAGCAAGATCACCACCCCATCTAGAAACCCATCAGTTTCACAACCAGGGCAACATGGGTTTTAGAACACAGTCGCTCCTGCTCCTGTCTCAACTATTGGATCACTACGACTGGTCCTAAATGCACTAGAAGATAAAAAGAATGCAGATGTATATGTACTGACTTTGCAAAAGCCTTCGACAAGTGTGACCATGGGTCGTTATAGGCACAAATGCGTGCTAAAGGAATAACAGGAAAAGTCGGTCGATGATCTATTTTTTTTTATTTCCTCACAACAGAAAACACAGAGAGTTGACGTAACAGAGTAAAGTACCGAGGCAGCTACGGTGTGAAAAGCTATGCTTCTACACAAGGCCACGTATCACTCCCATCTTGTTCCTCATCCTCATATCCGACAATAGACAAGGATGTCAGGCCCTGCACCATGTCTTTCTTTTGCAGATGACACCCGAATCTGCATGACAGTGTCTTCCATTGCAGACATGCAAGGCTCCCAGGGCGGACTTCAACCGAATCTTTCAGTGGGCTGCAGCAAACAATATGGAAGTTCAACGATGAGGAAATTTTCAATTACTCAATATGGTATAAACACCGAGGAAATGAAATCTTCATCAGAGTACAAAACAAATTCTGGCCACAAAATAGAGAGAAAACAACAAACGTCAAAGACCTGGGAGTGATCTTGTCGGAGGATCTCCCTTCAAGGACCATAAACACTGTATCATCGCTCTAGAAAGAAAAAATGACAGGATGGATAATGAGAACCTTCAAAACTAGGGAGGCCAAGGCCCATGATGACATCTTAAGGTTCACTTGTTCTATCTAGGCATGGAATATTGCTGCCACACGAACAGCACCTTTCAGGCAGGGTGAAATTGTGACCTAGAAAATGTACAGAGAACCTTCACGGCGCGCATAACGGAGATTAAATCACCCAATTACTGAGAGCGCTGAGGTTCCTTAACTGATAATTCCCTGGAATGCAGGCGGGAGAGATGGCATGATTTATATACACCTGGAAAATCCTAGAGGGGACTAGTATGAACTTGCACACGAAAATCACTCACTACCGAAAGCCAAAAAAGTCTTGGCAGAGGATGCTACATCCCCCCAATGAAAAGCAGGGGTGTCACTAGTCGTTAAGAAGACATACAATAAGTGTCAGGGGCCCGAGACTGTTCAATGCACCTCCCAGCATACATAGGGGGATTACCCACTTGACCCCTGGCAGTCTTCAAGCTGGGCACTGGACAAGCACCTAAAGTCGAGTTCCTGACCACCGGGCTGTGGGCTCTCCGTTGGTTTGCGTGCAGCCAGCTGCAAACAGCCTGGTTGATCAGGCTCTTATCCACCAGGAGGCCTGGTCACAGACCGGGCCGCGGGGGCGTGACCCCGGAACTCTCTCCAGAGTAAACTCCAGGTGTGACCACTCCATATTTTTAAAAAAAACCCCATTCATAGCTTCCACAGAAACCAAGCTTACAGGTATGATAACAGATGCCATCTTTCCAACGGGATACCAGATCCTGAGGAAAGACAGAGGGAACAGGGGGGGTAGAGAAGTGGCACTGCTCGATCCAAAAAACGATGGAAATTTTGATGAGCTGGAGACGAGAGAGTAGAGGAGCGGAGCAAGCAAAGTGATTACATTGTGGGAACACTTCACTATGGGGTCTCAAGGTGTAATTGCAGTGATGTCTAACCCACCACAGAACAGAAGGAGGCCAAGGGTAAGAGTATGACAAGAGCAATAGTGTGATGATTGGACGCACTGGCTGTGAGTGGCCAGAAGAGCTACATGCTGCGGGGCAAAGCTACCTGATCATGGGTGGACTTTAAACCACAAAGGAGATCGATTGGGAGAACTGGAGCCACATGGGGGCCAAGATACATGGAGGGCTAATGATGATGGAGGTGTTAATGGAAAACTTCATGTACCAACACGTTAGGGACATTACAAGAGAGAGAGGAGAGGATGAACAAGCAAGACTGGACTTAGTATTCACTTTGAGTAGTGAAAGATAAGATATCGAGGACATCACATACGAAAAAGGCCCCTTGGGGCCAGCGATCTTGTCGTTTTAAGTTTCGAAATACAACAGTAAAGTACAAGTGGGGGGGGGAGGGGGGGAAAGGTTCTTGATTTGGTGAGGGGCTCTTGATTTAGGGAATTGGAATCTGTGCTCCAGTTTCCCCGAATTAAGGCCTGAATGCCTTCCCACATCCCCCCCCCCAGGCGCTGTATAATCCCTCCGGTTTAGCGCTTCCCCTTGATTTAATATAATAATACACGTGGAGGGGGAAGCAGGAGGGCCAGGAGAATGAATGAAAGCCAAAATTAAAGAAAGGGGACTACATAGGAATGAAGAACTTCCTGCACGGGGTCAGTGGGAGAGAGAACTGCCAGGGAAGCCAGTTAATGAGATGATGGAATATTTAGAACAATGTGCTGGAGGCTGAGGAGAGGATTTTTACCCAAGGGAAACAGGAATAATGAAAAAGCCAGGAGGAGCCCATGGTTCACCGAAAGGTGCAGGAGGCAAAAACCAAGTGTGCTAGGAATGGAAGAAATATAGAGGCAAAGGACCCAAGTGAATTAAGGAGAGCAGTCGTTATGAGCAGAAATGAATTATGCACAAATAAGAAGGGAGGCCCAACGACAATATGAAAACGACCATAGCAGCGAAAGCCAAATCTGACCCGAAACTGTTATACAGCACATCAGGAGGGAAAACAACAGTCAAGCGACCAGGTAATCAGGCTAAGGAAGGAAGGAGGAGAGGACAACAAGAAATGACCGTGGAAGTAGTATGTGAGGAATCAACAAGAATCATTCAAAGAAGTGTTTCAAGAGGGAGACGAAGGGGCTCCAGAAAGAACTGAGAGGTGGGGGGCACACCACCATGTGCTGGACACAGTACACGCAACCGAAGGTAGAGTGAAGAGGCTTCTGAGTGAAGTAGATACCTCAAAGGCCAATGGGGCCGGAAGAAAGTAAAAACCTCTCTCCATGGGTCCTGAGAGAGGGAGCAGAGGTGCCATGTGTACCCCTAACAACAATATTCAATACATCTATAGAAACAGAGATTGCCTGAGGCATGGAAGACAGCAAATGTAGTACCAGCCTTTAAAAAAGGAGACAGACATGAAGCACTAAACTACAGACCAGTGTCACTGACATGTATAGTATGCAAAGTCATGGAGAAGATTATCAGAAGAGTGGTGGAACACCTAGACAGGAATGATTTCACCAACAGCAGCCAACATGGTTTCAGGGATGGGAAATACTGTGTCACAAATCCACTGGAGTACTATGACATGGTGACAGCAGTAAGACAAGGAGGAGAGGAGGGAAGAGGGATGGGCGGATTACATTTTCTTGGACTGCAAGAAGGCATTTGACACAGTTCCACACAAGAGATTAGTGCAAAAGATAAGATAAGACTTCGTTCGGATTTTTAACCCCGGAGGGTTAGCCACCCAGGATAACCCAAGAAAGTCAGTGCATCATCGAGGACTGTCTAATATTTCACATTGGGGTCCTTATTCTTGTCCCCCAGGATGCGACCCACACAGTCGCTAACACCCAGGATACTTATTTGCTCGCTAGGTGAACGGAAACAGGTTGTAAAGAAAACGTGTCGAAATGTTTCCACCCGCCGGGGATTCGAACCCGGGCCCTCGTGTGTGAAGCGGGAGCTTTTTAGCCCACCGGCCACCGGGGCCACACAAAAGGTTTAATGCCAACAGCATTTGGTGTTCCCAGGCGGTCACCCATCCAAGTACTAACCAAACCCAACGTTGCTTAACTTCGCTGATCGGACGAGAAGCGGTGTGTTCAACGTCGGTAATGGGCGTTGACACGTGGTATGGAGGACCATAGCAGGGATAAAAGAGAAGGCACTACAATGGATCAGGGAATACTTGCCAGGAGGACAGCAGTGAGTCATGGTACGTGGCAAGGTGTCAGAGTGGGCACCTGTGACCATCAGGGGTCCCAGGGGTCAGTCCCGAGGGGACCAGTATGCGTTTCTGTATTTTTGGATACGACATGACGAAGGAATAGAACTCCTATGTGTCCTGTTTTCACAGATGATCTGAAGTGATGAGAAGAATTCATTCGATCCTCGAAGACAAGCAGATACTACAAAGGGATCTGGACAGGCTGCAGACTGGTCCAGCAGTGGGCTCCTGGAGTCCAAAACCCCACAAGTGCAAAGTCATGAAGTTTGGGAAAGGGCAAAGAAGACCACAGCTACAAACCTCACCAAGGAAAAAGATCTTGGGGGTGAGTATAACACTCCAGGCACTCTCCTGAAGCGCACATCACCAATAACTGCTGCAGCATATATGGGCGCCTTATGCAAACCTCAGAACAGCATTCCGAATCTCAATAAGGAATCGTTCAGGACCTGAACACTGTGTATGTTAAGGCCCATTTGGAGTATGCAGCACCACTTGGAACCCACACTAGCCAAAGCAACATAAAGAAAACTAGAGAAACGTTGCAAAGGTTTGCAACAAGACTAGTCCCAGAGCTAAGAAGTATGTCCTACGAGAGAGGTTAAGGGAAATCAAACTGACGACACTGGAGGACAGGAGAGGATAGTCGATGACATGATGGACGAACATACAAAATACTGAGGAATTGGCAAGAGTGGACAAAGACAGGATGTTCAGAGATTGGACACAGTAAAAGGGGGACACAGATTGAAATCACAGGGATGTTAGGAAGCTTATATCTTCAGCCACAGAGTAGTCAGGAAGTGGAATAGTTTGGGAAGCGAAGTAGTGAGGCAGGATCCATACATAGCTTTAAGCAGCGGTTATGATAAGGCTCAAGGTTCAGGGAGAGTGGCCTAATTAGCGGACAGTGAAAGAGGCAGGGCCTAGGAGCTAAGACTCGACCACTTACATCTCAACTAGGTGAGTCCATCACACACACACACAACCACCACACACACACACACACACACACACACACACACACACACTCACCACACACACAGTCAGTAGCAGGACGTGCGGTCCACAAGGGCTCCGAGGTCTTTAGTGGTTTTTAATGCGTGCAACAACTGCTAGCAGTATCAGTGGTAGTGACAAGTCAGTGAACAATCCTACGAGGTTTTTGGATAACCTGAGTTATTAGCTTAAAAAAAGTCGAAAGAGGAAGCCTGAAATTCTTTAATACTTTCAAAGTGGTCAAAACCGTTAGTGGTTTGTTGGTGCTTCTGTTGTCACAGATTCAAAACATACAAGATTCAGTGAGTGTTGAAGCGGGGTGTTCAAGAATTTCGAGAGATTGGATAACAAGGTGACAATGGTGGCGGCAACCATACAGTGAGTGAAAAAAAAAATTAATAAGCAAGAGTCGAAGGAAAAAATTTAATATATAACAAGGGATGTGGCATTGTATGCCTGCTGAAAACAGTCGACGTCACAACAGTTTGTGTGACATTATACATATAAGTAGTAACACCGAATGTGGAAGTGTTATTCCAATATAAGTGAAGTGTTCTCTATCATAAGTGACACTGAGGGTCGCGGGATGCATGGAGCATATAACGGTATAAAGATCACAGGGAAGAATTTCAAATTAGTGATAGAAAGGCTACGTTCTCAGCATCTTGGAACTTGTCATCGCATCACTGCCAACTTAAGTATCACTCATGTTGGGGTTGTTTTGGGGGTTGAATCTGCCTTGCGTCACTCTTAGGATTACTGGTCACTTCACTCCTGCAAGCTATTACCCAGAATTAGAGCAGAAATAGCATAGATAAG
>NC_069435.1:24326664-24436664 GCF_026875155.1 Cherax quadricarinatus | reverse complement strand
AAGATGTTGGAAGGTTAGGTACTGGAGAAACTTCATGTACAACACGTAAGGGGACACTACAAGAGAGAGAGGAGAGGATTGAACAGCAAGGCTGGGATCGTAGTATTCTACCTTTTTCAGTAGTGCCAGATATCGAGGACATCACATAGAAAAGACCCCTTGGGGGCCAGGACCATGTTGGTTTTAAGCTCGAATACACAGTAGAGCTCAAGTGGAGGGAGAAGCAGGAAAAGGCCAGGCCGATGAGCCAAACTACAAGAAAGGGGACTACACGGAATGATGAATACCTGAACGGGTCCAGTGGGACAGAGAATGGCAGGGGAGCCAGTTATGAGATGATGGATTGTAGCAACAAAATGCAAGGAGGCTGAGGAGAGGTTTGTACCCAAGGTACGGGAAGTAATGAAAAAGCCAGGATGAGCCCATGGTTTTACCCAAGGTGCAGGGGAGGGACAAAAAAACCAAGTGTGCTAGGGAATGGAGGAAAAGAATAATAGAAGGACAAAGGACCAGGAGGAATAAGGAGAAACAGTCGTAGAGCCAGGAAGAAACGAATATGCACAGATTAAGAAGGCGGAGGCCAAAAGACAATATGAAAATGACATAGCAGCGAAAGCCAAATCTGACCGGAACTGTTGTACAGCCACATCAGGAGGAAAACAAAACAGTTCAAGGACCAGGTAATCAGGCCTAAGGAAGGAAAGGAGGAGAGGACAACAGGAAATGACGTGAAGTATGTGAAGAACTCAACAAGAGATTCAAAAGAAGTGTTCCACGGAGGAGACAGAAGGGACTTCCAGAAACGACGGTGAGGTGGGGGGGCAGGCACCACCAAGTGCTGGGACACAGTCACACAACCCGAGGAAGAAGTGAAGAGTTCTGATGTGAGCTAGATACCTCAAAGGCATGGGGCCAGATAACATTCCCCAATGGGTATTGATGAGAGAGGAAGCCGAGGTTGCTATGTGTACCCTAACAAACAATATCAATAATCTCTCCGAAACAGGGAGATTGCCTGAGGGCATGGAAGACAGCAAATGTAGTCCAATCTCTTTAAAAAAAGGAGACAGACATGAAGCATTAAAACTACAGGACCAGAGTCACTGACATGTATAGTATGCAAATCAAGGAGAGATTATCAGGAGAAGAGTGGTGGAACACCTAGAAAGGAATGATCTCAATCAACAGCAGCCAGCATGGTTTCAGGGACGGGATATCCTGTGTCACAAACCTACTGGAGTTCTACGACATGGTGACAGCAGTAGACAAGAGAGAGATGGGTGGGTGGATTCGGCTTTTTTGGACTGCAAGAAGGCGTTTGACACAGTTCCACACAAGAGATTGGTGCAAAAACTGGAGGGGACCAAGCAGGGATAACAGGGAAGCACTACAATGGATCATGGGAATACTGTCAGGAAGACAGCAGCGAATCATGGTACGTGGCGAGGTGTCAGAGTGGGCACCTTGTGACCAGACGGGGTCCGGCAGGCTGTCAGTCCTAGGTCCAGTGCTGTTTCTGAGTATTTGTGAACCGACATGACGGAAGGAATAGCTCTGAGGTGTCCCTGTTTGCACGATGACGTGAAGTTGATGAGAAGAATACACTCGATCGAAGAACAGGCAGAATTACAAAGGGATACTGGGACAGGCTGCAGACCTGGTCCGCAATTGGCTCCTGGATAGTTCAATCCACCAAGTGCAAAGTCATGAAGTCTTGGGGAAGGGCAAAGAAGGGCCGCAGGACGGAGTTCAGTCTAGGGGTTCAGAGACTACAAACATCACTCAAGGAAAAGTCTTGGAGTGAGTATAACACCAGGCACTCTCCTGAAGCGCACATCAAATCCAATAACTGCGCAGCTGCAGCATACGCGCGCCTAGCCAATCTCAGAACAGCATTCCGGGACATTTAATAAGAATTCGTTCAGTGTGACCTGTACACCGTATACGTTGGCCCATATTGGGAGTGCGGCACCAGCTTGGAAACCCACACCTAGCCAAGCACGTAAAGAAACTAGAGAAAGTGCAAAGGTTTGCAACAAGACTAGTCCCAGAGCTAAGAGGTATGTCCTACGAGGAGAGGTTAAGGGAAATCAACCTGACGACACTGGAGGACAGGAGAGATAGGGGGGACATGATAACGACATACAAAATACTGAGGGGAATTGACAAGGTGGACAAAGACAGGATGTTCCAGAGATTGGACACAGTAACAAGGGGACACAGTTGGAAGCTAAAGACACAGATGAATCACAGGGATGTTAGGAAGTATTTCTTCAGCCACAGAGTAGTCAGTAAGTGGAATAGTTTGGGAAGCGATGTAGTGGAGGCAGGATCCATACATAGCTTTAAGCAGAGGTATGATAAAGCTCACGGCTCGGGGAGAGTGACCTAGTAGCGATCAGTGAAGAGGCGGGGCCAGGAGCTCGGACTCGACCCCTGCAACCTCAACTAGGTGAGTACAACTAGGTGAGTACACACAGGGGAAACATATGAAGCAAGAAAACAAGGGGAAAAAAAGCAATTGAAAGCATCATAAAAGCAATAGGAGAAGATGACATGACCCAGCTGGAAAATTTTTGGAGAATAGGGGGGTTTGTAAAAAAAAAACAACCCGTCCAGTGAAAGTGACCTTCAAGGCAGAATCGACTCGGAAAAGGATCCTGCAGGAGAAAGCACGATTAAGGGACATGCCAGCATACGGGAAGGTGTATCTCGACCGTGACAGAACACAAGAAGAAAGGCAGAAACTGAGAGAGATGGTACAAAGGCGAAAGGAGGAAAGAGAGGGCATGGAGAAGACAGACAGGAGATCCCAGACCCAGGAAGAAGATCAAATACAGCCTCCCTCACAACTTCCTATAGAAGCCTCCCAACCAGGTCAACCCCAGTGCAACCAAACACTCTAAACCAAAACACCCATGCCACAAACCAAAACACCCATGCCACATCCAATGCCCCCACCCACTGCATTACAAACTCCACCCCCACAGCAACCACCCATAGTTCCTTATCAGGTCTCCCACTTCTCCAACCCCAATATACCTCCCAGACCACAGTCTTAGAAAAGAAGTTGAAGGTGTGGTATACAAATGCAGATGGAATAACAAATAAGTATGAGGAGTGGCATGAAAGAAGCAAGGAGACATCCCCAGACATAATAGCACTCACAGAAACAAAACTCACCAGAATAATAACAGATTCAATCTTTCCATCCGGATATCAAATCCTCAGGAAAGACAGAGGGAGGAGAGGGGAAGGAGGAGTTGCACTGCTCATAAAAAGCCAGTGGGGTTTTGAGAAAATGGAAGGAATGGATGGCAGGGGCGAAAGGGACTACTTAGTAAGAACAATCCAGTCTGAGGGACATAAGGTGATAATTGCAGTAATGTACAACCCACCACAGAACTGCAGGAGGCCAAGAGAAGAATACGATGAGAGCAACAGAGCAATGGTCGACACACTAGCCGAGGTGGCCAGGAGAGCACACATGGAGGGAGCAAAGTTACTAGTTATGGGTGATTTGAATCACAAGGAGATTGACTGGGAAAACCTGGAGCCCCATGGGGGTCCCGAAATATGGAGAGCCAAGATGATGGATGTGGTACTGGAAAACCTCATGTTGATACATGTTAGACACACTACCAGAGAGAGAGGAGAGGATGAACCAGCAAGACTGGACCTTGTATTCACCTTGAGTAGTTCGGACATCGAGGATATCATGTGTGAAAGGCTCCTGGGAGCTAGTGATCATGTGGTTCTGTGCTTCGACTACATAGTTGAGCTCCAAGTGGAGAGAGTAGCAGTAATAGGTTGGGAAAAACCAAACTACAAAAGGGGGAACTACTCAGGCATGAGGAACTTCCTTCAAGACCTTCAGTGGGAGAGGGAACTGACAGGAAAACCAGTACAAGAAATGATGGACTGTGTGGCAACAAAATGCAAGGAGGCAGAGGAGAGGTTTGTTCCCAAGGAAAACAGAAATAATGGGAAGAACAGCACGAGTCCTTGGTTCACCCAAAGGTGTAGGGAGGCAAAAACTAGGTGTACTTAAGAATGGAAAAGGTACAGTAGACAGAGAACTCAGGAAAATAAAGAGATTAGCTGAAGAGCCAGAAACGAATATGCACAGATAAGAAGGGAGGCTCACCGACAATATAAAAATGTCATAGCATCGAAAGTCAAGACTGACCCGAAGCTGTTGTACAGCCACATCAGGAGGAAAACAACAGTCAAGGACCAGGTAATCAGACTGAGGAAGGGTGATGGGGAGTTCACAAGAAACGACCGAGAGGTATGTCAGGAGCTCAACACGAGATTTAAAGAAGTATTTACAGTGGAAACCAGTAGGACTCCAGGAAATCAGAACAGGGGGTACACCAGCAAGTGCTGGATGAGGTACATATAACGAAGGAGGAGGTGAAGAAGCTGCTATGCAAACTTGACACCTCAAGAGGTGGTGGGACCAGACAACATCTCTCCATGGGTCCTTAAAGAGGGAGCAGAGATACTGTGTGTGCCATTAACAAAGATCTTCAACACATCATTTGAAACTGGGCAACTCCCTGAGGTATGGAAGATGGCAAATGTAGTCCCAATTTTTAAAAAGGGAGACAGACATGAAGCACTAAACTACAGACCTGTATCACTAACGTGTATAGTATGCAAGGTCATGGAGAAGATCATCAGGAGGAGAGTGGTGGAGCACCTGGAAAGAAACAAGTGTATAACTGACAACCAACACGGTTTCAGGGAAGGAAAATCCTGTGTCACAAACCTACTAGAGTTTTATGACAGGGTGACAGAAGTAAGACAAGAGAGAGAGGGGTGGATCGACTGCATTTTATTGGACTGCAAGAAGGCCTTCGACACAGTTCCTCACAAGAGGTTACTGCAAAAGCTAGAGGATCAGGCACACATAACAGGAAAGGCACTGCAATGGATCAGAGAATACCTGACAGGGAGGCAACAACGAGTCATGGTACGTGACGGGGGTTGTCAGAGTGGGCGCCTGTGACAAGCGGGGTTCCACAGGGGTCAGTCCTAGGACCTGTGCTGTTCTTGGTATATGTGAACAACATAACGGAAGGGATAGACTCAGAAGTGTCCTTGTTTGCAGATGATGTGAAGTTAATGAGAAGAATCAAATCGGGTAAGGATCAGGCAGGACTACAAAGAGACCTGGACAGGCTACAAGCCTGGTCCAGCAACTGGCTCCTTGAATTTAACCCTGCCAAATGCAAAGTCATGAAGATTGGGGAAGGGCAAAGAAGACCGCAGACAATATAGTTTAAATGGCCAAAGACTGCAAACCTCACTCAAGGAAAAAGATCTGGGGGTGAGTATAACACAGAGCATATCTCCTGAGGCGCACATCAATCAGATAACTGCTGCAGCATAGGGGCGCCTGGCAAACCTACGGATAGCGTTCCGATACGTCAGTAAGGACTCGTTCAAGACTCTGTATACCATTTACGTCAGGCCCATACTGGAGTATGCAGCACCTGTTTGGAATCCACACCTAGCCAAGCACGTCAAGAAATTAGAGAAAGTGCAAAGGTTTGCAACAAGACTAGTCCCAGAGCTACGCGGATTGTCCTACGAAGAAAGGTTGAGGGAAATCGGCCTGACGACACTAGAGGACAGGAGGGTCAGGGGAGACATGATAACGACATATAAAATACTGCACGGAATAGACAAGGTGGACAAAGATGGGATGTTCCAGAGAAGGGACACAGAAACAAGGGGTCACAATTGGAAGTTGAAGACTCGGATGAATCAAAGGGATTTTAGGAAGTATTTCTTCAGTCATAGAGTTGTCAGGCCGTGGAATAGCCTAGAAAGTGACGTAGTGGAAGCAGGAACCATACATAGTTTTAAGGCGAGGTATGATAAAGCTCATGGGGCAGGGAGAGAGAGGACCTAGTAGCAATCAGCGAAGAGGCGGGGCCAGGAGTTATGACTCGACCCCTGCAACCACAAATAGGTGTGTGCACACACACACAGGATCTGATGAATATAATTAAACAGCCCGAGATGAGGAGCTGATCAAAATATCGACTTGGATGACAGCCAACGCTTAACACTGACAAAACCTACTATATTATGTTTGGTAGCAGAGCAGGAGATGCACAAATTAACATTAAGATAATTACCAGAAATAATGGGGGCAAATTCCTAGGCCTATACCTTGACAACAACCTGAATTTCAGCACCCATATCCAGCATATAACCAAAAAAGTATCCAAAACGGTTGGGATCCTCTCCAAGATATGATACTACGTGCCGCAAAATGCCCTTCTCACACTATACCACTCATTTATCCATACCTCACCTATGCTATTTGTGCTTGGGGATCAACTGCAGCAACACACCTAAAGCCAATAATAACCTAACAAAAAGCTGCAGTAAGAATAATCACTAAATCCCATCCCTGGCAACACACCCCCCCACTCTTCATAGACCTAAACTTACTCCCTGTTCAGTACATCCACACTTACTACTGTGCAATCTACATCTACAGGGCCTTAAACTCTAATATAAACCTTGACCTAAAATGCTTTCTTGATAGTTGTGACAGAACCCACAGGCATAACACCAGACACAAACATCTCTACGACATTCCCCGTGTCCGACTAAACCTTTACAAAAATTCACTGTATGTCAAAGGCCCCAAAATCTGGAATACCCTACTGAGAACTCTAGAACTGCAGACTCATTCATCACCTTCAAAACTACCATTAGAAAACATCTTATCTCCCTGATACACCCCGTCAACTAACTACACGAATACCACCTGGTGGTTCACACTTACACTCACTCACTCATTTGACCATAAACAGAAATATTAATCTCAATCTTAAAATAATGAATCCTGTGATACTCCAATACTGAAACTATGTACTGTGCCAAAACAAAAGCATTCACATTGCTAAACTCACAAACTAGTATTTAGTCACTTAGCCATAATACCAACTTACCTCATAATTTGTAATATTTTACAATTAAGAATAAAACTAAGTCTGCCCGAAATGCCTAGCCATGCTAAGCATTCTAGTGGTACACTCTGTAATCACTATTTTACTACATGTAAACCACACAATAACCAAATTTCTGTAAACTCAGCATTGTAATCTTTATAGAGAATAACTTATAGAGGAGCATAATTTGGGTTCTTGTAAACAAACACGAACTGGGGAAAAGTGGGAGAGCAACACCTGAAGCTCACCCCACTTGCCTCTGAGGCCTCAGATATTCCACTGTAAATAAGCCACGATTTGTGAAGGATACAAGAAGTTGGAAGGTAGGGGTATCTACAGACTAGAAGGGTTAGAAAAGTCCACATGTGGCGGCTGCAGAAAACGAACAAGCAGCAAAGGGTTGGAATGCTGGGAAGAAAAGAGTTGTGGATGGAGAAGAGTGAAGAGGGGCGACAGGAGGTGGATCAGTGTCCATCAATGGTTTAGTCTCCGCAATGTAGTCAGTTTTGTTTCGGAGGACAAGGATGTTGTATGTGGGACAATACTGCAGATAGGAGAAGGAGGGTGAGTAAAGATCGGGGTGACAATGGAATTTACCAACTTGGGGATGGGGGGAGCGAGGGGTTAGAGGTAACTTGAAAAGAAGCTTGGGAGGGGACAGGAGAGGAAGGTACTGTACGAGGAGAAGGATGGACCTCCACATTTGCAACAGAACGAGTAAGAGGTAAGGATCCAGATACTGAGATTGGAAATGAAAGAGATTTACCCTTTGGGGATTTGTTGGACTTTGAAGAAGTAGAGAGGCGAGGGGGAGAAGCTATTGTGAGAGGAAGATTGGAAAAAAAATAGAAGGTGACAAAGTAGGGACCTCGGAGTGCAGGACTGCAAAAGTTAGAGATGACTGTGGAAGGTGTGACTGCAGGGGAAACCACGGGAATTGGGACCCCAGAGGTTGGAGGTATCTTAGCAACTTGAGAATAAGAAATACGGGGAAATCTCCCCTGGAGGCATAAATGAGTGTAAAGCCTTCTGTCTGAGACAACGGATTTCACGTTTGTTCAAGTAAACCTGGCAACAACGAGAATAAGATGGATGAGCTTCATGACAATTAAGACAGGAAGCAGGTACACCACAATATGTACTGGTATGGTCATCGGTACCACAGACTGGGCATTCAGCCATGGACCTGCAATATTTCGCCGAATGGCCAAACTGCCAGAAATTTTCTACATCATTAGGTGCCCCGTGGCTTGCTGGCTAAAGCTCTCGCTTCACATGGCGAGGGTCTGGGTTCAGTTCTCAGCGAGGGTAGAATCATTGGGCGTGTTTCTTTACACCAGCTATCTATGTTCCCCATCGGTAAAATGGGTACCTGGGTGTTAGTTGACTGGTGTGAGTCACAACCTGGGACAAAACTGACCTAATTTGCTCAAAATGCTCTGAGAGCATAAGCAGCTTTCCTTACAGTAATATGTCATTGATGTCAGCTAGGCCTGTATACCTTGTACATGTACTTGTAGAAACAGATATTTATTATTAATTTATTTATTTACTGTTGTGGTGTAGGGGTCACCTGTCGGACTTGTAAACAGTGTCCCACAATATAAACCGATGATGGAAGCTCATAGCATTCAAATGTTAAGTGAGCTACATTGCAGGGGTAGCGTCTCTGCCCACAGGCAAGCAGTACGTATGTGTCTGCTTTGAGAATTGGGAGGTCTTGGAGATCAAGCTGCTCCAGATTGTCATCACCACTTGTCTGGAAATTATGTGGTAGAATTACAGTACCACTGCAAGAATTGAGAGAGTGATGTTTTTCAGTTGTCACAGGAATGGCATCAATGATTGTAAGGAGAGAAAGATCATGAGCTTGGCTAGCATTCTGTACTGTGACAATGTTTGCACTGCTCTTGAGAACACGAAAATGAATATTACAACCAACATGACGTAGGAGCACCTTGCTGATACTATGATCAGAAAGATATTCTGAAGATGTCAGTTGTAGAGTGAAAAAACTTCGTCTATTGTGTACTATGATGCGTAGTATGTAAAGGAAGTGCTTCTTGTGTTGGTCTTTTCTGAGAAGAACGAGTCAGTTGAATAGTGTCATCAGAAGGAGGTCGTGGTCACTTAGATACAGGACCAGAGGTGGTCCATTTTGAGGTAGGCACGCGATTCAAAAACTGTCGCACCGTATGGGGAGAAGCCGAAAGCATAGTCAAAGACATGTGGAGGTCAGAGGTGTCAAAGGAGTCAGACCGAGCCTCTGTATCCGGAGTCTGGGACAGAATATCACCCACAGAAGATACAGGGGCAGTAGAAAGGTCCAAAGATTGGTCTGGTAACAAGGCAGGGTCGTCAGAGGGTGTTGCTACAGGAAGGGGCCCAGGAGTAGGAGGTACATGGACTTAGGACTCCATGGTTAAGTCTCTCAGGTTTTTGAAGAAAAAAAAGGGGGGGGGGGTTTGGAGAGGCAGCTCCCAGGGAGAAAGGACCACAAGTCTCCGCTTCCGTGCCCAAGAGGATAACCTCAGCGCAGCCGGTAGTGCAGATGAGGCATGGAAGCCATGCCATACCTGGAGTTTACCTGGAGAGAGTTCCGGGGGTCAACGCCCCCACGGCCCGGTCTGTGACCAGGCCTCCTGGTGGATCAGAGCCTGATCAACCAGGCTGTTACTGCTGGCTGCACGCAATCCAACGTACGAGCCACAGCCCGGCTGGTCAGGTACCGACTTCAGGTGTTTGTCCAGTGCCTGCTTGAAGACACCAGGGGTCTATTGGTAATCCCCCTTATGTATGCTGGGAGGCAGTTGAACAGTCTCGGGTCCCTGACACTTATTGTATTGTCTCTTGACGTCCTAGTGACACCCCTGCTTTTCATTCAAATTCAAATTCAAAAATTTATTCTCTATAAGGGTTACAATGCTGAGTTTACAGAATTTGGTTATTGTGTGGTTTATATGTAGTAAAATAATGATTACAGAGTGTACCACTAGAACACCTAGCATGGCTAGGCATTTCGGGCAGACTTAGTTTAATTCTTAATTTTAAAATATTACAAATTATGAGGTAAGTTGGTATTATGGCTAAGTGACTAAATACTAGTTTGTGAGTTTAGCAGTGTGAATGCTTTTGTTTTGGCACAGTACATAGTTTCAGTATTGGAGTATCACAGGATTCATTATTTTAAGATTGAGATTAATATTTCTGTTTATGGTCAAATGGGTGGGTGAGTGAGTGTAAGTGTGAACTACCAGGTGGTATTCGTGTAGTTAGTTGACGGGGTGTATCAGGGAGATAGATGTTTTCTAATGGTAGTTTTGAAGGAGATGAATGTGTCTGCAGTTCTAGAGTTCTCAGGTAGGGTGTTCCAGATTTTAGGGCCTTTGACATGCATTGAATTTTTGTAAAGGTTTAGTCGGACACGGGGAATGTTGTAGAGATGTTTGTGTCTGGTGTTATGCCTGTGGGTTCTGTCACAACTATCAAGAAAGCGTTTTAGGTCAAGGTTGATATTGGAGTTTAAGGTCCTGTAGATGTAGATTGCACAGTAGTAAGTGTGGATGTACTGAACAGGGAGTAAGTTTAGATCTATGAAGAGTGGGGGGGGGTGTTGCCAGGGATGGGATTTAGTGATTATTCTTACTGCAGCTTTTTGTTGGGTTATTATTGGCTTTAGGTGTGTTGCTGCAGTTGATCCCCAAGCACAAATAGCATAGGTGAGGTATGGATAAATAAGTGAGTGGTATAGTGTGAGAAGGGCATTTTGCAGCACATAGTATCATATCTTGGAGAGGATCCCAACCGTTTTGGATACTTTTTTGGTTATGTGTTGGATATGGGTGCTGAAATTCAGGTTGTTGTCAAGGTATAGGCCTAGGAATTTGCCCTCATTATGTCTGGTAATTAGAGTGTTGTCGATCTTAATGTTAATTTGTGCATCTCCTGCTCTGCTACCAAACATAATATAGTAGGTTTTGTCAGTGTTAAGCGTAAAGTTTATTGGCTGTCATCCAAGTCGATATTTTGATCAGCTCCTCGTTAACAATGGTGTTGAGGGTGGCAAGACTAGGGTGAGAGATGACGTAAGTCGTGTCGTCAGCAAAGAGAATGGGTTTCAGGTGTTGGGATACGTTTGGAAGATCATTGATGTATATGAGGAAGAGCAGGGGACCAAGGACACTTCCCTGCGGAACTCCAGTATCAAGTGGCCGTGTTGTTGATGCTGTGTCTTTAATGGTGACATACTGATACCTATTAGTAAGGTAAGATTTGAAATAAGCAAGCGCATGGCCTCTTACACCGTAATGGTCAAGTTTGTGGAGCAGGATGTCGTGATCTACTGTGTCAGAACCTTTTCTTAGGTCAATAAAAATTCCTAGTGGATATTCCTTATTTTCCAATGCTGTGTAAAGCAGATCTAGCATTTTTATGATTGCATCATTAGTGCTTTTATTTTTCCTGAATCCAAATTGGCAGGGGTTGAGTATGTTTTGTGCCGTTATAAATGAATATAGTCTCCTGTGCACGAGTTTCTCAAAGATTTTGGATAGCAATGGTAAGTTTGATATTGGCCTATAGTTGTTTAAGTCTGTAGGGTCACCACCTTTATGTATTGGTGTAACCCTTGCCATCTTGAGTAGTTTCGGGAAGGTGCTAGTTTCTAGTGACTTGTTAAAAAGTAATGAAATAGCATGCGAAAGGACATGGGCCGCTCGCTTGTACAGTAATGGTGGGACATGAGACAGATTCCCTGAGTTATTTTTAAGTGACTTTATAATCTCGGTGACTTCCGTGGGCTCAGGTGGAGCAAGATAGAAGGAATTTGGGAAATTCCCATCTAGGTAGTCCCCGGCATGGGCATTGATATGTGGGATTTTATTGGCGAGATTAGATCCTATGGTTGAGAAGAAGTCGTTTATCTTGTTAGCTGTGTCAGTGGGATGTAGTGGTGTTTCATTAGGTTTAGTTAGGACAATATTCTTGGTTTTTTTCAGTTTGTGGGTCCCTAGAATCTGAGCGAGTGTTTTCCAGGTCTTTTTTATATCTCCTCTAGTGTCTGTGAATCTACTGGAGTAGTATAGTTGTTTGGCTTTCTTTATTACTTTGGTGAGAACTGATGAATAGTGTTTAAGAATATCTTTGTGTATTAAGCCGTCTATATTGCTTTTCATATTGGTGTTTCTTGTCAATGTGATCTGTTTCGTTTTTATAGGACAATGTTTGTTGTATTCAAATTCAAATTCAAAGTTTATTCTCTATAAAGATTACAATGTTGAATTTACAGAATTTGGTTGTTGTGTGGTTTACATGTAGTTAAATAATGATTACAGAGTGTACCACTAGAACGCCTAGCATGGCTAGGCATTTCGGGCAGACTTAATTTAATTCTTTATTTTAAAATATTACAAATTATGAGGTAAGTTGGTATTATGGCTAAGTGACTAAATACTAGTTTGAGTTTAGCAATGTGAAAGCTTTTGTTTTGGCACAGTACATAGTTTCAGTATTGGAGTATCATAGGATTCATTATTTTAAGATTGAGATTAATATTTCTGTTTATGGTCAAATGGGTGAGTGAGTGTAAGTGGGAACCACCAGGTGGTATTCGTGTAGTTAGTTGATGGGGTGTATCAGGGAGATAAGATGTTTTCTAATGGTAGTTTTGAAGGTGATGAATGTGTCTGCAATTCTTAGGTAGGGTGTTCCAGATTTTAGGGCCTTTGACATACATTGAATTTTTGTAAAGGTTTAGTCGGACACAGGGAATGCCGTAGAGATGTTTGTGTCTGGTGTTATGCCTGTGGGTTCTGTCACAACTATCAAGAAAGCGTTTTCGGTCAAGGTTGATATTGGAGTTTAAGGTCCTGTAGATGTAGATTGCACAGTAGTAAGTGTGGATGTACTGAACAGGGAGTAAGTTTAGATCTATGAAGAGTGGGGGGGGGGGGTGTTGCCAGGGATGGGATTTAGTGATTATTCTTACTGCAGCTTTTTGTTGGGTTATTATTGGCTTTAGGTGTGTTGCTGCAGTTGATCCCCAAGCACAAATAGCATAGGTGAGGTATGGATAAATAAGTGAGTGGTATAGTGTGAGAAGGGCATTTTGCGGCATGTAGTATCGTATCTTGGAGAGGATCCCAACCGTTTTGGATACTTTTTTGGTTATGTGTTGGATATAGTCTAAGTAATTTGTTAAGAAAAATGTCTGTCCAGTCATCAATACCATTGGCCTTGGAGAATTCTGTAGGACAGTCAACAGTCTCTAGGTCAGCTGTGAACTTCCTTATTGAGGCCTCGTCATGGAGTCTAAATGAGACTTTGTTGTATTCAAGTGGTGGTTTACTAATGTTTGTAAGGAGGAAGATAGGGTAGTGGTCTGCAGTGCTATCTGTGATTATCCCTGATTTAAGGGGTGCTAGTATATTGGTCCATATGTGGTCTATTATGGTTGCACTTGTCTCAGTGAGCCTGGTTGGTTTACTTATTGTTGGTATGAGAAGTGTGGCCCGGTGGCCTGGTGGCTAAAGCTCCCGCTTCACACACGGAGGGCCCGGGTTCGATTCTCGGCGGGTGGAAACATTTCGACACGTTTCCTTACACCTGTTGTCCTGTTCACCTAGCAGCAAATAGGTACCTGGGTGTTAGTCGACTGGTGTGGGTCGCATCCTGGGGGACAAGATTAAGGACCCCAATGGAAATAAGTTAGACAGTCCTCGATGACGCACTGACTTTCTTGGGTTATCCTGGGTGGCTAACCCTCCGGGGTTAAAAATCCGAACGAAATCTTATCTTATCATATTGTTGATGAAATCAGTTACAGGCTGATCATCTAGTATGCCAAGGTTGATGTTGAAGTCTCCAGCTGAGAGAAGGTGGTGCTTAATCATTTGTCTGTTTGTTATTAGTGACTTTAATTTCTCACTGAAATTTGGGATGTTTGTGTGAGGTATCCGGTAAATGGCACCGATTGTTATAGGTGTCTTAAGTTTTTTTACAGTAAAATTAGCAAAAATGTATTCCCCATATTCATCACTAAAGCAAGTGGTGCTAATTCAAGATAATTGGTTAGAGTAATAGATTGCAATACCACCCCCAACTTGGTTTGGTCTGCAGTTGTGAATTGCTGTGTATACTGGTAGAGGGTAGATATCTATTGTGTCCTGCTTAAGCCAGGTCTCAGTAAGAATAATGCAGGAGAAGGGTGTCTTTAGTGATTCAAGGAGTGCCAGGAGGTCATCATAGTGTTTGCTTAAGGACCTGATGTTGTAGTTAAGTACTGACAGACTTTTAGCATTGTTTAGGATAGTGCTGGCTTGTGATGCTGTGTAATAAAGGGAGTTACTTTCCAATAGGTTTTGATTGGGTGTCAGATTATGGAGGTTTAGATCAGGGTCAACGTGATCAATCATCTTCTAGGTTTAAATTATGGTTATTTATATCCTGAGTTGTGTGTTGAGTTCTAGTACTGATATCTGTATTGGTGGGAAGTTTGGACAAGTATATAGCTAGAGTATTTTGGTCATATAGAGTATAGTCACTACTACACATAATGAAGTTGATGTTGTCTATGTGTTGTGCTGGAATGAACTAAAGTACAACTAGGTATAAACTAGTAATATAAAGATACAAATTAAAAATAGAACAAGACTCTCACTTGTAATTGCACTAAGGTCTAATATAATGGCTTTTGTGGAGTCTATTTTGAGCTAGAATGAGCTATAGTACAACTAGTTTAATCTAATAATATAAAAATACAATTTAAAAATAGCACCAGTCTCTCACTAGTAATTGCACTATGGTCTAATATAGTGAATTTGGTATTGACTATGTATTGAGCTAGAATGAGCTATAGTACAACTGAGTTTAATCTAATAATATAAAAAAGGCACAAGACTCTCAATTGTAATTGCACTAAGGTCTTATATAAGTTGTTTACAAGAATTAGAGTATAACTAGATTTAAATTGACAGGATAAAATACACAAGTTAAGGTAGCAAAAGAAGAATAAAAAAATTATAAAAATAAAAATGGCAATGACTTGGTTATAATATGCTAGTAAGATGGTAGACAGGATGATATAAAAGTTGTAGTTGAAAATACTAGTTTAAAGTATAGAATAAAAATGGTCAATAAAAGAAGTTTACAATAAGTTTGATCTAAATAGTTTAAAGCAAAATTGAGCAATAATAGGGATTTTAGAATGAAATTGGGCAATTGAGTATTTCTTAAAGTGAGGTAGAATTATCGAGGACAAGTTATGGTTAGTTTATAATAAAATAAGATAGAACAGTGATGCGGTAAGTTGTAAAAAAGGAGATATATTCTGTAGATATTAAACACAATTAAGACTATGAGGTAGAATGGTCGTTGAATACAACAATGACAATCAAAAGTAGTTGGGGTATTAGAATTTTAGGGGGGCACAAATTTGTGACAATATAACACTAACGGTGGACTATGGGTATTATCTGCACTTTACTCTGATTCTGTTAGTCCAGCCTCACTTAGGAATGTTTTAAGGTCGTGTTCTGTAGAGATGAAGTATCTCTTCCTGGTGGGCTGTTTCCTAACTGCGATTTTTCCATCCCTCACAAAGCACTGGTGGATTTTTTGGGCATAGCGTAATTTTCTTAGCCGATAAAGAAGGTTTTGTCTTGTTTTGGTAAGGCACTCATTGACGTAAACATCAGATTTCATAGAAATAGATGTTTTTAGTAGGTTGTTTCTTTGTAGGCTAGTTTGGAATTTTAACATCACTGTTTTTTTACCTGCTTCGTAGCCCATCAGTTTGCAATCCTTTAGGTCATCACTACGTATGTTAAGGCGAAGGTGGTCCTTGATAAGCTGTAGGGTGGTCTCCATGCAGGTCTCTTGGGTGACTGGCTGGGAGATGTTTGCTGTTAACTACAACAGCGTCAGATAGCATTGGGGATATGTTGCATCGTCTGCCAAGTCTTTTGCTTTCGTTGTGAGTGATTTTCCTGTGCAAGTTCGGTACTAGTCCCTCTAGGATTTTGAGGTGTATATAATTATGTATCTCTCCCGCCTGCATTCCAGGGAGTACAGGTTCAGGAACTTCAAGCGCTCCCAGTAATTGAGGTGTTTTATCTCTGTTATGCGCGCCGTGAAGGTTCTCTGTACATTTTCTAGGTCGGCAATTTCACCTGCCTTAAAAGGTGCTGTTAGTGTGCAGCAACATTCCAGCCTACATAAAACAAGCGACCTGAAGAGTGTCATCATGGGCTTGGCATCCCTAGTTTTGAAGGTTCTCATTTTCCATCCTGTCATTTTTCTAGCAGATGCGACTGATACAATGTTATGGTCCTTGAAGGTGAGAGCCTCCGACATGATCACTCCCAGGTCTTTGACGTTGCTTTTTCGCTCTATTTTGTGGCCGGAATTTGTTTTGTACTCTGGTGAAGTTTTAATTTCATCATGTTTACCATATCGGAGTAATTGAAATTTCTCATCATTGAACTTGATATTGTTTTCTGCAGCCCACTGAAAGATTTAGTTGATGTCTGCCTGGAGCCTTGCAGTGTCTGCAGTGGAAGACACTGTCATGCAGATTCAGGTGTCATCTGCAAAGGAAGACATGGTGCTGTGGCTGACATCCTTGTCTTTGTCAGATATGAGGATGAGAAACAAGATGGGAGCGAGTACTGTGCCTTGTGGAACAGAGCTTTTCACCGTAGCTGCCTCAGACTTTACTCTGTTGACTACTACTCTTTGTGAGGAAATTATAGATCCATCTACCAACTTTTCCTGTTATTCCTTTAGCACGCATTTTTGTGCGCTATTACACCATGGTCACACTTGTCGAAGGTTTTTGCAAGGTCTGTATATATTACATCTGCATTCTTTTTGTCTTCTAGTGCATCTAGGACCTCGTCATAGTGATCCAGTAGCTGAGACAAACAGGAGCGACCTGCTCTAAACCCATGTTGCCCTGGGTTGTGTAATTGATGGGTATCTAGATGAGTGGCAATCTTGCTTCTTAGGACCCTTTCAAAGACTTTCATGATACGGGATGTTAGTGCTATCAGTCTGTAGTTCTTTGCTATTGCTTTACTGCCCCCTTTGTGGGGTGGGGCTATGTCTGTTTTTAGTAACTGTGGGACAACCCCTGTGTCCATGCTCCCTCTCCATAGGATGGTAAAAGCTCGTGATAGGGGCTTCTTGCAGTTCTTGATGAACATGGAGTTCCATGAGTCTGGCCCTGGGGTAGAGTGCATGGGCATGTCATTTATCGCCTGTTCGAAGTCATTTGGTGTCAGGATAATATTTATCGCCTGTTCGAAGTCATTTGGTGTCAGGATAATATCAGATAGGCTTGTGTTAACCAAATTCTGTGGCTCTCTCATAAAGCCAGTAAACCAGAAATCTGGGATAGCATCCTCACATCTACCGAACCACCTCGGTGGACAAAAGGTCAGAAACCCACTACAAAGCATACCTCCTTCACCCGTCACCTGAAAGACACCCAAAGCCTCCGCCCCCCCCAGGTAGACCAGAGGGGGATTGGGATCTCCACATGATCCAGATTCCACAGCAAAGTACACTACCACCAAGGACTTCAACGGAAGGAGATGGACCCCGGGACCCCTTCTCAGGTCTCTGAACTACAAAGCCAAAGGAAACAACCTCAAAGGCATAACCAATAGCCTCTTCACTGTACCAAGGAGCCCCTCTTGAAGAGGTTGGTTATATGAAAAGTCCTCTTTCTCTTTCAAACACTGGATCTTCCCATACCCCTGGCCGGGATTGAACCCGCGGTCGTAGTCTCAAAACTCCAGCCCGTCGCGTTAGCCACTAGACCAGCTAGCCACAATAAGATTCATCCAACTAGGTATATTTCTATACCATAGGAAGGTTAGCACAGGCACCACTGTGACCACAAATATACCTAGTTGGATGAATCTTATTGTGGCTAGCTGGTCTAGTGGCTAACGCGACGGGCTGGAGTTTTGAGACTATGACCGCGGGTTCAATCCCGGCCGGGGGTATGGTTTGTTTGCAATCGTGTCATTACGATTTCTTGAGTCACTGGATCTTCACTTTCATGAAAATACTGGGCACCAATAAGCATACATGGGATGAGCTTTGTTGCAGTTAAGACAGGAAGAAGGGGTGTGGTGATTGCAATTTGACTTACTGTGATCTAATTCTCCACAGATTAGACATTTTGCATGTTACCTACAATATTTTGCTGATTGATTATAATGCCAACATTTGCAGCATTGTTCTGATGTTGGCTAGAGCTCCCTCATCACTGAGGAAGTGCATAACCATTAAATACCAATTTTGCTATATTTGTGAAGTACACGTACGTATTATCTTTGTCTGTGAACTGGGGGTACGTGAGTTTCATCTCAGGTGATTGGAAGGTGTTGACTTTGTCATTGGAGCCCTGAAGCAGTCTGTGAAATCTTGATATACAGCCATGTGAGAGATGATGACAGTTCCTTGGCAGGATTGAGAGTCAAGTGTTTGTGGACAATCACGGATGTCTTCCCAATAATTGGAGGCACATTATTATAATCAAAAAGACGTGCTGAACCTACAAGGGTTATACAGAATAGCAGGCAGGGAAGGATGCAGGGATATTGGGTAGCAAGAGAGAGAGAGAGGGATGATTATTAGGGCATGAAGTGCAGTGGATAGTGCAGGGGTAGAGGGTAGCAAGAGATTGAGGTAGAAAGGGCTGTGAGGAGTGCTAGTCATCATTATCAGAGTTTGTGCAGTAAATCAAGTTACTGTCAAAAAGTCAATGAGAGTGTCTGGGTTAAAGGAGGGTCCATCAGCAAGAAGGGAAGGTAAAGTAAGGGCAGTAGAGCAGTGACGACGTTGGGGGTAAATTCTGCATGCTCATTTATATATTATAATCAAAAAGAAGCGCTAAGCCACAAGGGCTATACAGCATGCTCATTTACAGAGTGGGCAGCCCAACAGAATGTGGCTAACAGAAACTCAAATCTAACAATTCTCACAGAGTGGAACAGGGCACCTTTCCATGAGATACCTGTAAGACGAGTGTAGCCGATGCAAAGACGGGAGAGAGTAGTCTCTCAACCTCGACATTGATGGCAAGAAGACAGCCAGAAACCTATACTCGGTTTAATGGACTGTAGTGTATGGAGCAGATCAGACCAACGTTGTTGCCAACAGGCACGAAGGTGGGTAGCAAATAGTCTGCGAAAGAAACGCCCCTATATGAAACTGGGAGGTCATGTACTGCTGACTGCGCAGCAGTGTCTGCCTGTTCATTGCCCTGTATGTCAACATGACCGGGAACTCCCCCCCCCCCCCAAAAAAAAAATCTTTGTGCTTGCTAGAGATATGGCGTAACCAAAGTTGGATATGAAGAACCAGGGGATGAGGTGCATCAAATTTTTGTATAGCCTGTAAAGCACTATGAGAATCTGAAACGACCACAAATGGTGACACAGGCACTGATAAGTGCTACGAGAATGGCACATAATTCAGCTGTAAAAATACAGTGGACCCCCGGTTAACGATATTTTTTCACTCCAGAAGTATGTTCAGGTGCCAGTACTGACCGAATTTGTTCCCATAAGAAATATTGTGAAGTAGATTAGTCCATTTCAGACCCCCAAACATACACATACAAACGCACTTACATAAATATACTTACATAACTGGTCACATTCGGAGGTAATCGTTATGCGGGGGTCCACTGTACTAGCTGAGGATAATAAATGCCCTCGCAGGACGCTGTCCAAACACTGCTGTGAATCCGACGCCGTCAGAAGACTTGGAACCATCGGTGTACACTGCGATGGCATGAGATCGGAAGTAGTTAAGAAAAAGAGAATGAGAAGCCACTGTAGGCAGTTGGGCTTTCGCGAATGGCAGTGGGAAAGAACAGACACAAACCATTGGAACTTCCCAAGGGGGTAGGGAAAAGCGAGATGTTACATGAACATTGTAAGGTGGTAACTAAAAAGACGAGTGAATGTAGGCAAAGAGAAAAGGGACGGAGTAAACGGGCGACAAACAAAGAACGTCTACTAACATCAGTGACTATCCTATATATGGAAGGATTGTGGAGGTCCTGAGAGCGAACATAATAGTGAAAGCAATGAGCATCATTGCGATTGGACAAGGATGGAATATTCGCCTCTGCATAGAGGCTCTCAACAAGGAAAGAGTGAAAGGCACTGAGGCATAAACATAAACCCTGGTGATGGATGGGATTAAGGCTAGAGAGAGTTGCAGTAGAGATCGCTGACTACATCTGGTCAACATAATTGAGTTTCGATAAAATTAGGGCTGAATGTAATCGAAGAGTTCTACGATCAGCCCCCCATGAAAGATAAGCGAGAGTTTTAAGGAGGTTCAGCTGGCTATGACAAGTTGCCTTCAGAGAGGTAATATGAGGTTTCCAGGATAACCTACGGTCAAACAGAAGGCCTAGAAACCTGACCATATCACGTTCTGGGATACGTGAGCCACATAGGTACAATGGATGATCAGTAACAACAGTGTCTAGTGAAGGTAATTTGGCAAGTTTTAGATTCTGCATTCAGCTTGGTTCACATCATTAACTCTTGAGAGTGCACTTCCCACATTTTTTATAGAGGGTTGAAGTAGGTGTTGTGGCTGATATGGGCTATGAGTTCTTGTGCTAATATGTGGTCATACATCAGGATTCATTATTTTCACTGAAAAAAATTTTGTTCACTTGTTTGGAAGATTTCTGTTAGTGTGGAAGGTTTCCAGGTGTTGTATTTTTGGTGTGTTTGTGTGCTCACATGAGTGCCGTGTCTGCACTCGTGTGTGCTTGTCTGTCATTGTCTCTTGGCAGATTGCTTTAAGCCACTCAGCCCTTTGAAAAGTGTACAGTCTGTGAATTGTTGTATCATTGAAGCCTTTTCCATAGTCAAGAGAAAGTGAGGGCCAGAGGCACCAGAGAGGGTAGGTAGAATGATTACAGGTTCAGGCATCAAGTGGTTAGGGTTATAAGGAGAGTACATGGCTATACCAGGGTCAGTCAAGGGTGTCACAGATACTTGGGATCCAGGAAAACGAACCACTGTGTCAATTATAAACATAAGTTATAAAATGGGAGGTTGGAGTGTGGAGAAAGCAGCGCCGACAAAAAAAAAAAAAAAAAAAAAATTCCACCCTGAACCTTGAATACCTCTGCTGTGACAGGTATTGCTGCTGTTCTCTAGAAACCACTTCTTACCCTAGCTGGTACATAACATCAGGTGGCACCTCTAGAGCTGAGCAAGGATTTGCAAAAATGCCCATTTAGATAACAGCATAATTATTCAATTGTCTTAGTTAATAACAATGGTGGGCAAGCCAGGAGTCGCACACCTTCAGCCGTCATTCCTGTATCTACATTCAATCTCAGGGAATACTTCCAATATCAGAGGCTCTGCAAGATCACCACCCAGTGTCTCACAGGAGGATCACCTGATATGCTCTAAGATCCAATTTCCACCAAGTGGAATGACACTATCAATGCTGTATCACTTACAAAAGCACAGTAAAGCAGGGCTGATAGTGGCCTAGTTTTCTTCTGTTTAGGAGAATTTCACAAACGAGGAAATGTTTGTCACTAATGAAGTCAAATGGAAAGAGGGATAGGAAGGGTATTTAAAATTTGATCTAAGGAAGACAAAAAGAGGTCAGGTTCCTCAGATCAAGAGACCCTTCACCTGGCAAAGGACTCTCTTTTGAAGGGAATGAACTTTAAAAGCTCGATACAAAGATAAGGGGTAAAAAATATGTAAACTATGAATCCAAACAAAATCTTGAGCAGTTTGTGCTTAATGCATTTTCCTGAAACAAACTGTAATGTAACTCCTTAAATAGCCTAAAGACTTTTACTTCCAAGTTATATATTACATCATACGTACTTCTAAATTTTTCTATTTTTTTAATTTCCCACCATGACACCATAATTCCTCTCATTTAATTTTTAATTCTACTGAAGTTAAATTTCAATATAACACATTTTAATCTAATGTCTTTATCTAAATGTTCAATTTCCACTAAAATATGCATCACATTATGTAATGTATGGAGAGTAAAAGACAGGTGAACAGAGTGGTCAGAGAGTGCATGATAGTGGGAGAAGCACTGTAAAGAAATTTTGCAGAAAATAAGAAAAAAAAATTTGGAGATAAACAAGTTAACCCTTTGAGGGTCGACAGGCCATCTCCAAAACTCGTTCTCAGGGTCGGCCAAATTTAAAAAAAAAAAAAAATTATTTTCTCTTATGAAAAGATAGAGAATCTTTTCCCAATCATAAAGACACCAAAAGTTTGAAATTTGATAGAAAACTTACGGAATTATGCTCTCGCAAAGTTAGCGGTCTCGGCGATGTTTACGCATCGGCGATTTTGCCCACTTTGAGCCCCATTTTCGACCAATTTCACTGTACTAGTCGACAAAAAACATGAATATTTCGCTAGAACTCCACTTTTTCTATCGAATGGGTGCAAGAAACCACTCATTTATGAAATTCAACTATCCAGTACAGTGGTCAGAATTTAGCAATTTTGCCAATTTCACACAAATTTCAAAAGATGCCAATTTCCGAATAGGGTCCAGAATAAACAAGAAAGACATTCCTGGCACTAAAATGACATTTCCTCTGGTCATTAGTCACGTCTCAAGGCCCCTCTTATATTCTTTTGCTTTCCACTTTGAATTTTTATTTTCACAAAAAATATAAGATTTACTTTTATGCAGACTACTGCATTAGTGTAAAAAATGGTATAAATATTATTGGTGCACTTGTGAAAGAATATTAGACTCACCAGTTGACGTGTATTGCACGCTTGGCACGATTTGTTTACTTTTGAAGTTTGGTAAAAATGGAACATTTCTGCTACTTTGAGCTCAATTTCAAGGTACCTTTCTTTGTAAAACCAGTCAAAATCATCTCAATTTCTGTAATATGTCTTCCATTCTATAAAATGAGACCAAGAAAACTAGAATACAACAATAAATACCATACGAAAATACACTGCAAAGTCGCTGATTTATTAAAAAAAAATGGTCAAAGTTTTTTTTTTCTCATTATGCACTGTGTGCTGCAGGATTTTTTTTAGACTGTGCACACTGACCACATAGACCCATTCTTTCATATGAAGGCCTACCAGCTTTCTCCCACTAGATTTGAGGCCGCTAGAATTTATGAGTACTAGTACGTCAAAAACCCCTACGCGTAAGACGTACTAGTACGACGAAAACCCTCAAAGGGTTAAGAAAGCCTAGGGAACAAATGGATTTGTCAGTTAAAAAGAGTAGGGGAGTTAGTAGATGGGGAGATGGAGGTACATTATTATTATAATAAAAAAGAAGCGCGAAGCCACAAGGGCTATACAGCGCTGCAGGGTAGGGAAGGAAGCAAGGGTATTGGGTGGCAGAAGGGGGGAGGGACGATCAGTAGGTTGCAGGGGATAGTGTGGGGGTAGAGGGTAGCAAGAGATTGAGGTAGAAAGGGTTGAAGGCATCAGAGTTTGTGAAGAAAGTCAGTTGTTGTCAACTCAATGAGAGAGTCCGGATGAAAGGTGGGTCCATCAGCGAGAAGGGAAGGTAGAGAGAGCAGTGGAGCGAAGACGACGATGGAGGTAAATTCTGCGTGCTCGCTGATAAAGTGGGCAGTCCAACAGAATGTGGCTGACTGATAATGGAGTCTCACAGAGAGGAGCAGGGCACCTCTCCATGAGATATCCATGAGTAAGACGAGTATGGCCAATGCGAAGACGGGAGAGAGTAGTTTCCCAACCTCAACACTGGTGACAAGAAGACAGCCAGTAACCTATACTCGGTTTAATAGATCGAAGTTTGTTACCAAGCATAGTAGACAAACGTTGTTGGCAACGGGTGTGAAGGTGGGTAGCTATTGCAGCAAAATAGTCCGTAAATGGAATACCTCTATATGAAACTGGTAGGTCATGTACTGCTGACCGCGTAGCAGTGTCTTCCTCTTTATTGCCCTGTACGTCAACATGACCAGGGACCCAACAAAAAAAACTATCTTTATACTTGGTAAAGATGCGGCGTAGCCAAAGTTGGATACGGAAGACTAAGGGCTGAGGTGTATCAAATTTCTGTATAGCCTGTAAAGCACTAAGGGAGTCTGAGACAACCTATCTATGCCTGTGTCATCACAGGCATAGATGCAATACGGATAAGTGCTGCAAAATGGCATACAATTCAGCAGTAAAAATACTAGCCGAAGATAGTAAATGCCCTCGTACGACGCTGTCCGGAAACACTGCTGCAAATCCTACGCCGTCAGAAGACTTAGAGCCATCTGTGTACACTGCAATGGCATGAGAATGAGAGTGGAAGTGGTCAAGAAAAAGAGAGCGGGAAGCGACCGTAGGCAGTTGGGCTTTCGAGCAAGGGAGAGAGAAAGAACAGACTCGAACAGCTGGAACTTCCCAGGGGGGTAGGGAAAAGTGAGATGCTACATGAACATTGGTAATTGAAGAGAAGACAAGAGCAAATGTAGGCGAAGAGAGAAGGGACGGAGTAAACAGCGGCAGCGAACAAATAATGTCTACTAATATCAGTGACCATTCTATAAATGGAAGGATTGCGGAGATCATGAGTGTACATAGTAGCGAAGGCAATGGGCATCACGGCGATCAGATAAGGATGGAACGTTCGCTTCTGCATAGAGGTTCTCAACAGGGGAAGAGCGAAAAGCACCAAGGCATAAACGTAATCCTTGGTGATGAATGGGGTTAAGGCTTGAGAGAGTAGCAGGAGAGGCCACTGAATAGATCTGGTCACCATAATCAAGTTTCGATAAAATGAGGGTGGAATGTAGGCAAAGGAGAGTTCGACGATCAGCTCCCCATGAAAGACGAGCAAGGGTTTTAAGAAGGGTCAGCCAGCTGTGACAAGTTGCCTTCAGAGAGGTTATGTGAGGTTTCCAGGATAACCTACGGTCAAAGAGGAGGCCCAGAAACCTGACTATCATGTTCAGGGATACGGGAGCCATAGAGGTACAAAGGATGATCGGAGATGACAGAGCGTCTAGTGAAAGTAATTTGGTGAGTTTTGGTGCTGGAAAATTTAAACCCATGTGTGGTGGCCCAATTGGAAACACGGTCGACTGCATACTGGAGAGAAACTGTAATGAGGTGACAGTCAGCGCCTGCACAGGCAATAGCGAAGTCATCAACATAGTGATGACCAAATATTTGATGGAAGACTAGAGGCCAAATCATTTATAGCAAGGAGAAAAAGTGTTGTGCTCAGAACACATCTCTGGGGGACACCTTCAGCTTGGATAAAGTCCGGGGAGAGCACATTATTAACCCGAACACGGAAATGCTTGTCAGTTAAAAAGTTCTTAAGGAAGGATGGTAGATTGCCTCGGGAGGCTAAGGAGTGGGCTTGGGCCAAAATAATATAGTGTACCTCCAAGTTGTCTACGCCTTCTCAAGGTCAAAAAATAGGGCAATAACTAAAGTGGTTATTCGAAAAGGGCATTACGAACATACTTTATCCAAGCGTAGTAAGGGGTCTAGGGGTAAAACGTCCCTTACGAAAGCCATATTGACGAGTGGATAGACTGTTCTCTCTAAATTACCACACAAACGTCTTTTTTCCCGGGTTCCATCACTTTGCAAACTGGCACTGGTAAGAGCAATGGGACGATAATGGGAGGCTTCATGTCCCGTAGTGCCTGGTTTGCAAAAAGGGAGAACAATGGCAATTTCCACAGCTGTGGAAGAACTCCTTGTGCCCAAAAATAAGATTGAAAAGGCTAATAGGACTGCAAGGGCTGACTGATGTAAATGTTGTAGCATACGAATATGAATGTGTCGGGCCCAGCTGCCGATGATCGGCAAGCTGAAAGTGTTGCCTCCAGTTCTTGAAGTGTAAAAGGCACATTATACTGTTCTTCTCTGAGAGAAAAAAGTCCAAGGGTGCTAACACTCTGGCAGACTTTGAGGAAAAAACGAGGGCATAGATGGAGCCCCTGAGAAATACGGACCAGATGATGCCAATTTCATTGGCAACATCTAGATGGGTTTGCTATATCAACACCGGCAACCCGCAGAACAGGAGCCGGGTCAGGAGAATATTTACCACTCGGTTTCACACTTTTTTCCAGGGACTGCACTCATAGAAGAAGCAGAGGTGATGGTGGAGGCATGATCTCGCCAGCAAGTGCGTTTAGCGTCACGGATGACACGGCGAGCAATTGCACGCTTTGCTTAAAAAACAAAAAAGTCTCTCCATGGTTCTATTGTACTGGTACCTGCCCCATGCAGCGCGTTTCAAACATACTGCACGAGCACAAGCAGGAGACCACCAAGGCACGCATTTCTGAGAATGCCTGCCCGAAGTTTGGAGTATAGAATAAGAAGCGGGGGGTTAAAAGGGAGGACGAGAAGAGGTGTAAATGCCCCAACAATGGAGGACAAAAAGGAACCACACAAAAACAGTTGGGGGGGGGGGGGGGGGTTGTGAGAAAAGGGTTCCCAAATTTTTCCCCTGATAAAAATTGCCAGCGGGGGAATACAAGAGGTGGTAAAAATTTACTGGAGACCGTCGACTATTTTAATAGGCTAGTCCCCCCTCGTTCGTTATGGGAATTCCCCAGACAAATCACTGCCACCAATTAAGAACCCATCCCCACCACCCACCGAATCGAAGAGGGAGGTACATTTTGGGGTAAATGGCGGGAATATTTGAGGAATTTTAAAATATCGATGAAAAAGGGGGGATAATTTACGGACGGGCCCGGGGAGGTAAAACATGTTTTAGGAGTAAAGGAAGAGCAGGATGGGGAGTGTGGGGGGGGTGCGTGAGGCTTTTAACGTAGAATGAAAGGGGTAAAGCATTTTAAACTGATCCCGATCAGACGAAATGTTAAAACGGGGGGGGAGGATATATTGTTGGTTTGGGTTTGGGTTTTTTTTTGTTTAAAAAAATGTATGAAAGGGGGAAAAAGGTGCCGGGGATTGGCAAAGCATGAAAAGGGTTCCTTTATATAAAGGGAAGGAAGACAAAAGAGACGTAAAAAAAAGGGGGAAAATAATTTTAAACTGAGTATCCCAGGTAAATTGACATTTGGGTTTTTATTGAAAAAAATTTTGAGGTAAAAACACAGACAGGACTGCGGGATGTTTTTATTAAAAATTAAAATCAAGGGGGAAGCGCTAAACCCGGGGGATTATACAGCGCCGGGGGGGGGGGTTTGGGGAAAAGGCATTCAGGTTTTAATTGGGGGAACTGGAGCACAACCCAAATTCCCCTCCCCCAACATCAAGGAAAAATTTCCCTTTGAGGGGCAACTGCAGATGACCCGGGGGGCTTTTAGAGGGGTTTTGGGGATGGGGGTAGATAAAGTGTTTACTTTAAAGCATATATTGAACAGTTTTTAGAAAAAGGGAAAGGAATTTTTTCTTGCATTTAAGGATTTAAAAGGGGTTATTGATAGGGGGATGGGGGAAGCAATGTGGCAGATGTTACAAGGAAAAGGAATGGGTATAAATAAATTAAAGAATTTTTTTTAGGATAGTGAGGCCCCCATTTTGGGTGTGTAGGGGAGGGAGATTACTTCCTGGTAAAAGTAGATTTTAGACGGGGAATGGTTTTTTAATATATTTTTTAGATGGGGTTGTAAAAAGAAGTAAATGCTAGAGTGCGGGAAAGGGGTGGAAATTAAAATTAAAGGGGGGTTAAGAAAAAAAAGGGAAATTTTACAAATTTTACTTTCTGCAAAAGATACTGTCCCTTATGGGAGATTCTAAAGAAAATTTTGCAAAGGTTGTGATAAAGTTTAGGACATGTTAAAGGTAGAAATTTGAAAGTGAGCATAGATAAGATTAAAAAATGAGGGTAAAAACAATTTAGATAAAAAAAAAATTGGGGATATCACATTGGAGGGGGGATTTAATTTTTTTAGAAAATTTGGGGGGTTGGCAGATGGTTTTAATGAAAAAGGGGTTGTTAACAAATTGATGAAGAAAAAAAATGAGGGGTGAAATCGAGGTTTGGGGGGGAGCAATAAAGGGAAACCCAAAGGAGACAAAAAAGGGAATGTATGAAAGTATAGTGGACCAACATTTAAAATTGGGTGTGAATTTGGGGTTTAAAAAAGCTGCAGTGGGGAGACGGTTGGAGGCAGGGGAAAAGCCTGTCAAAGGGGAAATGTGTGGTGTAAATTTTAATGCAGAAAAATTCAGAGTGGGGAAATTTTAAGAGTTTGTGTGGAGTTAAATAAGATCATTAGTCAAGGGCTGAAAAGGGTTGGAGGTGGTTTGATCTTTTTAGAGAAAATTAGATAAAAGTAGAAGATTTGGGGGAAGGGAGCATATAAATCTGTGGGGGGAAGGAGTCACCCCAAAAAAAGGTTGGGAGGGCCCGGGGTAAAGGGGGTTTTTTGTGGTGGGGGGCTTGATTCCAGAAAAGCTTTGGGGTGGGCGTGAAATTTAGGATGAATGGAAAAATTTTTTTTTTTGGGAAAACCTACAGCTGTTGGAGAAGCGGGGAAAATTTTTAGCGAAGGATTCGGGGAAAATCGATTATTTTTTATAAAACCAGATTTCGAGTTCTGGAAATGAGAAGTACAATGCCTACACTTTTAAAGGGGGGGGTTTTGGGGATTTTCATTTTTGGAGAGATGTGCAATAGGGGGCATATTAAAATTTGGCCCCCTTTGATTTTATATTAAAAATTTGGGTTTTAAATTATTTTCGGGTCATTTTTTTAATTTGTATTTTTTATATAGGGCTTCAAAAACTAATGTACCCGGTCCTTTTGAAAAGGGACAGTGAAGAAATTATTTGAGGTGAAAGGTTGAATGATGATGAAAGTTTTTTTCTTTTAGGGGATTTTTTTTCATTTTGGGGCACCCTGCCTTGTTTTGGGGGACACCGCTTTTTTTAAAAAAAAAATTTGTCCAGTATTTTAGTTTTACAGTTAGTATGGGCTTTTTCCCCGTCCTGTTTAAACCTATCAATGTAATTAAAAAATCTTTTGGGGAAAACCCTAAACATCAACCCTAAAGTACTTTAAAAAACTCTTACCCCTTTTTTTTTTTTTTTTTTTCAAGTCGGGCCGTCCCCCCACCGAGGCCGGGGGACCCAAAAAAGAAAGAAAATTCCCCCCCCCAAAAAAAAATACTTTCAAACATCATTCAAAACTTTCACCCCAAAACCACACATTATCAAATGTTTTTGCAGAGGGCTCAGAATACAACAGTTTAGAAGCATAAACCCTATAAAATCAAACATATCCCCCAAACTGCCAATATCCCAAACCCCTCCTTTAAAGTGCATTGGAAATTCCCATTTCCCGGACTCAAGTCCGACATAGAAAAATTTAACCCCCTTCCCCCGAATCCCCACTAAATATTACCCTGCTCACACTCCAACAGAATTTGTCAGGGCCCAATATTTATTTTGTCTCCATTCACCTTTTCCCACCCCTTGCCCACAAAAAAATCCTTTAAAACCCCCCCTTTCCAACCCCTTTTAGGACGGGCCCCCACCCCTCCTTTCCCTTCCCCCAAAAGATTTTTTTTTTATGCTTTCCATTTCATTTTACTTTGATCCATTCTCTCCAAATGACCAAACCAAAACCCAACAACCCCTTTTTTTTTCCCCTGACTAAAGCTTTTATTAACTCCCAAACCTTCTCCTAATTTTCCCCACCCCCAATTTTTCCCGCATAATATTTTTCACCACACACTGCCCTTAGACAGGACATCTCCCTGCCCCCCAAACCCTCTCCTCGTGCAGCATTTACCACCCCCAACTTCCCCATTTCCCTATAAGAAGGGTTTGGGACTACTTTTACTTTCATACATTCCCCTTTTTTGCCTCCATAGATAACTTTTTTACTCCACATATACCTCAACCACCACTCGCCTTTTTTTTTCCCCCACAATTTTAAAAGATTAACCCATCCTTCATAAAACCACCGCCACACGTCAACTCCCCAAGTATCTGAAAAAAAAATTTACTTCTTTTCCCTACTCCTTCCTCCCCCAAATTTTAAATCCCAATTTTCCCTTTTCTAAATCACCCCGATTTCCCCCATCCCCCTTACTCTTTTCTATTTTTACTTTCAACTTTCTACCTTTACACAAAATTCCCCAAAATCCCTCCAAATAACCTTTGCAATTTTTCTTTTGAAAACCCCCATAAACACAACACATCAGCCAAAAAGGGAACTGTGTCAATTCCCATTTTGAATTTGATTCCCCCTAATTTTTAAACCCACCCCTAAAACCCGAACACCCTAGCATTTACTTCTTTTACAACCCCATCTATAAATATATTAAACAACCATGGTGACATTACACATCCCTGTCTAAGACCTACTTTTACCAGGAAGTATTCTCCCTCTTCTTCTACACACCCTAACCTGAGCCTCACTATCCTCATAAAGCTCTTTACAGCATTTAGTAACTTACCACCTATTCCATATACTTGCAACATCTGCCACATTGCTCCTCTATTAACTCTATCATATGCCTTTTCTAAATCCATATTATTATTATTATTATCAAAAAGAAGCGCTAAGCCACAAGGGCTATACAGCGCTGCAGGGCAGGGAAGGAAGCAAGGGAATTGGATGGCAGAAGGGAGGGGGGATGATCAGCAGGTTACAGAAAACAGCGGGGCAGGGGATAGTACGGGGGTAGAGGGTAGCAAGAGATTCAAGTAGAAAGGGCTGAAAGTATCAGAATTTGTGAAGTAAGTCAGTCGTTGTCAAAAAGTCAATGAGAGAGTCCGGATGAAAGGTGGGTCCATCAGCGAGAAGGGAAGGTAAAGAGAGAGCAGCGGAGCGAAGACGACGACCGAGGTAAATTCTGCGTGCTCGTTGATAAAGTGGGCAGTCCAACAGAATGTGGCTGACTGATAATGGAGCTTGGCAATTCTCACAGAGAGGAGCAAGACGCCTCTCCATGAGATATCCATGAGTAAGACGAGTATGGCCAATGCGAAGACGGGAGAGAGTAGTCTCCCAACCTCGACACTGGTGATAAGAAGACGGCCAGTAACCTATACTCGGTTTAATAGACTGAAGTTTGTTGCCGAGCATAGTAGACCAACGTTGTTGCCAACGGGTGTGAAGGTGGGAAGATATTACAGCAAAATAGTCCGTACATGGAATACCTCTATAAGAAACTGGTAGGTCGTGTACTGCTGACCGCGCAGCAGTGTCTGCCTGTTCATTGCCCTGTACGTCAACATGACCAGGGACCCAACAAAAAACAATATCTTTATGCTTAGTAAAGATGCGGCGTAGCCAAAGTTGGATACGGAGGACTAAGGGGTGAGGTGTATCAAATTTTTGTATAGCCTGTAAAGCACTAAGGGAGTCTGAGACAACCACAAATGATGACACAGGCATAGATGCAATATGGATAAGTGCTGTAAGGATGGCATATAATTCAGCAGTAAAAATACTAGCCGAAGATAGTAAATGCCCTTGTACGACGCTGTCCGGAAACACTGCTGCGAATCCTACGCCGTCAGAAGACTTAGAGCCATCTGTGTACACAGCAATGGCATGAGAATGAGAGTGAAAGTGGTCAAGAAAAAGAGAGCGGGAAGCGACCGTAGACAGTTGGGCTTTCGAGCAAGGGAGGGAGAAAGAACAGACTCGAACAGCTGGAACTTCCCAGGGGGTAGGGAAAAGTGAGATGCTACATGTACATAGAAAGGTGGTAGTTGAAGAGAAGACAAGAGCGAATGAAGGCGAAGAGAGAAGGGACGGAGTAAGCAGGGGCGGCGAACAAATAAAGAATGTCTACTAATATCAGTGACCATTCTATAAATGGAAGGATTGCGGAGATCATGAGAGCGTACATAGTAGCGCAGGCAATGGGCATCACGGCGATCGGATAAGGATGGAACGTTCGCTTCTGCATAGAGGCTTTCGACAGGGGAAGAGCGAAAAGCACCAAGGCATAAACGTAATCCTTGGTGATGAATGGGGTTAAGGCTAGAGAGAGTAGCAGGAGATGCCGCTGAATAGATCTGGTCACCATAATCAAGTTTCGATAAAATAAGGGTGGAATGTAGGTGAAGGAGGGTTCGACGATCAGCTCCCCACGAAAGATGAGCAAGGGTTTTAAGAAGGTTCAGCCGGCTGTGACAAGTTGCCTTCAGAGAAGTAATGTGAGGTTTCCAGGATAACCTACGATCAAAGAGGAGGCCCAGAAACTTGACTGTATCACGTTCAGGGATACGTGAGCCATAGAGGTACAAAGGATGATCGGAGATGACAGAGCGTCTAGTGAAAGTGATTTGGTGGGTTTTAGTGCTGGAAAATTTAAACCCATGTGTGGTGGCCCAATTGGAAACACGGTCGACTGCATGCTGGAGAGAAACTGTAAGGAGGTGACAGTCAGCGCCTGCACAGGCAATAGCGAAGTCATCAACATAGAGTGATGACCAAATATTTGATGGAAGACTAGAGGCCAAATCATTAATAGCAAGGAGAAAAAGTGTTGTGCTCAGAACACATCTCTGGGGGACACCTTCAGCTTGGATAAAGTCCGGGGAGAGCACATTATTAACCCGAACACGGAAATGCTTGTCAGTTAAAAAGTTCTTAAGGAAGGATGGTAGATTGCCTCGGAGGCCTAAGGAGTGGGCTTGGGCCAAAATAATATAGTGTACCTCCAAGTTGTCATACGCCTTCTCAAGGTCAAAAAATATGGCAATAACTGAGTGGTTATTCGCAAAGGCATTACGAACATACGTATCCAAGCGTAGTAAGGGGTCTATGGTAGAACGTCCCTTACGAAAGCCATATTGACGAGTGGATAGACTGTTCTCTCTAAATACCACACTAAACGTCTATTTACCAGGCGTTCCATCACTTTGCAAACTGCACTGGTAAGAGCAATGGGACGATAATGGGAGGCTTCATGTCCCGTAGTGCCTGGTTTGCAGAAAGGGAGAACAATGGCAGATTTCCACAGCTGTGGAAGAACTCCTTGTGACCAAATAAGATTGAAAAGGCATAATAGGACTGCAAGGGCTGACTGATGTAAATGTTGTAGCATACGAATATGAATGTCGTCGGGCCCAGCTGCCGATGATCGGCAAGCTGAAAGTGTTGCCTCCAGTTCTTGAAGTGTAAAAGGCACATTATACTGTTCTTCTCTGAGAGAAAAAAAGTCCAAGGGTGCTAACTCTCTGGCAGACTTTGAGGAAAGAAACGAGGGGCATAGATGGAGCCCCTGAGAAATACGGACCAGATGATTGCCAATTTCATTGGCAACATCTAGTGGGTTTGCTATATCAACACCGGCAACCCGCAGAACAGGAGCCGGGTCAGGAGAATATTTACCACTCGGTTTTCACACTTTTTTCCAGACTGCACTCATAGAAGAAGCAGAGGTGATGGTGGAGGCATGATCTCGCCAGCAAGTGCGTTTAGCGTCACGGATGACACGGCGAGCAATTGCATGCTTCTGCTTAAAATCAAGAAGTCTCTCCATGGTTCTATTGTACTGGTACCTGCCCCATGCAGCGCGTTTCAAACATACTGCACGAGCACAAGCAGGAGACCACCAAGGCACGCATTTCTGAGAATGCCTGCCCGAAGTTTGGAGTATAGAATGAGAAGCTGCGGTTAAAACGGAGGACGAGAAGAGGTGTAAATGCTCATCAATGGAGGACAAAGAAGGAACCTCACTAAAAACAGTTAGTTGTGAGTAAAGGTTCCAATTTGCCTGATCAAATTGCCAGCGTGGGATACGAAGAGGTGGTGAAAATTACTGGAGATCCGTCGACTAGTTAATAGGCTAGTCTCTCGTTCGTTATCGGAATTAACCAGACAAATCACTCCACCAATTAAGAACGGCCATGCCCCCACCACCCACCGAATCGAAGATGGAGGTACAGTATTGGGTAAATGGCGGGAATATTTTGAGGAAGTTTTAAATATCGATGAAGAAAGGGAGGTGATAATTTCACGGACTGCCCAGGGAGGTAAAACATGTTTTAGGAGTGAAGAAGAGCAGGATGTGAGTGTGGGGGAGGTGCGTGAGGCATTACGTAGAATGAAATGGGGTAAAGCAGCTTGAACTGATGCGATCATGACAGAAATGTTAAACGGAGGGGAGGATATATTGTTGGATTGGTTGGTTTTTTTGTTTAATAAATGTATGAAAGAGGGAAAGGTGCCTGGGGATTGGCAGAGAGCATGTATAGTTCCTTTATATAAAGGGAAGGAAGACAGAAGAGACTGTAAAAATTATAGGGGAATAAGTTTACTGAGTATACCAGGTAAAGTGTACAGTAGGGTTTTTATTGAAAGAATTTGAGGTAAGACACAGAGCAGGACTGCAGATGATTATTAAAAATTATAATCAAGGGGGAAGCGCTAAACCCGGAGGATTATACAGCGCCTGGGGGGGGGATGTGGAAGGCATTCAGGCTTAATTCGGGGAAACTGGAGCACAGATCCAATTCCCTCACCAACATCAAGGAACCTTCCTTGAGGGGCAACTGCAGATGAGCAAGGGGGCTTTTAGGAGTGGTTTAGGGATGTGTAGATAAAGTGTTTACATTAAAGCATATATGTGAACAGTATTTAGATAAAGGTAAGGAAGTTTTCATTGCATTTATGGATTTAGAAAGGGTATATGATAGTGGATAGGGGAGCAATGTGGCAGATGTTACAAGTGTATGGAATAGGTAGTAAATGATGTAAAGAATTTTTATGAGGATAGTGAGGCTCAGGTTAGGGTGTAGGAGAGGGAGATTACTTCCTGGTAAAAGTAGATCTTAGACAGGGATGGTTGTTTAATATATTTATAGATGGGGTTGTGAAAGAAGTAAATGCTAGAGTGCTGGGGAGAGGGGTGGGATTAAATTATGGGGTTAAGTACAAAATGGGAGTTTACATAGTTACTTTCTGCTGATGATACTGTGCTTATGGGAGATTCTAAAGAAAAGTTGCAAAGGTTAGTGGATGAGTTTAGGAGCATGTGTAAAGGTAGAAATTTGAAAGTGAGCATAGATAAGAGTAAGATGAGGGTATCAAACAATTTAGATAAAGAAAAATTGGATATCACATTGGAGAGAGGGAGTGAATGTTTTCAGATATTTGGGAGTTGGCAGATGGATTTATGAAGGATGAGGTTGTTAACAGAATTGATGAAGGAAAAAAAAGTGAGTGGTGCATCGAGGTATTGGCGGAGACAATAAAATGTTATCCATGGAGACAAAGAAGGGAATGTATGAAAGTATAGTGGTACCAACATTTATATGGGTGTGAAGCTTGGGTTGTAAATGCTGCAGTGAGGAGACGGTTGGAGGCAGTGGAGATGTCCTGTCTAAGGGCAATGTGTGGTGTAAATATTATGCAGAGAATTCAGAGTGTGGAAATTAAGAGTGTGTGTGGAGTTCATAAGATCATTAGTCAGAGGGCTGAAGAGGGGTTGTTGAGGTGGTTTGATCATTTAGAGAGATTAGATCAAAGTAGAATGACTTGAAGAGCATATAAATCTGTAGGGGAAGGAGTCATCCTCAAAAAGGTTGGAGGGACGGGGTAAAGGAGGTTTTGTGGGTGAGGGGCTTGGATTTCCAGCAAGCATGTGTGAGCGTGTTAGATAGGAGTGAATGGAGATGAATGGTTTTTGGGACCTGACGAGCTGTTGGAGTGAGAGCAGGGTAATATTTAGCGAAGGGATTCAGGGAAATCGATTATTTTTATATAGCCAGATTCGAGTTCTGGAAATGAGAAGTACAATGCCTACACGTTAAAGGTGGGGTTTGGGATATTGGCAGTTTGGAGAGATGTGCAATAGGAGGGCATATATATAATTGGTGCCCTGATATTATATTCCAAATGGAGTTTATTATATTATTTCAGGTCACTTTTTATATTGTATCTTTATATATGCTTCTAAACTAATGTATCTGGGTGCCTCTGCAAAGACAGTGAGTATGTATGAGTGAGGTGAAAGTGTTGAATGATGATGAAAGTATTTTCTTTTAGGGGATTTTTTTCATTTTGGGTCACCCTGCCTTGTTGGGAGACAGCCGACTTGTTGAAAAAAAAATTATGTCCAGTATATTTAGTTTTACAGTTAGTATGGGCTTTCCTCGTCCTGTTAGCCTATCACTGTAATTAATGCATCTTCTTGGGAAACCATTATCATCATCATAAAGTACTTTACTACTCTTACCTTATTTTTTTTTTTTTTTTCAAGTCGGCCGTCTCCCACCGAGGCAGGGTGACCCAAAAAAGAAAGAAAATCCCCAAAAAGAAAATACTTTCATCATCATTCAACACTTTCACCACACTCACACATTATCACTGTTTTTGCAGAGGTGCTCAGAATACAACAGTTTAGAAGCATATACATATAAAGATACACAACATATCCCTCCAAACTGCCAATATCCCAAACCCCTCCTTTAAAGTGCATTGTACTTCCCATTTCCAGGACTCAAGTCCGACTATATGAAAATAACCGGTTTCCCTGAATCCCTTCACTAAATATTACCCTGCTCACACTCCAACAGATCGTCAGGTCCCAAGTATCATTCGTCTCCATTCACTCCGAGCCCCTTGCCCACAAAACCTCCTTTACCCCCTCTTTCCAACCCCTTTGAGGACGACCCCTACCCCTCCTTCCTTCCCCTACAGATTTATATGCTTTCCATGTCATTTTACTTTGATCCATTCTCTCTAAATGACCAAACCACCTCAACAACCCCTTTTCTGCCCTCTGACTAATGCTTTTATTAACTCCACACCTTCTCCTAATTTCCACACTCCGAATTTTCTGCATAATATTTACACCACACACTGCCCTTAGACAGGACATCTCCACTGCCTCCAACCGTCTCCTCGCTGCTGCATTTACCACCCAAGCTTCACATCCATATAAGAGTGTTGGTACTACTATACTTTCATACATTCCCTTCTTTGCCTCCATAGATAACGTTTTTTGACTCCACATATACCTCAACGCACCACTCGCCTTTTTTCCCTCATCAATTTTATGATTAACCTCATCCTTCATAAATCCATCCGCCGACACGTCAACTCCCAAGTATCTGAAAACATTCACTTCTTCCATACTCCTCCTCCCCAATTTGATATCCAATTTTTCTTTATCTAAATCACTTGATACCCTCATCACCTTACTCTTTTCTATGTTCACTTTCAACTTTCTACCTTTACACACATTCCCAAACTCATCCACTAACCTTTGCAATTTTTCTTTAGAATCTCCCATAAGCACAACATCATCAGCAAAAAGTAACTGTGTCAATTCCCATTTTGAATTTGATTCCCCATAATTTAATCCCACCCCTCTCCCGAACACCCTAGCATTTACTTCTTTTACAACCCCATCATAAATATATTAAACAACCATGGTGACATTACACATCCCTGTCTAAGACCTACTTTTACCAGGGAAATATTCTCCCTCTCTTCTACACACCCTAACCTGAGCCTCACTATCCTCATAAAGCTCTTTACAGCATTTAGTAACTTACCACCTATTCCATATACTTGCAACATCTGCCACATTGCTCCTCTATCCACTCTATCATATGCCTTTTCTAAATCCATAAATGCAATAAAAACTTCCCTACCTTTATCTAAATACTGTTCACATATATGCTTCAATGTAAACACTTGATCTACACATCCCCTACCCACTCTGAAGCCTCCCTGCTCATCCGCAATCCTACATTCTGTCTTGCCTCTAATTCTTTCAATTATAACCCTACCGTATACTTTTTTCCCGGTATACTCAGTAAACTTATTCCTCTATAATTTTTACAATCTCTTTTGCCCCCTTTCCCTTTATATAAAGGGACTATACATGCTCTCCGCCAATCCCTAGGTACCTTCCCCTCTTTCATACATTTATTAAACAAAAGTACCAACCACTCCAAAACTATATCCCCCCTGCTTTTAACATTTCTGTCATGATCCCATCAATTCCAGCTGCTTTACCCCCTTTCATTCTACGTAATGCCTCACGTACCTCCACCACACTTACATTCTGCTCTTCTTCACTCCTAAAAGATGGTATACCTCCCTGGCCAGTGCATGAAATTACCGCCTCCCTTTCTTCCTCAACATTTAAAAGTTCCTCAAAATATTCTCGCCATCTACCTAATATCTCCCTCTCCCCATCTACTAACTCCCCTACTCTGTTTTTAACTGACAAATCCATACTTTCCCTAGGCTTTCTTAACTTGTTTAAACTCCCTCCAAAATTTTTTCTTATTTTCATTAAAATTTCTTGACATTGCCTCTCCCACTACTCTCTTCACCTTTCTTTTACTCTCCATATACTCTGCTCTTCTTATCTTATATAAGGTAATAAGTATGAATGTTGGCAATAAAAAAAAAAAAAAAAAGTATAATTCTCACTTTTAACTCTACCTTAACATTCTGATTAGTTAAGAAATGTAAAGGAAAATTAAACTAAACCCACCCATTAAGTTCAAACTATATTGCTCACAACTGACTGTTCTACAAGTATTATAATAGAATTAATTTATAATTACTTAATTTAAATAAATTCTATTCTAGAGGTTTATTCCATCTACATAAAAAAAAAAAGCAAAACAATTTAATCTTAAAATAATTTTTTTTTTGCTTTCTGTGAACAATTACTTCAAATTTTCCATAAGGCACATAATTACAAGTTTGAATTGTTCATATTTTATGAAAAGTTTATAATTCATATTAATAAGAGCATTGCTTCCTTAATATTTAATTAGGAGTCCACCAACATTATGCTACATAACTCATTCCAAATTAGTATACGCAGAATTGTGCTCCAGGGTAGAAAAACTGGGCTAAATTTCAAAATACATGATACAGCAAATACTATACACTACACCACTAGAGAGAACCAAGAGCCGAGACTCCACTCCCACACCCCAAAATAATTATGTACATCTTACTTTGAATATCCCTTAAATTATGGATCAATAGCTATAAAGATGCTTCATTTCCATCTGTTATATTTTTGTACCCCTCATGGAAGGTTCCTTGATGTTGGTGAGGGGCTCTTGATTTAGGGAATTGAATCTGTGCTCCAGTTCCCCGAATTAAGCCTGAATGCCTTCCACATCCCCCCCTGGGCGCTGTATAATCCTACGGGTTTAGCGCTTCCCCCTTGATTATAATAATAATAATATATTTTTGTAACCACTAAGAGAGGCAATGTATAAAACTGACTACACATGTACCCATCTTTGCATTTTTTTAATCTAGTGAAACTTCTAAAGTTATTTGCCTATAAGATGGATTAAATCAATCCATAAGTATTAAAAAATATGCTACTATTCTGGTTGACACCCACTGCTAATAGGTATAAGAAAACATGATAAGCCTGATAGTAATTTTTCTTCCCTATTGTCTAAAATGCTTTGTCCGACAAGTTTTTAAAGTGGTGTTAAATTGGTAATCCCACCCCTGCATATAAAAAAAAATTTCTCCATGATTAAAACAGAGAGATTTGTAATTTTTATGTAAATAATTTGTATCCCATTCCTAAGTAAGATTAACAGAATATGATCAAAGAAAACAGTAAATACGTATAAATTAAAACATTCATCACAGAGAACTGTACACAATGTAGTACAGTAATTCAGGCATATCTTTTTATGATAAACTGAGCTGAACTGTTTAAAACAATCCTTAAATATTAATTCATGTAGGTTTATATCAAAGATATGTAGAAAGATATAGGTAGAGAGAAAGAAACTTGCTCCTTATCAGAAGTAGCAGAACATATTAAAGTAAAAGAAAATATCTATCAATACTATGTAAAAATATAGCAATAAAATGCAAGATACAGAAACTTTAAAACTTTCGACAGTACTAAAAATATAAAACTAAGTTTTTTTTATTTCATAAGGCATTATGAGTACAACAGGACCCAGACTTAAAATATTAATTTGTTCCTGAAAATTTTAAGACGATTGTTCAGAGCTTGGAACCCACTTTTCCCATGGAGATTTTTCCACCCATGTTATAATAGAAGATGTATTTCAGTCATAATATTCTTTATCTAATTTAATTATTTTTTACTAAAAATTTTTACCTAATATTTTACTTTCAGTATTATTCCTTTTCCCATAAGAATGGTAATAAACATTGCTTAACTAGTGTGAACATATTACTTAATACTGTACAGTAGTTACCTAGAATGTTGATGTCTTGCTCACTTTAAATGATGCTTTTTTGCTTATTTTAGGCCCACTTAATTACATGATAATGTATATTGTCTTTTTTTCTCCAGAAACTTAGCTTCATCTGCATTAAATATCTGATGAGTAGTTTCAACATTCACTTTAATATCATGCAAAATTGCTACTGAACCAACCATGGGTTACAGTGAATTCTGGTTCATCACCAGCACCAATACATATTACTTTTTTTTAAATCATCATAAAGGCTTTGATAGTGATGTGTTTAGCACCTAACTTAAAGGCTCAGATCTTTTCCCAGTATCAACATCAGACAGAGGTACTCTTCTTGCACTAGTCATTTACTCAAACCATTAAGTGGTTTTTTGGTAATCAGAAAAATATTTTAAATTTAACCTTAAAAAAATTATAATTGTTAAAAATATTTTCTTGAATAATTTCTTTGAAACAAATGTGAACATACACAAAATATGAATGAATCTGATAAAGACTAACCGAGAAAAAATATTTAAGGCAGCCTTAAGAACTCTGTAATTGTTAAATCTACAGTTTGACAAGGATTAGGTAGATAAAGTCCAATGGGCAAAGTCTCTCAAACAAAAAAACCCAGGTGCTACACAGCTTAGTTGTCAATTCTATAATTCATGACCAATTTCTACTAAACAAATGAGAGCGTGCTACACATGCATAAAATGAACATATACAAATGCATTCAGTAATATAAGAACATAAGAACGAAGGAACACTGCAGAAGGCCTACTGGCCCATGCGAGGCAGGTCCAAGTCTCCTACCGGCTTAAGCCAATGCACCCAACCTAGTCAGGTCAGGTCACATTGACTTAAGGGAGGAACACGACAACCGACCTGGTAGCTCAAGCTATCAGGTCCAACTCTCACCCACCCACATCCACTCATGTATTTATCCAACCTATTTTTAAAGCTACACAACGTTCTGGCCTCTATAACTGTACTCGGGAGTTTGTTCCACTCATCCACAACTCTATTACGAAACCCCCTCAGGGAAGGTTCCTTGATGTTGGTGAGGGGCTCTTGATTTAGGGAATTGGATCTGTGCTCCAGTTCCCCGAATTAAGCCTGAATGCCTTCCACATCCCTCCCAGGCGCTGAATAATCCTACGGGTTTAGCGCTTCCCCTTGATTATAATAATAATAATCTATTACGAAACCAGTACTTTCCTATATCCTTCCTGAATCTGAATTTTTCCAACTTAAAACCATTGCTGCGAGTCCTGTCTAGGCTAGATATTTTCAGCACACTATTTACATCCCCTTTATTTATTCCTGTCTTCCATTTATACACCTCAATCATATCCCCCCTAATTCTACGTTTTTCTAGAGAGTGCAGATTCAGGGCCCTTAGTCTATCCTCATAGGGAAGGTTTCTGATACATGGGATCAACTTTGTCATCCTCCTTTGCACATTTTCCAGAGAATTTATATCCATTCTGTAATACGGTGACCAAAACTGTGCAGCATAATCTAAATGAGGCCTAACCAATGATGTATAGAGTTGAAGAACAACCTGAGGACTCCTATTATTTATGCTTCTTGATATGAAGCCAAGGATTCTATTAGCTTTATTGCGAACACTTATGCACTGTTGTCTTGGTTTCAGATTACTGCTAACCAGAACTCCTAAATCTTTTTCGCAATCCATAATATTAAGATCTACATTATTTAGTTTATATGTGGCATGGTTATTGTCCTGTCCAACATTTAGAACTTTGCATTTGTCTATATTAAACTGCATCTGCCACTTCTCCGACCACTGCATCAGTCTATTCAAATCTTCCTGGAGTGCTCGAATGTCCTCGTCAGAATGAATTCGACGGCCTATTTTGGTGTCATCGGCAAACTTGCCGATGTCGCTCTTTATGCCCTCATCTATGTCGTTTATGTAGATTGTGAACAGCAGGGGGCCCAGCACTGACCCCTGTGGAACACCGCTCGTGACGCTTCCCCACTCTGATTTCTCCCCATTTATGCAAACTCTCTGCTGCCTATTTGTCAACCATGCCTCTATCCAGGAAAAAATTTCTCCTCCTATTCCATGTGCTTTAATTTTCCTCAATAGTCTCTGATGTGGGACCCTGTCAAAAGCCTTACTGAAGTCCATATACACAATATCATATTCATTACCATGATCTACCTCCTCAAATACCTTAGTGAAAAAAGTTAATAAATTCGTAAGGCAGGAACGCCCCTTTGTAAAACCATGCTGAGATTCGTTGATTAATTTATGCTTTTCAAGGTGGCTACGAACTGCCTCGGCAATTATTGATTCCATAAATTTTCCCACTATGGAGGTTAGGCTTATTGGTCTATAGTTCGAAGCTAAGGACCTGTCACCTGTTTTGAAAATAGGTATCACATTTGCCATTTTCCACTTATCTGGCACCATGCCAGTTTGTAGTGATATGTTGAAAAGATTAGCCAAAAGTGTGCTAAGCTCCTCTTTACATTCCTTTAGAACCCTTGCATACAGTTCATCAGGGCCTGGGGATTTGTTAGGTTTTAATTTATCTATTTGCCTAAGGACCATGTCACTTGTGACCCTAATCGTGCACAGTTTATTATCGTCCTGTTCTACATAATTTATCATTACTGGTATATCGCTGGTATCCTCCTGTGTAAAAACTGAGAGGAAGTATGTGTTAAACATTCTACACATTTCCTTATCACTGTCAGTGAGCTGACCCGAGGAACTTTTGAGTGGGCCTATCTTGTCCCTGATCTTACTTCTGTATACCTGAAAGAATCCTTTTGGGTTAGTCTTCGATTCTCTTGCAACTTTAACCTCATAATCAGTGAGTCCATGTTTGAAAGTCAATCATCAGCTCAAAAGTGCTAGTGTCATAAAATCAAATCATCATAAGTTTGGGACCTACTGTAATGTAATGTGAAATACTTTCACCAGTCTTAATACAGTTTTGTATTAAGCAGCCAAAATTCCTCCCACAGTCCTGCTTAAGTGTTTAGAGATATGGTAATATTGTTCACAGTACCCTACTTAGTGTCACATGTTGAGAAAGTTGCCAAGTCATACTGAAGTCATATGTCTAGCCTGTTAGTTCTAACACACAAGTTCCTTCCATACCATAGTCAATAAGCATCTAGACTATTAATTATAATTCACCAATTTCTGTCATACTGTGGTCAAAAGTCTGGTCTAATTCTAAAAGGTCAAATTTTAATCTCAGCCTCTCTATTAATATGCTCAACTCTGCCAAATGGGAATATCTGAGAAGCCACCATTTGAGAAACTTTCAAAGACTGCCCAAAATTGGTATTTTTTGAGAAACTGGTACCTAAACCAATTCTATGTAGCATACCAAGTCTTCTACCCCCCTCCCTTGCCCCCCAGTGACACAGTTTTTGTTAACTAATTTTTTTAATTAATTTTTTCTAGAAGTCTCTTAGATTAATTTCCACTTTTATCTGTACTTCACACAAATATAAAAAATACACAGACATACTGTACTGTATGATAAGTAAAACACATGTGCAACAGTTAGTTACCTTTATTCCAAAATGTTCTGGCTGCACAGTAGGCTTCTTCAGTCAAGTACAGAGGAGGTAGCAGAAGCAGTAGAGATGTAAACATGATGTAATCAGTCCATCACCCTTTACATTTCTACTGCTTCTACTGTCGCCACTGTACTCAAGTGAAGAGGCCTACTGCAAAACATTTTGGAATAAAGATACCTAACTGTTGCACTTGTGTCTTGTCAACTTGTTGGTACTGTATACCACTATCATATTCATACTGTACTGTATATTGGAATATTAACTCTTAAATAGAGTACACAAAATTTAAAGGCTGAAAAATAGTAAACCATGCAATACATAACATCAACTTTCTGTAATTCCTGACTACACAGTACATGCATTTCTTAATAAATAATTTCCTAATTGACAAAGTTTCAAGAGTTTGTAGAAGGTCCCGTGAGTCTTCATCCACATCAAACTTAGGTGACTCACAAGCAGGATTATGAATGGCAAGTTAATTTAGAATTTTGCTAAATGCAAAATTTTAGCTATTATGCCAAATTTAACATTATCTTCAAAATAGTACAATTACATCAGTAAGGAAATACAATCCTAATTTGTTTAATCAAAACATTTTTTTATATTCTGTGAAGTCAGTTTTACTTTTCTTGTGATATATTTAAAATAAAAATTAAATACTATTGTATAATATTGAATGACAGTATTTTAACCCGTAAACGGTCCAAGCAGATCTCATTCACTTGCGTAGTGCTCCAAAAGTAGATCTACTTTTTTTTAAAATTTTTAAAAAAAAAAAAAAAAATAGTTTCAAAGTTTTTTAAAATGTTTTCAAATGTAAAAAAACAAAAAAAGAAGAGCTACTTTTTTTACATACTATCAAATGTGAAAAATGTATATATACGTTTGGCCCATTTACGGGTTAAATAACTCTCCAAACAGAGGGTTTGAACTCAAAGCAAGCTATTCTTAAAACTAGTAGGCTAGTGCACTGTTCACTAATAAGATTTGCTCAGTTAGGTGTATTTCTATGCACTGTAAGAAGGTTAGCATAGCTGGTGTGAGATTTGCCTTTTAAAAAATTGTATCTGTGGTCACAGCCCCTGTTAACTTTCCTATGGTGTATATTATTATTATAATGAAAACTAAGCACTAAACCACTAGGGTTTATGCAGCACTGCCCAGGTGTATAGTAATACTCCTAATTGGGGAAATTTTATTAGGCTGGCATGGTACAGTAAATCATGCACTTCCCTCATAGTTTGAAGACTGGCTTGCCATGGGTTTGAACCCTCTGTTTTTGGTGAGTTATAACACTGATTTATGTAACTTTTTTTCAACAAAATACACACATTTTACTAATATACCCCTTGCATAAATCATGGTTTGAATAACAAAAATAGTTCACAAGGACAGAGAATCAACATTAACATACAAATTCAATACAGTTGTGAAGATTATTCCAGGCTAATGTTTGAAGTCTTCCACATACTAAATAGCATTTATAATTTTGAAAAGGATTTAAGATAGCTTTCAATTCTTACTGTAAGACAAGGAATCTGTTGCTGCTACATCATGACCTTGCGCAGTCCTAACAAATATTCTAATCTAAATTATATAACTGTAGTAGTATTTGAAATAATTCCTGAAGGAAACAGTGACTTTAATTAGGAAGAAAAATAGTGAAAAGACTAGTATAAATATTTAAAAGTATATTAGATACAGAAATTTTTCTCATTTTTAATTACAGTAATTAAATTTTAAAACAGCAGAATATGTAATATCAATACATTTCAGTAAGCATTAAAGTAAGAAATTATTCACTATGTTGATTTTTCCCCAATTCCAATTGTTGCAGGTATGTCAAGCCTAACAGTTTTAACTCCTAGCTAGAATACTTGTGAGATGTATTGTGACTCAGGTACCAATAAAGTTAGCTTGATTAAAGCAAAATGAAAATATATATTAATAGTGAAAAAACAGCAGTTAATTAATATATAAGTAAAGCATTAAAACAGTGCATTAGTTCAAATATTACATATTTAGTCACAAAGAGAAAGTAGACAATTTTAAAGCAATGATATTCCACCGAATAACTTCCTAGTCTTGTGGTAACATCTGCACTATTAAATAAATCATTTTTAAACCTGTAGATCATGTGATACAAGTTACAGTATTTGTCACCCCACAGCTACAAAACACTTACAGCACTGTTAAGCAAAAAATGAGAAAACAAACTAAATGCAATGAAAATAATATGACTCATGAAATCTTAAACAAATCAGAGAGACCCTGTAGATTTAGCACTTAATTTTGAATGTAATAAAGTCATAGTACAGTGGAAGTTCAAACCTATGACAATCAAGTCCTAAAATTCATAGGGCAGTGTATTATCCACTGGACGATACCAGCCTCATAAAATTCATCCAGCTAGGTACAGAAGTATACCTAGATGGATGAATCTTATTAGGCCCCGTATGGTAAAGTGGATATTGTAGTGGCCTGCAAGTTTTAGGACTCAATTGCCGTGGGATCAAGCTCCACTTGTTCTGTGATTTGTAAAAATAATAATATCTATTAAAAGTCCAATTCTGAAATCACTGGGCTCATGTTCATGAAATTTGACAAGGCAGATATTATAATGAAATAGTACTTTGAAGTAATATAGACATATTAGGGAACACCAGAAACACTTGACAAAAAATTACACCTAACAGCAAAACAGCTCCTATTTACTTGCAGTGAAAATACTTAATGAAGATTGCCTCAGCAAACATTTACAAGTGAGAAAATATAAGAACTACCTTTAAATAGATTATCAGTATAAAAATAATATCAATACTTGGTTATGTTTTCTTATAAGATCCAGTAAGTAGGCTTGATAATCTGCCCTTACAAGATCACAGCTGGGGTCTGCCTCTAGAGGTTCCACATATGCTACAATGGTAGGGGACTGCTCTTCCTCTGTGCATCAGTCATAACCAACTAACTCGTGGACACCTAATGAACTGTGAGACTCACCCTTACTTTGTACACTGCAGCACCTGCTGGTCATGCCACTGCAAAGGGAAGCTTTGCTCTCACCTTCATGTTTGGCAAAGATGCTTATATTACAGGCAGTCTTGTGCTAAATTGTATCTGAGGCTGGCTTCTTCCAAATATTTTAAGTTTTTAATTACCTTCATTGTGTATGTACTCAAATTCTATAAGACTGAAACAAAAACAATCATTCACTGATTTAACTTTTAAGGACTAATCAGAGTGTCGAGTTCAGTCTTTATGACCTTGTTGCAATGCCAAAGGTATTCATCCCTCTCTCGTCTATTTCAGATCTACAATATATATTACTATGCTCCTATGTAAGTAATAGCAGTCTATACTCTTTGCCAGAAAATATTGCAGGTCTTGCTTTACCTCTTGTGTTTACCACATAATGCACCTTATCTTTCAGTCAACAGCGAAAGGCTGTTCTCATGTTTGGCTACATTTCATTTTATATACAAGAAATAAATATACAAAACTACTTCAATTTAATCACCAAAACTTTAAAAAATCAGCAATAAATATATTTCATATGCACAGAGTTTATTTTGGTTATAGACATCACAAATAATAATGCAAAATCTCTTCAATGTAAAGTCAAAATTTCCAATTTATTATCTTCTAATGACTACTCACGAGATTTATCCCAGAATTTAATATTACTACGTTTATTATTATAAAAAGATCGGAATATTTAAAGGAGGCTATTGCTAACTATAAGTTATTTTTATAACAAACCTTAAATTCTTTCACTTAGAAGTATTCATAAGCTTGGAATGAAACACACACAACGTATATTAGCCAAAGAATAACTAAGAAAACAAAAGAAATATATTTTGGAATAGGAGGTCCACCCAGCTCAGCTTTCCCAAACATACCAAGGGTTCTGAAAAAAAAAATCATTATAATTAAATAAAATTTAACCCCTTCTCCTGTATAAATAACTATATGCAAAAAAGAAAAGAATTGGTATTAGGTTGGTAGATAGCAACTGCCCAGGGAGATACTACCATCCTGCCAAGTGAGTGTGAAGTGGAAACTTTTAATTGTTTTACAAGATGGTAGGATTGCTGGTGTCTTTTTTCTGTCTCATAACCATGTAAGGTTTCAGGAACATCTTGCTACTTCTACTTACACTTAGGTCACACTACACATACATTTTTCTTTTTTTCAACAAATTGGCCATATCCCTTGAAGGCAGGGTGACCTAAAAAGAAAAAGAAAAGTTTCTCTTTAAAATTAGTAATGCATACAGGAGAATGGGTTACTAGCCCCTTGCTCCCGGCATTTTAGTAGCTTCTTACGACATGTATGGCTTACGGAGGAAGAATTCTGTTCCACTTCCCCATGGAGATAAGAGGAAATAAACAAGAACAGGAACTAGCAAGTAAACAGAAGAAAACTCAGAGGGGTGTGTATATACATGCTTGTACATGCATATGTAGTGTGACTTAAGTGTAAATAGAAGTAGCAAGACGTACCTGGAATCTTGCATGTTTAAGATACGGAAAAAAAAGACACCAGCAATCATACCATCGTGTAAAACAATTGCATACTTCTGTTTTACACTCACCTGGCAGGGCGGTTGCTGTCTACCAACATACTACCTAGGACATATACATGTGCAGCCTCTCCTCACTTAGCGACGTACTTGTTTACTGAAGCCTTGGACTTACGACGGGGGCTCTAATCAATATGCATGCCTAAATAATGTATATTAGAGCTGATTTCCTCTATTCTGTTTATTACAATATACAATACACTACTGTATAAACTTCTTTCAACACACCGGCCGTATCCCACCGAGGCGGGGTTGCCCAAGAGGAAAAACGAAAGTTTCTCCTTTTACATTTAGTAATATATACAGGAGAAGGGGTTACTAGCCCCTTGCTCCCGGCATTTTAGTCGCCTCTTACAACACACATGGCTTACGGAGGAAGAATTCTGTTCCACTTCCCCATGGAGGTAAGAGGAAATAAACAAGAACAAGAACTAGAAAGAAAATAGAAGAAAACCTAAAGGGGTGTGTATATATATGCTTGTACATGTATGTGTAGTGTGACTTAAGTGTAAGTTGAAGTAGCAAGACATACCTGAAATCTTGCATGTGTATGAGACAGAAAAAAAAAGACACCAGCAATCCTACCATCGTGTAAAACAATTACAGGCTTCAGTTTTACACTCGCTTGGCAGGATGGTAGTATCTCCTTGGGCGGTTGCTGTCTACCAACCTACTACCTAGATACTGTATAAACATTAAAAAATATACCAGAAATGTTATAAATGGTGCAAAGGTGACATTAAAACAATATCAAAGATAGTTGACACAAACCCACTACCATTATCACATGTCCCTCACTTAGCGACGAATTCGTTTACCGACATGACCTTACAAACGGAATTCTGTCGTTAAGTGAGGAGAGGCTGTTCAATTATATATATACACACACCCCTCTGGGTTTTATTCTATTTTCTTCCTCTTTAAGAGGGGCTCCTTGTCGAGGTAAAGAGGCTATCAGTCTGAGGAACTGGACCTCTTGGTTTTCTTCCTCCGTCCAAACCTAATTACCCCTAATCCTTCCTTCCCTATCCCATCCTCCCCATCCCTCCCTTTTTTCCCCTTTCCTCCCCTCTCCCAAACCTCCCCTTTTTCCTCGTCCCATTTGTAGCCTCTGGGGTCCTCCCCTCTGGAATTACGGTTTCTAGGTGGGGGTGGCATGCTGGGGTTTGTCCCCCTCCATGAGGTCCCTCAGGGGTGGTGTGGTTTGCCGTGGAATCTGAATTATCTGAGGATGCCCTGCTCCATTCCTGGATACACCCTTCGGACGATGGGTGTATCTCTAGAAGCTGCCTGTCGGTTCTGGGAGGTGGCAGCCTAAGGAGGTATGCTTTGTGGCAGGTTTCCAACCATCCTTTCTTTTGTCCGCTGAGGTAGCTCGGTAGATGTGAGGCTGCTATCCCAGAGCACTGATTTACTGGTGTGAAGGGTAGGGTATGGTACAGGTTCCACGCTGCATCTTCACTGCCAGTGGGCTCGAGGCCCTCTCCGGTGAGTGGAGGAGCTTTCGGCCCCTCCATGCCTCCTAGCAACTGTCCCTCCACTGTCCCTCTTTTTTCTTTCCTTCTTTCTTAAAATAACAAGAAAGGAGATATCACATAAGATACACCTATTATAGAGTCTTTGCCCAGTGAAACCCTTCCTCCTCCCAGGCCCCATTTTGATCCCACACAATGTTCTGACATGGCTTCATTATTGGACCATTCTCTCAACTCTTCTCATACCCCTGTACCTTCTGCTGGTGACGCTCCGTCACCTGCTGTAGGTGCTGCAGTGTCACCCATTACTGTTCACGCCACTGCTTCTGGCAAGCCTTTCACAATGCGTCTGGCTTCCCCGAATATGGTGCAGTGGTTTTCAGATCGCCCACCTCCTTCTGGTCAGACCACTCATGGAACTACTCCTATGTGTCCACAACAACCTACTGACAACAGTTCATCGATGACCACTCAAAAACAACCTATACGACACTCGCTACCTTTGCGTACCAGACTAACGAGTATGCAAAGGACAAAATTCTTTTCTTTACAAACGACGTCTCGAAATGATTATCTTTCTGATCACAGAATTGGTAAAACATTTTTACAGCATGTTGACCAAAATACATCCTTCCATGCTCTTCGAAGCGGTGCGCATGTCGTAACAGCACAGAACTCAAAACAGGCTCATGCTCTCTCCAGCATCACTTCTATAGATAACATACCAGTCACCCTTCATAAGCATGCTACTCTTAATTCTTGCAATGGTACTGTGGTCTTACCGCATACCATTGTAGAGAGTGATTTTTTGTCTTGTGGCAAGGATATTTTAGAACAATTAGCCCTTGAAAACCTCCCTGTTCTTAAGGTAGATACGTACATCTTGCTGGATCATGGGCTGAGGCGCTTTCCTAGTAACATAGCTCATTTAACTTTCAACTGTCATGAACTTCCGCCCTCTGTCTATATTGCGGGACATCGCCTAGAGGTCCGTCAAGCTGTAATTGCTGGTATTTTGGACACCCCGCTAAACACTGCAGGTCTGCAGTGGAATGCCCGGTCTATGGTGCAGCAGATCATTCCAATACGTACTGTAGTCTTTTCCTCCTCGTCTCAATTGCAGGGAACCTCATTCTTCCTTTTCACGCCATTGCCAAGTTTATCGTAATGAACAAGAGATCTGTTATCTTAAGGAGTGTGAGGGCCTCACTTACACTATGGCAGTCTCTCAACTCCACCTTCAAGGCAAACTCCCTTGTGTCCCATATGCCAGGGTAGCCTGAAGACCTCCAACCTCGGCAGTCCTCCTGCCTCCCAATCCCCCTGCGTCAGTGTCTTCTGGGGTCGCCCCAGTTTCTAATTCTTTTGCAGTTTTATCCTCTGACACTCCTACCTCCGCACCACTTCCTACTTCTACCTCATCTCGCTCACTTGCTTCTCAGTCTACGAGACCTCGCAGACCTACACTTTCTTGCATCCATCACCTGCACAGAATACGTGTATATCTCCAACCTCGGAGCCTAGTTCTCACCCCCTTTCCAGCTCTCACACGAAGGTAGAGGTTCACCCCCACTCATGCAGTATCTTGTTTCCCCCTCATCTTCCTCCATAGTTACCCTCCAACCTTCTTCCTCTCCTGTTACACTGCAGGCTTCCTGTTACATTGCCCCAGCCGACACATCTCTCCAGGTTCATACTCCTTGTCCCCCCTTAGACCTCTTTGGTTGCCTCCATAGTTACTTCAACCTTTTCTTGCAATGCCTCTCCTGTCTCTGACATCATGGCATTGTTGGCTTCCTTAACAACTGAGACATTAGACGCTATCTCCAGCTATAATGCAGAGAAGACACCCCCGATGGCCACCAATGCGCCTCCTTCTACCCCTTCTATTTCATGACCCTTGCAACAATCTATTCCTCTGCAACATTCAAGTTCTTCCTTGCTTACACACTTACCGTTATCACCACACGCTGACTTTACAGATCCTAAAAGCCCGTAGGTTTCATTGTTTCTTATTGTTGCCAATTTTATTTTTGTGCATAATGTCTTTTTTACAATGGAATATTCGTGGCCTTAGGGGCAATTGAGGAGAACTCCAAGTGTTGCTCTCCCAGTTGTCCCCAGTTATGTGCTGGGCTGCAAGAGCCCAAAATTCGTTCTGCTGTCATTCGCCCCATTTCGGACTATGTGCTCTTACATTCTTCCACTCCTTTACCTGACGAATCATTTAATGAAAGTGTGCTTCTTGTGCTTGTTGATATACCGTATCAACAAGTTTTTGTTCGTTCCCCGCTGCATTATACTGCCGCTCGTATTTATTTATACAATATGGTTTACAGTTTCCTCTCTATCTTTCTCCCTCCCATGCATTCTGTATCTCTGATATTGCATTTTTAACTTCTTTTCTACCGCCACCCATCTTTTTGTTGGGTGATTTTAACCCTTTCAGGGTCTAGAGGCCAAATTTCAAAGTGTGCACCAGTATCCAAGAATTTTCAAAAAATAATTTTCTTATTTTTTTTTCGAAAGGGTGGGTTTTTTTCTAAGGTAATTATTATTTTATAATCAAAAAAGCGCTAAGCCACGGGGGCTAACAGCGCTGCGGGGGTGGGAAAGGAAGAAAAAGGGAATTGGATGGCAGAAGGGGGGGGGGGATGATCAGAGGTTACAAAAAAACAGGGGGGCAGGGGAGGTACGGGGGTGAGGGTAGCAAGAGATTCAAGTGAAAGGGCAAAAAGTATCAAAATTTGTTAAGTAAGCAGTCTTGTCAAAAAGTCAATGGGGGAAAGTCCGGATAAAAGTGGGTCATCAGCGAGAAGGGGAAGGAAAGAGGGGGGGAGCAGCGGGGCGAAAAAACACCAGAGGTAATTCGCTGCTCTTTGGGGATAAAGTGGGCAGCCCCACAAAATGTGGCTGACTGATAATGGAGCTTGGCAATTCTCACAGGAGGAGCAAGACGCCTCCATGGATATCCATGGTAAGACGAGTATGGCCAATGCGAAGACGGGAGAGAGTAGTCTCCCAAACTCGACATGGTGTAAAAAGAGGGCCAGAAACCCTATCTGGGTTTTAATAACAAAGTTTTTCCCGAGTAGTGACCAAGTTGTTTCCCAAAGGGTGTGAAGGGGGGAAGATATTAAGCAAAAAAGTCCGCAGGAAATACCTCTTAAAAACTGGTGGTCAGACTGCTGCCCCGCGCACGTGTCTCCCTGTTCATTGCCCTGTCGTAAAAACCAGACCAGGGACCCAAAAAAAAAACAATATTTTTTTGTTTAGTAAAAGAGCGGCGTAGCAAATTGGAACGGAGGACTAAGGGGGGGTGTATAAATTTTTTGTATAGCCTGAAAGCATAAGGGGTCGAGAAAACCCCAAATGATGACACGGCTAGAGCAATACGGTAAGTGCGTAAGGATGGATATAATTCAGCAGTAAAAATACAGCTAAAGATAGTAAATGCCCTTGTACGCGCTGTCCAAAAACACTGCTGCAAAACCTACCCTCAGAAGATTTTTCCCATCTGTGTACCAGCAATGGCATGAGAATGAGAGTAAAAGGGGTCAAGAAAAAGAGAGGGGGGAAGCGACCGTAGCATTGGGGCTTCGAGAAAAGGGGGGGAGAAAGAACGACTCGAACAGCTGGGAACTTCCCAGGGGGGGGGGAAAAAGTGAGATGTCTTTCATGAAGGTGGTGTTAAAGAAAAGACAAGAGCGAATAAAGGGCGAAGAGAGAAGGGACGGAGTAAGCGGGGGCGGCGAACAAATAAAGAATGTCTAAAATTATCATGACCATTCTAAAAGGGAAAGGGTTGCGGAGATCTAGAGCGTACATAGTAGCGCAGGAAGGGGCCCCATCACGGCGACGGATAAGGAGGGAACGTTCGCTTCTGCATAGAGGTTTTCGACAGGAGAAGGGAAAAGCACCAAAGGGCTTTAAACGTAACCCTTTGGTGTGAATGGGGTTAAAGGGGCAGAGAGAGTAGCAGGGGGCCGTGAATAGATCTGGTCACCATAATCAAGTTTCGAAAAAAAAGGGGGGAATGTAGGTAAAAGGAGGGTTCGACGTCAGCTCCCACGAAAGATGAGAAAGGGGTTTTTAAAGAAGGTTCACCGGCGGAAAAGTTCCCCTTCAGAGAGTAAGTGGGGTTTTCCAGGATAACCTACGATCAAAGAGGGGGGCCCAAAAAAAATTTTACTGTATAACGTTCGGGGTCGTGAGCCATAGAGGTACAAAGGATGATCGGAGATGACGAGGTTATAAAAATGATTTGGTGGGTTTTAGTGCGGGAAAATTTAAACCCATGTGTGGGGGCCCAAATTGGAAAACACGGTCGACTGCATGCTGGAAGAAACTGTAAGGGGTGACAGTCAGCGCCTGAAAGGGAAAAAGCGAAGTCATAAACATAGAGTGAGACCAAATTTTGAGGGAAAGACTAGAGGCCAAATCATTATAGAAGGGGGAAAAAAGTTTGTGTCAGAACACATCCCTGGGGGACCCCTTTTTCAGTTTGGGATAAAGGGTGGGGGGAGAGACTTTTTAAACCCGAACAGGAAATGCCTGTCAGTTAAAAATTCTTAAGGGAAGGTTGGTAGATTGCCTCAAAGGGCCCCAAAGGAGTGGGCTTGGGCTAAAATATTTATTCCAAGTTGTGTCAATGCCTTCTCAAGGTCAAAAAATATGGAAAATAACGAGGGGTTTTTCGCAAAAGGCTTACGAACATACGACCCAAGCGCAGTAAGGGGTCTATGGTAGAACGCCCCTTACGAAAGCCATATTGACGAGGGAGAGCTTTTTTTGGTCCAAAATACCACACAAATTATTTACTAGACGTTCCATTATTTTGCAAATGCACGGTAAGAGCAATGGGACGATAGGGGGAGGTTTCATGTCCCGTAGTGTGGTTTGCGGGAAAGGGAAAAAATGGCGGATTTCCACACTGTGGAAAAACTCCTTGTGCCCAAAATAAGATTGTAAAGGGAATTTGGACTGCAAGGGCTGACGATGAAAATGTTGTAGCATCGAATATGAAGGCGTCGGGCCCGCTGCCGATATCGACAAGTGAGGTGTTGCCTCCAGTTTTTGAAGTGAAAAGGCACATTATACTGTTCTTCTCTGAAGAAAAAAAGTCCAAGGGTGCTAACTCTCTGGCGACTTGGGAAAGAAATGGGGGGCATAGTGGAGCCCCCTGAGAAATACGGACCAGATGATTCCCAATTTCATTGGCAACATCTAGGGGTTTGCTTATCAACCCCGGGCAACCCGCAGAAAGGAGCCGGGTCGGGGAAATTTACCACTCGTTTTGTATTTTTTTCCAGAGCCCTAGAGGAAGCAGAGGGATGGTGGGACATAATCTCGCACAAGTGCGTTTAGCGTCACGGATGACACGGCGAGCGATCGCACGTTTTTTAAAAATCAAGGAGTCGCTCTGTGGTTCTATTGTACCGGTACCTCCCCCAGCGCGCTTTTTCAAACTTTACTGCACGAGCACAAGCGGAGACCACCAAGGCAGATTTTGAGAATGCCTGCCCGATTTGGGGGGTTAGAATGAGAAGCTGGGTTTAAAAACGGAGGACGAGAAGAGGGTAAAAAAAAACTCATCGTGGGGACGGGAAAAAAGGAAACTCTTTAAAAAAAAGCGGGTTTTTAGTAAAGGTTCCAATTTGCCGATTAAATTGCCGCGTGGGGTGCGAAGAGGTGGGGAATATGAAGGGGGAAATAAGAAGATAGGGAAATGTCACTGTCATGTAAGTCCGGGAGAAAAGACCAAGTAAAAATCTAATGCAGTGGAGGGGAAAACAAACTGAGAGATCGATGCAAGAGAGAGTATGAGTCCCAGGATCAAAATGGGGTTTTGAGTACCGTATTTAAAAAATGGGGGGGGTGGGTGGCAAAAAAACCTTAACTGAATTCCTCGGGGGAAACACAGGAGCCCTCCCCGAGGAAATGGTGGGATTTTAAAAACACCAAAGTAAAAGAAACGGGGGCGGTAATGACGAAACAAGGAAGGGAAAATCCGAATAGATAATGCCCGAGAAGAGAGAGATTAAAAAACAGGGTATACCATAGTAAGGGATAGGGCTGCTGTGTAATGCACGAAGTATGAACAAATAGCTGATGGTACGGAAAATCGTGCGGAGAAGAAGGGCACTTTCATTTAAAGGGCCTAGAAAAAGGGTCAAAAGAATACAATAAATTATAGCCTGAATTGAGAAATAACAGCGAGTTAATTTTGGTTCCTGTAAGCAAACACCAACAGGGCAAACGGGAAAAGTAACATTGAAGCTCACCCCCCTTACCCTAGGGGGGGTTTTTTCACTGTAAAAAGGCCATGATTGGGAATGATAAAGAACTTGAAATCCGCAGGTAAGGGTTCCTATGGCAGAGGGGTTAGAAAACCACATGCGGAGGCAGTGGAAAATGTTTTAAACAGCGAGGGAACGGTGCGCTGTGAAGAAAGAGTTGCCAGATGGAGCAAGGGAGAGAAAAAGCGGGGAAGGTGGTCAGTGTCATTTATGGTTTGGTCTCGCAATATATTCAGAATTGTTCAAGTTTTCGGGAAATTTAGAGATGTCGTATGGGAGACAATATTGGGGGAAAGGTTAGGGGGAGGATGAGTAAAATTGGAACTGTATTGGACTGTACCCAAAGGGAGGGGGGGGGGGGAAAAGGGTGGAGGGGGGCTGGGGAAAACGTTTGGGAGGGGGAAAAAGAGACAGGAACCTGGGAGGTGGGAGAAGGGAAGAAAAATTGGGAGGGAACAGGGAGGAAGGTACTTCGAGGGGGAGGGTGAACCTCTGCATTGTAAAATGAGCCAGTGAGGGGAAGAACTAGGGACAGGACAGGGGGGAAAAAAGAGGGGGGTGGAAAATGGGTAGGGGGGGTGTTACCGGACCTTTTTTTTGACTTTTGAGAAGTAGAGGGACGATTGGGGAAAGGTGTCGTACGAGGTCTCGTCGTATGGGCTTGTAAAAGAAACTGAAGAAGCGGTTTGACTGAGGCGTTGAAGTGGGACGTCGACCGAGGACAGCAAAAAAGGGTTAATTTCGGAGTGATTTGGGGGAGGGAACCACAGAGGGGGTGTAGAAAATGGGATACCAAAGTGGGGGGGGGTTTGAAACAGGGGTAGAAAACACTGGGGGTCTCCCTTGGAGGCGGAGATGAGAAAAAATGCCATGGCATAAGGGGGGACCTTCTGTCTCTTTGAGGGGAACGGAAAATTTCCCCCCGTTTAAAAAGACCTGACAACGGCGAGAGTTCGAAGGGTGAGCCCCATGACAGTTAAGGCAAGAGGGAATCAATTGCAAGACGTATTTGAATGGTCATCGCACCACAGACTGGGGGATTCGGCGATAGATCGCAAAATTTCGCTGGATGGCCAAACGCCAGCAAATTTTTCACTGTTGTGGTTAGGGATCACCTTTCGAAAATTTTAACCGATGTCCTGCTAAAAAAGAGGATGGGGTTCTCGGCTGTCAAAAATTAAAAGAGCCACATTTCTAGGGGGATGTCTCCGCCCACGGGCAGGAAGAAGTAAGTGTCCTTGAGGATTGGGGGGATCTTGGTTCCAGCTGTCTGAATGTCGGTGCCACATGTCGGAAAATTTTTTTTTAACTATGGTATGGGGCAGAATAAGGGTTTTTCCCCTACAAAAATTGGGGAATGATGTTTTTTTAAGGGTGACAGGAACAGATCTATATGGGGGAAAAAGAGGGAGAGCTCACGACCTGGTAGCATTCGTACGGTAATGATGCCGACCGCCTTAAGAGCATGAAAAGAAATATCTTTCCAACATGGCGTAGGAGTGCCTTTCCAATACTTGGTCAGAAAGATAGGCAGTAGAGGAAGTTGGGGTAAAGTGAAGAATTTAGTCCACTGTTCAGTCTGAAAAAATGAGCGTGAAAGGTTTTGTGAAGGGGGTAGCGTTTCTGGGGAAAAAACGAGAAGGTGAAAGGGGGAGAAATACCTTTAGCAGGTAATTGTCGTTGACGTTTAGGCGTGGGACCAGAGTGGTCCGACGTGGAACGGGTCGGCGATTTTAAATTTCCGACCCTAGGGGAGAGGCCGGGAAACATGTCAGAGGAGAGCGAAGGTCTGATAAATCGAAAGGGGTAGTCAGGCCTCAGTCCGAAGGGGGATGGGGAAAAGCCCGGCAAAAGGTCAGAGGGGATGAGGGAAATTTGAAGAGTGGGCCCCAAAGACGGGCGGGGGAGAACGGGGGGCGGTATCAAAAGGGGGGCCGGGGGGTACCAGGTTCATGGACTAGGGGTGCCATGGTTGGTTTTTTCTTTCTTTTTGTTTTTAAGAAAAAAAAGAAAGAAAAAAGAAAATTAAAAAAAAAAAAAAGAAAAAAAAAAAAAGGGGGGGCGGGGGGGGGATAGTTCCTAGGGGAATTTAAAGGGCCAGAAATCCCCTCCCCGGGCCCAAGAGGACGACACCGCAGTAGCGCGATGAGCATGGAAACCCGTGCCATACCCTCCCTTATGCAGTAAAAAACAATCTGGGATAGCAACCTCACATTTTTCGGCTACCCCGGTGGACAAAAGGAGGGCGGGCCCGGTATCGCCACAAAGATACCTCCTTAGCCACCACCCCGGAATCCGAAAGGGGGCTTCCAGAGATCACCCGTCGCCCAAAAGACACCCAAAGTCTCCGGGGGACCCGGGGAGGGATCGGGACATCCCCCGGCAATCCGATTCCACGGCAAATACACCACCGCCAAGAAACCTCAAAGGAAAGGGATGGACCCCCCGGGGTCCTTTTCCCCCACCTAGGAAAATAGGGCCGGGGGGGAGAAAAACCCAAAGGACAAAAAAAAGGGAAGGGGCAAAAGGGAGGAGTGGGGGGGAGGAGGGGGAAAGGAAAAAGGGGAGGGTGGGGAGGTGGGTGGGGGGGGGTTGGGGGGGTTAAATTTGGTTCTTCGTCTGAGGAAGAAGACCGATAGGTCTAAATTCTCAACCCAAGAGCCCCTTCACCACGCCAAAAGGGGCCCCCTTGAAGAGGAACATTTTAAGGGGTTCAGGGAACCGGGAGGCCGGGACTTTAGTCCCGGGGATGGGAAATACAGTGCCTGCACTCTGAAGGGGGGTGTTAATGTTGCAGTTTAAAAACTGTAGTGTAAAGCAACCCCTTCTGGCAAACAGTGTGGAGTGAATGATGGGAAATTTTTTCTTTTTGGGGGCCACCTGTTTGGTGGGAATGGCCAGGGGGAAAATAAAAAAAAAAAAAAAAAAAAAAAAATAAAATATTATTAATAACAGTATTATTATTATTAACATGTATTTTTTATTAAATACCATTCCCTAAATCACTGCCTCTACCCTCCATACACTAATCTAAAGCCCCAAAACCAATAAATTTATTGTGAAATGTTTGGAAGGCGGGGAGACTAATGTTCCTCCGGCAAAACAAGTCCCCTGACAATGTGTCAACCACCCCTATTTTTTGTGAAATTTTCCTTTTTCAATTATTCATTTTTTATTATTATTATTATTATTATTATTTTATTACTATTGTTATTATTAGCTGTGCAGAAATGTTTAATTTCCCTTTGCAGTTTAAAGAGTAAACCATGATTTCACCGTAAAATACCTGTGAATACCTTTCCAAATATGCAGTCATGAATGGGTTTACATTATTTATACTGTAGTTTAACAGCAATAATGAAACAACAAAAAAACCACCACACGAGTGGTGGGAGGGTGGCTGCCAGTTTTGGGGGGGGAGGAGGGGGGGTTAGGGACTCGCAGGTGGCGGGAAACTTTTAAAAAACATGTACGATTTGGCGCTGGAATTTGTGGCTGGGGAATTTTTCGGTTGGAAATTCGCAAATGTGTGAAGCCCGTGAAAGTTGAAAACGTGAATGTTGAGGGAGACCTGTATACGCACCCCTCTGGGTTTTCTGCTATTTTCTTTCTAGTTCTTGTTCTTGTTTATTTTCCCCTTTTCTCCCTGGGGAAATGGAACAGAAATTTTTCCTCCGAAGCCTGCGTGTCATAAAGGCGACTGAAATGCCGGGAGGAAAGGGCTGGTAACCCCTTCTCCTGTATATGTTTCTAAATTTGAAAGGGGAAACTTTAGTTTTTCCTTTTGGGCCACCCCACCTCGGTGGGATACGGCCGGTGTGTTGAAAGAAAGAAAGAAATATATATACATATATCTCTCTCTCTCTCTCACAGGTACACATAAGTAAAGTAATCATACATAGTGTAAATTACCTAGGATAACCCTAAAAATCCAGACAAAGTGCTATACAGTGGATCTGTGCTCCAGTGCCCTAAATTAATAATAATATTAATAATTATTATTACATATTATTATTACACTAATAAGTATGTACTAATATTAATAATAATAATATTAAACTATAACATAATATAGTGTTTACTCATTACTTACCTTAAAATATCTGTAGTCTTAATGTTGAGTGAGAGGTGAGTAAACAAGATCAAATGAATAAACAAGAGAGAGAATGAGTGTAGAAGGTTCACGAGTTTTGTAAACAAACTAGTTGTTGTTGTTACCAGCCCAGACACGAATGGTTTTTGTTCACTGTCAAGCCGACTGGAAAAACACCTCATATTTATGTTAATTTATGTGTTACATAGCGTGTTTATTATATAATTTTGAAAAAAAAAATCATAGATGGATTAAGCAAAATGTCTATATTAACATTTTATACACATTTAATGTGCCTCAGAGTGATTATTATTGTATTATATCATTTTTTAATTTTGGCATCTTCAAGACCAATAACACACTCTTAATGATTTTAATGTGTACCTGCACACCAGCACAGGTGCAAGATGTGGAGTTTTAAGTAGTTAAGTTTATATTTTATACATTCTAGAGTGTATATCAGGTTTTATGTTATTTATATTGTTTATTATGTCATTTTTAGATGAATTGTGATAGATAAATAAGCTGTATAGTGATATTAGCATCATATTAAAGATGTGAAACTCTGCTTCATGTGTAATACCTGTTGGTTCATGAGCGGCTCTGAGACAGAGAGACAAGCAGGACAGAAAGACAGACACACACACACAGGTAGACAGAAAGCAGACACATCATGAAACAAAGACAGATACCAGAGAGACAGATACATACAGATTTTTTGTGCAACAGTGGAAAACAAATAGAGTTTGAGAGTAAGAGCCTTTTTTGCCTTCTTGCCACAATCTCCAGTGCAAAATTCAGGACTTCCTCTTAGGGACCATGGTGAAATTTACTGTCCAGTTGTACAATTAATACAGTTTTGATGCTGCTGATTTAAAGGCAGGGTAAAATCAAAACTGATGCTGCCTGCATGGTGCATTCCCACCGTGAGTATCGTCAAATATTGTACAGTGGTATGTATCAGCTGGCCAGCCCAGCTGCCAGATGTATGGTCATAAGTCGGAGTGGATTTATGTTGAGCAGGTTTCTTAAGTCGGATGGTAGGTTTTACAAGTATAAAAAAAAACATGAAAAAAACACTGCAAAGTTGCTGTTTTAATTGAAAATTTGGTTTTCAGTATTTTTTTCTCTCATTATGCACTGTGTGCTGCAGGATTTGTTTTATGTGGTGCACACAAAACCACATAGATGTAATTTTTCTCATATCTAGGGCCAAATTTACCAATCACAGCTTATCAGAGTGAGTCATGGCGGAGAATCTATGGTTTGGACCCTCAAAAGTAAAGCCGTAGATCTACGGCATGGACCCTGAAGGGTTAACACTCACCATCACCTGTGGGGAGGATCCCATGGGACTCTCATGGTGATCAGTTAGAGACTCTTCTTGCTTTCATCCTCTTCATGTTTTAAAAAACAGGTTTCTCCTACGCATTTTTTAAATTCATAAAAACATAAGAAAGAAGGAACATGCAACAGGCCTACTGACCCATGCGGAGCCAGTTTCATGTCCCCCCCCAGATTAACCCAATGACCCCCACCCGGGTTAGCCCAAAGACCCACCCAGTCTGGTCACCTCCAATCAACGAAGGAGCAGGGGCACCAGACCCCAGCAGCACAAGCTAGTTTAGGTCCAACTCACACCCCCACCACACCCATCATGTTTTAAATTTAAAACCCATTATTAAACTACACAACGGTTTTTAGCTGAATAACTGTACTCAAGAGTTTGTTCCACTCATCCACAACTCTATTTCCAAACCAGTGCTTCCTATAACCTTCCTGAATCTGAATTTTCCCAACTTGAAACCATTGTTGCGAGGGCCTGTCTTGGCTGGGAAATTTTCAGGAAAATTAAGGAAGCCTAGAGAACAAATGGATTTGTCAGTTAAAAATAGGAGACGAGAGTTATCAAATGGAGAGTTAGAGGTATTGGGAAGATGGAGGGAATATTTCGAGGAATTGTTAAATGTTGATGAAGATAGAGAAGCTGTGATTTGTGTATAGGGCAAGGAGGAATAACATCTTGTAGGAGTGAGGAAGAGCCAGTTGTGAGTGTGGGGGAAGTTTGTGAGGCAGGTAGGTTAAAATGAAAGGGGGTAAGGCAGCCGGGATTGATGGGATAAATGATAGAAATGTTTAAAGCAGGTGGGGATATAGTTTTGGAAGTGGTTGGTGCAATTATTTAATAAATGTACGGAAGAAGGTAAGGTACCTAGGGATTGGCAGAGAGCATGCATAGTTCCTTTGTATAAAGGCAAAGTGGACAAAAGAGAGTGCAAAAATTATAGGGGGATAAGTTTGTTGAGTATAACTGGTAAAGTGTATGGTAGAGTTATTATTGAAAGAATTAAGAGTAAGACGGAGAATAGGACAGCAGATGAACAAGGAGGCTTTAGGAAAGGTAGGGGGTGTGTGGACAAGGTGTTTACAGTGAAACACATAATGTGAACAGTATTTACGATAAGGCATAAAGAGCTCTTTGTGGCATTTATGGATTTGGAAAAAGGTGTATGACAGGGTGGATAGGGGGCAATGTGGCAGATGTTGCAGGTGTATGGTGTAGGAGGTATGGTTACTGAAAGCAGTGAAGAGTTTTTACGAGGATAGTGAGGCTCAAGTTAGAGTATGATAGGAAAGAGGGAAATTATTTCCCAGTAAAAGTAGGCCTTAGACAAGGATGTGTGATGTCACCGTGGTTGTTTAATATATTTATAGATGGGGTTGTAAGAGAAGTAAATGCGAGGGTCTTGGCAAGAGGAGTGGAGTTAAAAGATAAAGAATCACACATAAAGTGGGAGTTGTCACAGTTGCTCTTTGCTGATGACACTGTGCTCTTGGGAGATTCTGAAGACAAGTTGCAGAGATTGGTGGATGAATTTGGTAGGGTGTGCAAAAGAAGAAAATTAAAAGTGGATACAGGAAAGAGTAAGGTTATGAGGATAACAAAAAGATTAGGTGATGAAAGATTGGATATCAGATTGGAGGGAGAGTATGGAGGAGGTGAATGTTTTCAGATATTTGGGAGTGGACGTGTCAGCGGATGGATCTATGAAAGATGAGGTGAATCATAGAATTGATGAGGGGAAAAGGGTGAGTGGTGCACTTAGAAGTCTGTGGAGACAAAGAACTTTGTCCTTGGAGGCAAAGAGGGGAATGTATGAGAGTATAGTTTTACCAACGCTCTTATATGGGTGTGAAGCATGGGTGATGAATGTTGCAGCGAGGAGAAGGCTGGAGGCAGTGGAGATGTCATGTCTGAGGGCAATGTGTGGTGTGAATATAATGCAGAGAATTCGTAGTTTGGAAGTTAGGAGGAGGTACAGGATTACCAAAACTGTTGTCCAGAGGGCTGAGGAAGGGTTGTTGAGGTGGTTCGGAAATGTAGAGAGAATGGAGCGAAACAGAATGACTTCAAGAGTATATCAGTCTGTAGTGGAAGGAAGGCGGGGTAGGGGTCAGCCTAGGAAAGGTTGGAGGGAGGGGGTAAAGGAGGTTTTGTGTGCAAAGGGCTTGGACTTCCAGCAGGCATGCGTGAGTGTGTTTGATAGGAGTGAATAGAGACAAATGGTTTTTAATACTTGACGTGCTGTTGGAGTGTGAGCAAAGTAACATTTATGAAGGTGTTCAGGGAAACCGGCAGGCTGGACTTGAGTCCTGGAGATGGGAAGTACAGTGCCTGCACTCTGAAGGAGGGGTGTTAATGTTGCAGTTTAAAAACTATAGTGTAAAGCACCCTTCTGGCAAGACAGTGATGGAGTGAATGATGGTTTTGCTCCATTATTGTTCAAATTTCATTGTACAATCTCTTAGTAATTAAATAATCAACTACCTCATTTTGTGATTTTACTAGTAAGCATAAGTCACCTTATGTAATTTTCTTATTTACTATTGTTTGCTTAAACATTAGCTGAATTGATACTTTCTCTGTCCATATTACTACCTCATATTTTTTTAAATACTATCAATTGTATTACTTACTAAAATTTAAAAATTATCATTTTTTACTATAATTTCAATTTACTCTTAACATTTTGACATTTAATAACCCTTACTTGTCTAATTACCTTTACCCGTTTTAATACCAAAATTTACTATCTTGAGTACTCTTAACCCTTGGGCTGTTTCAGGCCCCCTCTGAAACTGTTCTATGTCGCCAATTTTTTTAAAAAAAAAAAAAATTTTTTTTCTTTTGAAAGAAGAGAATCTTTTCCGAGGTAATGACCCAAAAATTTGAAATTTGGTCGAAAACTCGGGTTTTTGGGAACTCTAGTTACCACAATCTTGTATAGTTTTATCATCATCCTGTTCTTACATAATCTATTATTTCAGGAATATCATAAGTATATTCTGGTGAAAACTGAAGAGAGTATTGGAGAACTCACACATATCCTTATCACGTCAGTGATCTACCCCGTGCAGAGTTACTCTTAAGTGGGCCTATCTTGTCCCTAATCTTACTTCTGTATACCTGAAAGAACCCTTTATGGGTTATCATTGAATTCCTGCGACCTTAGTCTCATAATCCCTTTTTTGCTTTTCTTATTCCTTTCTTATTTCTCTCTTTAACTGAAAATATTTGATTTCTTAACTGCCCATCCCCTCTTTTATATGCCTATATCTGCCGCTCTTTTGACCAGTGAGATTTTTTAATCTATTGTTTCAATCCATCGGGATCATTTTTGTTAATCTAATTTCCCTACTTGGAACAAAAGTTGGTCTGGGCAGTCTAAACTATGCTCTGAAAAAGTCATATTGGCCAACCATGATCACCTAACCTGACCCATAGACCAGGACATCTCATTTAGCCCACCCAGGTAATATTCAGTCCCATGAAGTCGGCCAAGCAAAAATCGGGACAGAGTTGATTGCAGTTTATCTGGTGATTCCAAGAAATATTGCAAACTAAAGGGATTGTGATCACTTTCCCCAAGCTCATCATTAACCTCAAGATTATTAATTTGTAATCTCTGTTGGCAAGCACCAAGTCAAGCAGATTGTTCTTCTAGTTGGTTGTGTCACAACCTTTTCAAAAACTATCCCTGAAACCGTTTCAAAAAGTAACTAGGCTCAAGATTTCCTGTCATTTGTTCCAATCAATTGTTTAAAGTTACAATCTCCCAATAACCACAAAATTTTCCTATCTAGTATGCCTTATAATTTCGTCCAATAACACTTACTGCACTCCCTATCAACGATTGGGGGCCTATAAATCACACCCAAAATTAATTTTTCATCGCCCTCGAGATACTGTAGCCAAATAGATTCTGTGTTCGATGTTTCTAATCTTATATCATGTCTAAGACAACGATTTAAATTTCTCTGACAAACATCGCCACTTCCACCACCCTACCATTGACCCTATCATTGTGGATAGTTTTATAACCCTGTAACTAGTTGCATTCGAGACATTCTTCTATCATTCAGGCTGAACAGCTCTGTTATAACCAATAAATATCTATATTACCTACAACTTGCAAGTAATCTAGCTCATCTATCTTAATTCTTAGACCCTACTAGTTGTATAGTAAACCTTAAGGGAGTTAGTCACTTGTTTCCCTCTACCATCCCTCTTTGTTTGTTTGATCAATAAATTTGTCATTACTCTAGCAACTTATATTGAATATTGTCTTTTAAACTTATCCCTGAGGTACCCAGTAGATAACTGCTGTTTTTACACTAATGCTGCAGCTCCCTGATTGTTTCCCACAAACACCCATCCCTCTATAAATCTATCAGTTTTAAAATCTTATACAAGTCATCAGTTACTCTCCAATCGAATTGGCTCCGCACTCAGTCTCTCTCACTGCAGTGATCTTTTATCTGTTCCTCGCCATTGCACTTGATTTCAGTTGGTCTTGTTCTTCCCGATTTATATGAAGTGAATCACTTTCCTATCCGTCTTACTCAACTACACATACCCGACCATTTTGTAGCCCTCATTGGCAATTTGGCTCGAGTAGATTGGACTTATATTCCCCTCTTACCACCTGCTGTGAGGACCCCTTTCGTCATCTATTTGATGAACTGCGTCACACAATTTTTGATCTTCGTCCTAACTGCGGCAACGTGTTCTAGCCCCCAAACCTCAGGTAGACTTCTCAGACATGGGTACCTGTGTGGTTCTCCTAAATGCTTTCACATGCAGTGTTTAAAACATGCTGCGTGGGCCATTATCGATATAACCCATACTGCCGGAGTGTCAGTTGGATTTTAAGCGGGGATGGGAAGTTGCTTGCCACGTCACACATGCTTCTGGCAATACTATACTACGTTCTACCATTACCTTGTCTTCCTTCCCCTAATGTGCGCGATTGGAAAAAGGTGCAGAAATGGTGGTTAAGACACACTCCTACCCATCTCCTGTTTGCGAGTTGCTGGAGTTGATGTCGTAGAACCCTTCAAAGCTGCCATAGAATTGGGACTATCTTGTCCTCTAGGACCACTAAAATCCCTTCATTATATAAGGAATAGTCAATGATGTTCGAAGACGTCTTATTTTGTTCAAATCGCCCCTGTTTACTCCTCCCTTTTTTCTCTCTGCCTACATTCACACTCTTGCTTCTCCTTAGTTTAACCACCTTTCTATGTTCAATAGCATCTCACTTTTTCCCTGCCCCCTTGGAAGTTCCAGCTGTCGAGTCTGGTCCCTTTCCCACTGCCATGCGCAAAAACCCAACTACAGTGGACCCGCCCTTAACAATCACCTCCCAATTGACCAATATGTACGTGTATTTATGTAAGCTAGTAGTAGGTTGGTAGACAGCAACCGCCCAGGGTGGTACTACCGTCCTGCAAGTTAGTGTAAAACGTAAAGCCTGTTAATTGTTTTACACGATGGTAGGATTGGCAGGTGTTTTTTCTGACTCATAAACATGCAAAGGATTCAGTACGTCTTGCTACTTCTGCTTACACTTATGTCACACTACACTACATGTACAAGCATATGTATACACACCCCTCTTGGGTTTCTTCTTATTTTCTTACTACTCTGTTCATGTTTATATTTCCTCTTATCTCCATGGGGAAGTGGGAAACAGAATTCTTCCTCCGAAGCTAAGCGTTTTTGTAAGAGGCACTAAAATGCCAGGAGCAAGGGGCTATAACCCCTTCCCATTTAAATTACTAAATATAAAGGAGAAACTTGTTTTTTCCTTTGGCCACCCCACCTCGTGGGAATAAAAAACGGCGGTGTGTTGAAAGAAAGAAAGATTTAAGTAAGTGTGTTTGGGGGTCTGAAATGACTAATCCACTTCACAATATTACCTTAAGGAACAAATTCGGTCAGTACTGGCACCTGAACATACATCTGGAATGAAATAATATCGTTAACCTGGGGGTCCACTGGACCTACATTGGCTTCCTACCTTTTTCTTGACCACTTCCACTCTCATTCTCATGCCATCTCAGAGGTACAACACCGATGGTTCTAAGTCTTCTGACGCGACGGATTCGCAGCAGTGGTTCCAACAGTGTCATGCGAGGGTATTTATCCTTGGCTTAGTCGTTTATGGCTGAATTAAATGCCATACTTGTATCACTTTATCCATTATTTGCATCTATCTGTGTCACCATTTGTGGTCCGTTTCAAGACTCACCTTAGTGCTTTACAGCTATACAGAAATTTGAATACACCTCACCCTCCAAGTTCTACATATCCTAATTTTGGTTACACCAATCTCTAGTAAGACGCAAAGAATTTAGTTTTTTTATTGGGTCCCTGCTTATGTTGGACATACAGGCACTGAACAGGCAGACAGTGCTGCACGGCCAGCAGTACACGCCTCCCAGATTCAGATAGAGGGTTCCATCACGGACTATTGTGTTTTGTAATATGCCTATCCACCTTCGCACTCTGTTGGCAATAACGCTGGTCTGATCTGTTTTATAACAAACATCATTCTATTAACCCCTTGACTGTCCGTAACCCCCAATCCTGAGTTCTCCTGGTGTCGCAAAATTTCAAAAAAAAAAAAAAAAATTATTTTTCTTGTGAAATGATAGAGAAACTTTTCCTGATTGTAATGACACCAACAAAAAAAATTTGATGGGAAAACTGAAGGAATTAGCCTCGCGAAGTTAGTGACCTCGGCGATATTAACAAATGCGGGCGATTTTCGCCCACTTGACCCCTATTATTCGGCTAATTCCTTGGTCCAGTCGACCTAACAAATAGCTGTTTCTTTAGAACTTTCACCATTTTTCTATCGATTGAGTACAAGAAACTGCCCATTTACGATTTCAACTACACCATAACGAGGTCAGAAATTGCAATTTTGGCCAAATTCATGAAATTAAAAAATATGAATTTCAAATAAGGTCCAGAAGAACAATGCAGACATTCCTGGCTCAAAAATAACATTTTCCTTTGTTCATCAGTCCACATCATCCAGCCCCTCTGATATTAATCTTGCTTTAAATTTTGAATTTTTATTCAAAAACAAAAAATAGACGATTTTACTGTTAAGCAGACTCTTCCAATACTGTAATAATTGTACAAATAATGTCAAACCCATTCATTACTGCCTATTAAGAATGGCTAGTTGGAAACATTTATTTGACAATGACATCATTTGTTTACTTTTGAACATCGCAAAAATCAAACATATCCCCCTACATTGAGCCCATTTCCAGTTACTTTTATAGTAAACCAATCAAAACCACCTCTAATGTCTATAATCTGATTTCCATTCTATCAAATGAGACCAAAAAACGAGAATACAACCATAAATACTATAGAGATAAACCATCAAAGGTCGGCATTTTAATAAAAAACAACGTGGAGTTTTTTTTTCTCATTAAGCACGTCGTGCTCCATGATATTTTTTTATTATAAGGTGCACACGACAACACAGACCCATTCTCTCAACATGTGGGTCCTACCAGCTTTCTCCTGCTTGATTTGAAGCCACGAGAATTTATGAGTATATATACATCAAACATGGGCCGTCGCAAGACAAATATATACGACAAAACAGTCCAAGGGCTAAACCGAGTACAGTGGACCCCGGGTAATGATTTTAATCCGTTTTCCAGAGAGCTTTGTTCTTAACCGATTTTGTTATTCAATTTAATTTTCACCCATAAGAAATAACGGAAATCCATTTAATCCCTACCAGACACCCAAAAGTCACAGGTGCTCTTGGGATATTCTGACGACAAGTTGCAGAGATTGGTGATGAATTTGGTAGGGTGTGCAAAAGAATAAAATTAAAAGTGAATACAGGAAAGTAGTAAGTTTATGAGGATAACAAAAAGATTATGATGAAAGATTGGAAAGCAGATTGGAGAGAGTATGAGGATGTGAAAGTTTTCAATATTTGGGAGTGGACAGTGTCAGCGGAAGGATCTATGAAAGATTGAGGTTGAATCAGAAGAATAGATGAGGAAAAGGTGAGTGGTGACTTAAATCCTGTGAGACAAAGAACATTGTCCTTGGAGGCAAAAGGGGAATGTAATGAGAGTAAAGGTTTTACCAACGCTCTTAATGGGTGTGAACATGGGGATGATGTTGCAAGCGAGGAGAAGGCTGAAGGCAGTGGAGATTCCATGACTGAGGGCTAAGTGTGGTTGAATATAATGCAGAGAATCGTAGTTATGGAAGTTTAGGTTAGGAGGTACAGGATACCAAAACTGTTGTCCAAGGGCTGAGGAAGGATTGATTGAGGTGTTCGGAAATGTAAGAGAATGGAGCGAAACAGAATGACTTCAAGAGTATAACATTCTGGTAGTGGAAGGAAGGCGGGGTAGGGGTCAGCCTAGGAAAGGTTGAGGGAGGGGTAAAGGAGGTTTTGTGTGCAAAGCTTTGGACTTCAGCAGGCCATGCGTGAGTGTGTTTGTATGAGTTGAATAGAGACAAATGGTTTTTAATACATTGACGTGCTTGTTGGAGTGTGAGCAAAGGTAACATTATATAAGGTGTTCAGGGAAACCGCAGGCTGGACTTGAAGTCCTGGATATGGGAAGAACAGTGCCTGCACTCTTTGGGGAAGGAGGGTGTTAATGTTTGCAGTTTAAAAACTATAGTGTAAAGCACCCTTCTGGCAAGGACAGTGATGGAGTGAATGATGGTTTTTGCTCCATTATTTTTCAAATATCATTGTACAATCTCTTAGTATATTAATAAATCAACTACCACATTTTGTGATTTTCTAGGAAGCATAAGACACCTTATGTAATATATCTTATTTAACTATTGTTTTGCTTAAACATTAGCGGAATTGATACATTCTCTGTCCATATACAACCTCAAATTTTTTTAATACTAATCAATTGATATTACTTACTAAATTAATAATTAATCATTTTTACTATAATTTTCAATTTACTCTTAACATTTTTGACATTTAATAACCATGACTTGTCTATTTACCTTTACCTGTTTTAATACCACAGCACATTTACCAATCTTAGAGTACTCATAACCCTTTGACTGTTTCAGGCCCCACTCTGAAAACTTCATTCTAATGTCCGCTCCATTTTTTTGAAAAAAAAAAACACTATTTTCTTAGGAAAAAATAGAGAAATCTTTTTCCCCGATGGTAATGACAACCAAAAGTTCGAAATTTGGTCGAAAACTCGTGGAATTATGCTCCCGCGAAGTTAGGCGTCTCGCGACATATGCGTATCGGTGATTTCGCCGACATTGAGCCCAATTTTCGCCAATTCCATTGTTCCAGTTGACCAAACTCATAGCTAGTTCTTTAGACTCCATTTTATCTATCACTAGCACAAGAAACCTCCCATTTATAATTTGGACTACCCAAATGTGGGTCAGAAATTGGCAATTTGGCAATTCACGCAAAATAAAAAAATCATTTCAAAATAAGGGTCCAGAAGAAACAAGGAGACATTCGTAGCACTAAATAAATATCTCTGTTCATTAGTCACATCCTAGGACCCTCTTAATAATTATTGCTTTCTATTTTGATTTTTTTTATTCATACAAAAAAAACAAAATTTACTTTATGCAGACCGACTGCATTAATTGTAAAAATGTATAAAATAAATCAGTGCAACTAGTGAAAGAATATTAAGACTCCCCCATAGACGTGTATTGACGTGTGTGTATTTAATTTACTCTTGAACAATGGTAAAAAAACGAACAATTTCCGCTACTTTAGCTCAGTTCAAGGTCGTTTTTCAGCGTAAAAGTATGAAAATCATCACTATTTCTGTAAAATGTTGTCATTTTATCAACTAAGACCATGAAACGCGAATACAAACGAATAAATACAATACGAAAATACACCTCAAAGTCGGCGTTTTATCCAAAAAAACGATCAGTTTTTTTTTCTCATTACACAATTGTCTGCAGGATTTTTTTTATGTGGTGCACACTGACCACACAGACCCATTCTCTCACATGTGGCCGACCATTTCCTCCCACTTGTTTGAAAGCCGCTAGAATTATTGGTATATACTACGTCAGAAACATTGGCTCGTAAGACGTAGTTAATACGCGAAAACAGTCGAAAGGGTTTAATTACCTTGTACTGCCATATAACCTCTAGTAATAACAACAATACTTTTCACTTTTTTGTAATCCATTAATACTTACTAAAATTTTATTAAACACATATTTACTACCAGTCAATTTTACTTTGTACTTAACCCTGCAGGTCCGTCCCTATGACATCAACGCTTTACGTTTAAGTGTCCCAAACCGTAGATCAACGCAAAATTCTAGCGCCGTCAAATTTAGCGCAAAAACCTCATAGGCCTACTTGAGAGAACGGGTCCTGCTTGGTGGGTGTGGCCATAAACAAAAAATCTAGGCGCCCGCATAGCATGGGGAATGCCGCTCAGTTACCCTAGTTCACCCCATGCCGCAATCGCAAGTCAGCTCTCACTCCCCCCGAAAATGGGACTCCTCCTCTTCCTATCTGATAGTTCTGACACTGATTGAAGTGGAAATGAAGACGAATTCCTACGCTTTGATCAGTAGTGACCGAAAAGAATGACCCAAGGGATATGATAAAAGTGCAGAAAACCCTGACTAAAGGGAACCTCAACCTTCAACCTCTGGTGGGCACCGTGACTCACAGCCGGTTTTGTTCCTCATACGCAAGAGAAAACTAATAATTTCGCGTGCCAGGCCCCCCCCCCCCTCTGACTTCAGTAATGAATATGATATGACGTGACTGGAGATTTTATTGCGCTCGACATCAATCGATAGTGATAGTGAGGATCATATCACCAGTGAAGCGTCAGTAAGTTCGCCGCCTCAAGCGCCTCGTGTAGTGTACCCAATGCTGTGCCCAGGATGGATTACATCCCGTTTGCCCATACACCAGTTTAGGTATGATCGTGAGGATGAATAAGGCTACACTTGGCATGGATAGACCAAGGCATCAGTGGATGGTGTTAGTGGTGATAGGAGTGGGCCCCGCCATGCGTGACCACGAGCAACGCTGGGACCCACGCTGCTCCTGCGACTCGTCAGTTCAACGACAAAGCGGCCGGCCAGCCCACCATCCCACCACAACCACAACCACCCCCGCACAACCAGCCTATGATGTCCAGTATCCACCAGCAAACCGTATGTGGGATTGGCAGTCAAAATCCAATTTTGTTCCAAGCCTCACCACTTTGGTGATCTCAAAGTGGAATTCCAACCCTACTTGTCCCCTTGGAACCACGGCCAATGAATCTGGAATTCTTTGATTATGCGTTGACCAGCATTGATGGAAATTTATTGTCAGGGAAAGTATTAAGTATTTGAGTACACCAAGGCAAATAAGATCTTATATCACCACAGTCAAGCTACACAGGAGGAAAAGAGACGACTGTTACAGAAATGTTATTTGCTTTTTTTGCAAACAATAAGCTTATGCCACACGTCTATACGCATAAAATATAAAAGCTTACTGGTCCAGATCGCTAAATTTCCACATCCCGGTCCTTAGGGAAATCAGACCGTGAACAGGTTACTTACTCTTAAGTATGTTGCACTTTCTCTGACAAAACCAGGCCTGACAAAGTGACAGGTTATACAAGATAGAAAATTTTTTCATGTATCTCAAACAAAATCAGCATATACTTATATCCATTCAAGAATCTTGGTAATATTGACGAGTCTTTTGATTTTGTTCAATAGTTAGACTGTCATTCAAGCTTATATACCGAGCTAAGAGGAAAACGCTTTTGATAAAACGGTTTGTACTCTGTCTTGTGACAGATGGCCCCTGGTGTTGAATATTGTTGTATACACGGGTAGTAAAACACTGAAAGATACCAAGATGTTAATGGGTATCTCAGGTGGACGTAATGAGAATCATGATGGCACCTTACATGGTAAGGGCAACATTATATACCGATAACTGGTACACAAGCCCATTACTCATGATTTCATGCGATGATTCTAGACAGATGTGTGGTGGCACTAAGTGCGTTCTAATCGTAAACAGAAGCCCTGCTCAACGCAGGTGCTCGTGTGATGACGCGCAGGTGTTTACTGCCATGACATCATGGCATTACGGTGGCATGACAAACGAGATTTCACATGTAGACAACCATTCACCGTAAATAAATGCAAGACAGTGGCAAAGTTGATCGAGTGACTAAAGAACTAATTCGAAAACCAGTGGTCAGTGATGATTATACCAAAACATGCGCTGGTTGACAATGTGACATGTGCAGATTGGTTTTGTTGACTGTGTTCGTAAGAGTTACAATGTACAGAAACTTTTCTTCCATCTCATGGACTTTCAAAGCTCAATGCATATATAGGACCAAATAAGAGACTGCCAACAGAACCACCGTATGTGAAAATTTGTTGTCTGTGTCAGACAACTCATAATGGAAGTACAGGTAACAACACCTGCTAACAACATGGTCCTCGAATTCCTCAGGATATACCCAAGCAGTTAAGGAGAGAAGGTGATCATTTCATAATACAGCTTCCTTCAACTAAGAAGAATTTGCTCAGAAGAGAAGCTTGTCTGTGCACAAACAAAACGACAGGCAAAAAAGACGCAAAGACACTCGGTTTATGTGTGAGGAATGTAAGGTGCCTCTGTGCATGGTGCCTTGTTTCAAGGAGCCCACAACCCAGCCGTTTTAAAACCTTGTCCATGATTGTAAAATGTAAATATATGATAGAACAGTAGTAATATACAATATTTTGTTGCATGTTTATTTACTAAACAACAGTGGTAAACAATAATATATAATAACTTGAGTGCGGTTATTGTGTTCAATACAGTGAGTAGAATAGAAAAAATTGGAAAATAAAAGAAAAACAACTAAAACCACAAAATAATGTAATGCGCGTATGGTGGAAGTCTTGCGATGTTGCCGCCACCAACAACATCATTTTTGACAACTCTTGGCACTGTATCTCGGTAAGTACTGACGAATTTTTTTTTTTGTCTTATACCTTCACAAAAATATCTCTTTAATTCTGTAAGAAAAAATAAATTTTTTTTTTTTTTTTTTTCAAATTTCTGGACACTGTGGAGCAACCCACTTCAGATTTTGGCCTTGGACCCGAAAGGGTTAAACATTATTTTAAACTCCGCATAACAGTTTGTTGCCAAATTCAAAGTTTGTATATCACGCAACCATTAATATTAATCCTTTGTTACCTGGTGTACCTGTCCTACCATCTTACTATCATATTATAAACCAATACATTACCCTGGTTATTTTTTTAACTATATGCTTTTGTACTTTTAAATTGTGAATTATTATTATGTCAATTTAAATCAGTTATATCTCCTGATCTTGTCCAACAACAATACCAGACTCTAATGCAATCCCAAGTAACCATTCAATTTGTATTTTTATATTATAAGTTTATATTATAAGTATCCTACTCTTAAGATTGTTTTACACATCTTTAGTTACTATATTGTGTGTGCAATTAGTGTATATTTCAATTATTTTATTGTTCAAGGCCCTTAACTATCTTTTGCTACTAGTACAACTACCCTCATATATTTTTTTTCTACATTTTTTATTCGTGTGCTACCTTTAACTTGATATTTTATCTTGTCAATTTAAAATCTAGTTATACTCTAATCTTGTAACAACTTATATAACACCTTAGTGCACTTAAAATTGAGAGGTCTTGTCCTTTTTATATTATTAGATTAAACTCCAGTTTGTACTATATCAATACCAAATTCATTTATATTAGAACATATTGCAATTACTATGAGAGACTGGTGCTATTTTTAATTTGTATTGTTTCTATTATAGATTAAATCTAGTTTGACTATAGCTCATCTAGCTCAAAAAATAGACTCCAGCAAAAGTCATTAATTAGACCTAGTGCAATTATTTGATTTGCCACTTTATTGTTCACCACAACTTATATTAGTCCCTTTTATATTATTAATTCTAACTTTAAAGAATTACTTTAAAGTACTACCTACAATCATATTCCCAAGCTCCATTATTTGATCATCACTATTTTGTTCACCACAAAATTATTTTAGTCCCTTTTCTATTGCTCCCTTTAAATTTAGCTTTAAAAAACTACCTTAGCACATTATTTTTACATTTGTTAATAATTCAGGTGCTATTTTTTTAGCTTTAGAATATTTAACTTTAATTCTAACTATAGATTCACTACAAATCTTAGATTACAAGCACTGAATCCGATACCAACCTCATATTGAATGACTTAAATGATTCAAATAAACAGTTACTGTAATTACTACACAGCAAACAAAGCGCAAAGCAACTTCTCAGAGCCAACATCAACAATAATATCTTTTACTACAATATCCATCTAAGCAGCATTACGATGACCTCCTAGATTACAATTCTTGCATGCCAATATGTCCATCATTACACTAACCTGAAACCTGGCTAAAGCCTGATACTACAGATGAATATTGGCCATGTCCTGTTACACAGCCTTACACAAAACTGTAGGCCAACCAACAAGGGGTGGCACAGCTATAGACTAACACAGACAACTAGAATGTATCACTAATATTTGCACACGGATGAACATGGAATATAGTAATAGCTTAATTCAAAATCAAATACCTACAAAAACCTCTCACAGTGATAAACATCTACAGAGTTCCAAATCAAACATTAGCCAATTTACTCGAAAACCTAGAAGTTTATAACTGATGCACGCATGAACAAAGGATCACTACTAATCGCAGGGTGACATCATATAAATCTCCTGCAAGACCATGACCCACTACGTTACTGAATTCACAAACCAACAGTAACCTGCAAATGTTCTTACCAACGTAACAAAAACTACAAAGTTTACGGATACTATGTTTTCCCTACTTGACCACATCTGGACCAACACCATCTCCCCTTTAAAATCAGGCATAATTACAGATAATACCACAGACCACTAACCCTACTTTCCTCATACACACCTCTTGGTAAAAATACCCCAAGACACAACTAAAGTCACCTTCAGACTTCACAATGAGGCAGCCAATAATAACTTCACAGCAGCAGAACAAACATTGACTGGCACACTGGCTAGAAATCTTTACAGAATATTGACAATGTTTTAAAATAATTTTCTATAAAGACCCAATAACCTCTATAACAAGCACTGACCTAATATAACAAAACAATGACAGCTAAGATACTGAACACCCTTGGCTAAACACCCAGCATTCTCAACTCCATAAATACAAAACAACATATGAAAAAACAGTACAGCATAAGTCACACAACCAGAGACCAAACAAAACGTTACTCGTCAATCCAACCAGCCTGATAAGAATGCAAAAAAAACGTATTATGAGAACAGATTATCCACCAACTAATGAGTGATAATAAAAAAGACCTGAAGACCCTAACCAGAACTACTGGGAACAAAAAAGATATCACAAATAGTGAAATAAAACCATACCCCCGGCCGGATAGACCCCGCGTCAATAGAGTCTCAAAACTCCTGCCTGTCGCCCTAGCCACTAGACCACAAGCCGGCCGGGGGTATGGTTTATTATGCAATCGAGTCAAAAACGATTACTTGAGTCAGTTTGACGCAGTGGAAGGGACTAGAGCTAGAGTTCGTCACGGCCACACTAGCCTGAGATCCTGTAAAAACTGCCTTTTTGGTCTCAGAGGTGCCTGAGCTAACTTTCCTATGGGTGTAAAATATACCTAGTGATGAATCTTATTGTGGGCTAGCTGGTCTAGTGGCTAGGTCTATGGCGAACGGGCTGAATTTTGAGACTCTATGACCGCGGGTTCAATCCCGGCCGTGGGTAGGGTTTCTATATTTCAATCGTGTCATTACGATTTCTGATCAAGTGAAATAAAATTAGCAAAATCAGATGAACCCCAACTCCCACCAACAGAAACCAGCAAACAGACTCGATGATTTCTTCTCCACTATGGACAAACCTTGCCAATCAAATCCCTAGCTCAGTTACCCCACCAAATGACTACCTCACTGGCAACTACCCCGAACCCTGACCTGTTCCTAGCTCAGACTAACCCTTACGAAGTCTCCCTTTTATCAACACACTAAAAAACAAGGCAGGAGATTTATAAAAACCTTACCACCCTTTATAAACAAAAAAGTGTCACAATAACTACACCATAATTGCATACACTCTTTAACAAATCCATTGAATCCTCCACCTCCCCTACAGCTCTCAAATAGCAAGGGGTCCCCCCGATCCATAATAGGATGAACCAAACAGGAGTGAAATACTATAGGCCAATATCCAATTTACACCCTCTCTCAAAAATCTTTGAAAAAAATAATTCAATAAAACGAACTACTCCAACCTCATCTCCCCAATACATTCTCAACCCCTGCCAATTTGATTCAGGCCTAATAAAAATACTAATAGCTATTATACACATGCTAGGAACATATATACACTGCAATAGAGAAAAAAGAAGTCCCACTGGGATCTTCATTGAATTACTAAAGCTTTTGATATCAGTTGACCATGACTTCACCACGTAAAATTGTCACCCTATGGTATTAGAGGGCACTCCCACAACTACCTCAATTCATACCTCAGGCAACAGAAGCCAATATTGTACGCAAATGGGGCAAGCTCTTTCCGATCATCCAATTACAGTTGGTGTCCCACAGGGAAGAGGTCCTTGGCCCCTCTCTTACTCCTATACATAAATGAACCTATCCCAAATGCTTCGCATTACTCAAAACCACACTTTTTGCAGATGACACTTACATACGTCTCTCTCAACCCCGAGCCCAGTCACGCTAGCCAATACTGTAACACCGAATTCCAGAAATTATCTACCTGGATGAGGACTACAAACTTACACAAAACATTGACAAAACCTACTTCATTCAGTTTTGGTAACAGAGCTACAGATGTACCTCTTAACATAACTGAAACAGATCACCTATCACAAAGCTAACAAAGGGAAAATTCTTAGTAATCCACCTTGAGAATAGACTCATATTCATACACTTATACAACAAATTTCTAAAGAAAATTTCCAAGACTGTAGGCATACTATCGAAGATTACGGTACATGTTTCACAGTCAGCCCACCGGCCCTTTATCCTCTCTTATTTACCCCTATCTCAACCTATGGAATTGTGCATGGGGCTCAACAACAATTAACCATCTCAGACCACTAATTACTCAACAAAAGGCTGCAGTTAGAATGATAACAAATTCTTCACGACAGGCAGCACACTCCACCAATATTCAAAACACTCAAGCCTAATCACCATACAAAACATCCATACTTATTACTGACCTATTTCATACATAGAACACTTAACTCTGATATTAACCCTCCCCCTCAACATCTCCTTGCAACCTCAACAGAACACATTGACCATAACACAAGGCACAGATCACTCATTGATGTTCCTCGTGTCCAGCTCACGCTATGCAAAAACTCAATGCACATAAAAGGCCCTAAAACTGAATCAATACCTTGTAATTATAAAAGAAACACCTACCTGTTTATAAATCAAGTCACTTCTCAAAGATCACTTACTCACTCAAAACCAAATAAATAATGATAACTGAACCTTATTAAATTGTATATCCTATATGTTACTCACAAGTATATCTACACAAATGTTAAACCTAGGACCCAATCTAACTTTGTTATTTTTTTAAATACACAACCTAACAAAGAATACTCCATTCGACTGAATGACAGCAAATGCATGCAACCATATGACCTTGTCTTTGTAATACTCATTTGTGCTTTATAGTTATCTGTTGACAATAATGTTTATATCCCTGATTTCATCAATGCTTAGTTAATCTTAAGTTAAATTTAAGCCAGCCCGTAATGCTATCATATAAGTGGCTTTGGCATGCTGCTCTTACCCTGTATTTTTTGTACCTCTGTATGTATGTTAAAATTACTAAATAAATAAATAAATAAATAAATGGTGAAAGTTTTTCTTTTCGGGCCACCATGGCCCTTGGGGGAAATTGGCCGTGTGATAATAAATAAAAAAATAAAAAATAATTACATCCCCTTTATTTATTCCTGTTTTCCATTTATACACCTAATTCTTACGCCTTTCGAGAGAGAGCAGATTCAGAGCCTCATCCCCTCTGTAACTTTTTCCAGATCAAATATATGATCCCATTCAGTAATACGTGACTCAGAACTGAGCAGATAGTCAAAAGAAGGTCTAACCAAGGAGAATATAGAGTTGAAGAACAACCTTAGACTCTATTATTTAACTTCTAGATATGAAGCCAGGAATTCTGTTAGATTTATTGCAACACTAATGCACTGTTGTCTTGGTTTTAGATTACTGCTAACTCAAACTCCTAATCCTTTTCGCAATCAGTATAGAAATTAAGATCTCTACATTATTTAGTTTATATGTGGCATGGTTATTTCCTGTCCAACATTTAGAAATTGCATTGGTCAATATTAAATTGCATCGCCACTTCTCTCCCGACCATTGCATCAGTCTATTCAAAAATCATCCTGGAGTGCTCTATGTCCTCGTTAGAATGAATTGGACGGCCTATTTTGGTCATCAGCAAATTGCTTGTCGCTATTATTCACTCATCACGTCATTTCATGTAAATAGTGAACAACAACGGGCCCAAACACGAACCCCGAGGAACACCGGCTTTGACGTGCCCCCAAGTCTGATTTCCTCCCCCATTTGTGCAAACACTCTGCTGCCTATTTGTCGGCCATGCCTCTACCCAGGAAAAAAAATTCTCCTCCTATTCCTTCCGTGTGCCTTATTTTCCTCGATAGCCTCAGGTGTGGAAACTCTATCGAAAGCCTTAACTTAAGGTCCAGTATACACATTATCATATTCAATACCATGAATCTACCTCCTCAACACCTTAGTGAAAAAATTAGTAAAATTCGTAGACAGGAACCCCCTTTGTAAAACCGTGTTGAGATTATTAATCAATCTGTACCTATCAAGATGGCTACGAATTGCTTCGCAATTATTGATTCCATAAATTTTCCCACTATGGAGGTAAGGCTTATGGTCTACAGTTTGAAGCAAGGCCCTGTCACCTGCCTTGTAGGAAATAGGTATTACATTTTGCCATTTTTTCCACTTATCAGGCACTATGCCAGTTTTTGTATTGATAAGTAAAAAAGAATAGCCAAAGTAAGCTAATTCCTCGTTTACATTCTTTTAACACCCTTGCGAAACAGTTCATCAGGACCTGGGGATTTGTTAGTTTTAGTTTCTCTATTTGTCTGAGGACTCTTGTCTCTAGTTACCACAATCTTGTATAGTTTTATCATCATCCTGTTCTTACATAATCTATTATTTCAGGAATATCATAAGTATATTCTGGTGAAAACTGAAGAGAGTATTGGAGAACTCACACATATCCTTATCACGTCAGTGATCTACCCCGTGCAGAGTTACTCTTAAGTGGGCCTATCTTGTCCCTAATCTTACTTCTGTATACCTGAAAGAACCCTTTATGGGTTATCATTGAATTCCTGCGACCTTAGTCTCATAATCCCTTTTTTGCTTTTCTTATTCCTTTCTTATTTCTCTCTTTAACTGAAAATATTTGATTTCTTAACTGCCCATCCCCTCTTTTATATGCCTATATCTGCCGCTCTTTTGACCAGTGAGATTTTTTAATCTATTGTTTCAATCCATCGGGATCATTTTTGTTAATCTAATTTCCCTACTTGGAACAAAAGTTGGTCTGGGCAGTCTAAACTATGCTCTGAAAAAGTCATATTGGCCAACCATGATCACCTAACCTGACCCATAGACCAGGACATCTCATTTAGCCCACCCAGGTAATATTCAGTCCCATGAAGTCGGCCAAGCAAAAATCGGGACAGAGTTGATTGCAGTTTATCTGGTGATTCCAAGAAATATTGCAAACTAAAGGGATTGTGATCACTTTCCCCAAGCTCATCATTAACCTCAAGATTATTAATTTGTAATCTCTGTTGGCAAGCACCAAGTCAAGCAGATTGTTCTTCTAGTTGGTTGTGTCACAACCTTTTCAAAAACTATCCCTGAAACCGTTTCAAAAAGTAACTAGGCTCAAGATTTCCTGTCATTTGTTCCAATCAATTGTTTAAAGTTACAATCTCCCAATAACCACAAAATTTTCCTATCTAGTATGCCTTATAATTTCGTCCAATAACACTTACTGCACTCCCTATCAACGATTGGGGGCCTATAAATCACACCCAAAATTAATTTTTCATCGCCCTCGAGATACTGTAGCCAAATAGATTCTGTGTTCGATGTTTCTAATCTTATATCATGTCTAAGACAACGATTTAAATTTCTCTGACAAACATCGCCACTTCCACCACCCTACCATTGACCCTATCATTGTGGATAGTTTTATAACCCTGTAACTAGTTGCATTCGAGACATTCTTCTATCATTCAGGCTGAACAGCTCTGTTATAACCAATAAATATCTATATTACCTACAACTTGCAAGTAATCTAGCTCATCTATCTTAATTCTTAGACCCTACTAGTTGTATAGTAAACCTTAAGGGAGTTAGTCACTTGTTTCCCTCTACCATCCCTCTTTGTTTGTTTGATCAATAAATTTGTCATTACTCTAGCAACTTATATTGAATATTGTCTTTTAAACTTATCCCTGAGGTACCCAGTAGATAACTGCTGTTTTTACACTAATGCTGCAGCTCCCTGATTGTTTCCCACAAACACCCATCCCTCTATAAATCTATCAGTTTTAAAATCTTATACAAGTCATCAGTTACTCTCCAATCGAATTGGCTCCGCACTCAGTCTCTCTCACTGCAGTGATCTTTTATCTGTTCCTCGCCATTGCACTTGATTTCAGTTGGTCTTGTTCTTCCCGATTTATATGAAGTGAATCACTTTCCTATCCGTCTTACTCAACTACACATACCCGACCATTTTGTAGCCCTCATTGGCAATTTGGCTCGAGTAGATTGGACTTATATTCCCCTCTTACCACCTGCTGTGAGGACCCCTTTCGTCATCTATTTGATGAACTGCGTCACACAATTTTTGATCTTCGTCCTAACTGCGGCAACGTGTTCTAGCCCCCAAACCTCAGGTAGACTTCTCAGACATGGGTACCTGTGTGGTTCTCCTAAATGCTTTCACATGCAGTGTTTAAAACATGCTGCGTGGGCCATTATCGATATAACCCATACTGCCGGAGTGTCAGTTGGATTTTAAGCGGGGATGGGAAGTTGCTTGCCACGTCACACATGCTTCTGGCAATACTATACTACGTTCTACCATTACCTTGTCTTCCTTCCCCTAATGTGCGCGATTGGAAAAAGGTGCAGAAATGGTGGTTAAGACACACTCCTACCCATCTCCTGTTTGCGAGTTGCTGGAGTTGATGTCGTAGAACCCTTCAAAGCTGCCATAGAATTGGGACTATCTTGTCCTCTAGGACCACTAAAATCCCTTCATTATATAAGGAATAGTCAATGATGTTCGAAGACGTCTTATTTTGTTCAAATCGCCCCTGTTTACTCCTCCCTTTTTTCTCTCTGCCTACATTCACACTCTTGCTTCTCCTTAGTTTAACCACCTTTCTATGTTCAATAGCATCTCACTTTTTCCCTGCCCCCTTGGAAGTTCCAGCTGTCGAGTCTGGTCCCTTTCCCACTGCCATGCGCAAAAACCCAACTACAGTGGACCCGCCCTTAACAATCACCTCCCAATTGACCAATATGTACGTGTATTTATGTAAGCTAGTAGTAGGTTGGTAGACAGCAACCGCCCAGGGTGGTACTACCGTCCTGCAAGTTAGTGTAAAACGTAAAGCCTGTTAATTGTTTTACACGATGGTAGGATTGGCAGGTGTTTTTTCTGACTCATAAACATGCAAAGGATTCAGTACGTCTTGCTACTTCTGCTTACACTTATGTCACACTACACTACATGTACAAGCATATGTATACACACCCCTCTTGGGTTTCTTCTTATTTTCTTACTACTCTGTTCATGTTTATATTTCCTCTTATCTCCATGGGGAAGTGGGAAACAGAATTCTTCCTCCGAAGCTAAGCGTTTTTGTAAGAGGCACTAAAATGCCAGGAGCAAGGGGCTATAACCCCTTCCCATTTAAATTACTAAATATAAAGGAGAAACTTGTTTTTTCCTTTGGCCACCCCACCTCGTGGGAATAAAAAACGGCGGTGTGTTGAAAGAAAGAAAGATTTAAGTAAGTGTGTTTGGGGGTCTGAAATGACTAATCCACTTCACAATATTACCTTAAGGAACAAATTCGGTCAGTACTGGCACCTGAACATACATCTGGAATGAAATAATATCGTTAACCTGGGGGTCCACTGGACCTACATTGGCTTCCTACCTTTTTCTTGACCACTTCCACTCTCATTCTCATGCCATCTCAGAGGTACAACACCGATGGTTCTAAGTCTTCTGACGCGACGGATTCGCAGCAGTGGTTCCAACAGTGTCATGCGAGGGTATTTATCCTTGGCTTAGTCGTTTATGGCTGAATTAAATGCCATACTTGTATCACTTTATCCATTATTTGCATCTATCTGTGTCACCATTTGTGGTCCGTTTCAAGACTCACCTTAGTGCTTTACAGCTATACAGAAATTTGAATACACCTCACCCTCCAAGTTCTACATATCCTAATTTTGGTTACACCAATCTCTAGTAAGACGCAAAGAATTTAGTTTTTTTATTGGGTCCCTGCTTATGTTGGACATACAGGCACTGAACAGGCAGACAGTGCTGCACGGCCAGCAGTACACGCCTCCCAGATTCAGATAGAGGGTTCCATCACGGACTATTGTGTTTTGTAATATGCCTATCCACCTTCGCACTCTGTTGGCAATAACGCTGGTCTGATCTGTTTTATAACAAACATCATTCTATTAACCCCTTGACTGTCCGTAACCCCCAATCCTGAGTTCTCCTGGTGTCGCAAAATTTCAAAAAAAAAAAAAAAAATTATTTTTCTTGTGAAATGATAGAGAAACTTTTCCTGATTGTAATGACACCAACAAAAAAAATTTGATGGGAAAACTGAAGGAATTAGCCTCGCGAAGTTAGTGACCTCGGCGATATTAACAAATGCGGGCGATTTTCGCCCACTTGACCCCTATTATTCGGCTAATTCCTTGGTCCAGTCGACCTAACAAATAGCTGTTTCTTTAGAACTTTCACCATTTTTCTATCGATTGAGTACAAGAAACTGCCCATTTACGATTTCAACTACACCATAACGAGGTCAGAAATTGCAATTTTGGCCAAATTCATGAAATTAAAAAATATGAATTTCAAATAAGGTCCAGAAGAACAATGCAGACATTCCTGGCTCAAAAATAACATTTTCCTTTGTTCATCAGTCCACATCATCCAGCCCCTCTGATATTAATCTTGCTTTAAATTTTGAATTTTTATTCAAAAACAAAAAATAGACGATTTTACTGTTAAGCAGACTCTTCCAATACTGTAATAATTGTACAAATAATGTCAAACCCATTCATTACTGCCTATTAAGAATGGCTAGTTGGAAACATTTATTTGACAATGACATCATTTGTTTACTTTTGAACATCGCAAAAATCAAACATATCCCCCTACATTGAGCCCATTTCCAGTTACTTTTATAGTAAACCAATCAAAACCACCTCTAATGTCTATAATCTGATTTCCATTCTATCAAATGAGACCAAAAAACGAGAATACAACCATAAATACTATAGAGATAAACCATCAAAGGTCGGCATTTTAATAAAAAACAACGTGGAGTTTTTTTTTCTCATTAAGCACGTCGTGCTCCATGATATTTTTTTATTATAAGGTGCACACGACAACACAGACCCATTCTCTCAACATGTGGGTCCTACCAGCTTTCTCCTGCTTGATTTGAAGCCACTAGAATTTATGAGTATATATACATCAAACATGGTGCCTCGCAAGACAAATATATACGACCAAAACAGTCCAAGGGCTAAACCGAGTACAGTGGACCCTCGGGTAATGATTTTAATCCGTTCCAGAGAGCTTGTTCTTAACCGATTTTGTTATTCATTTAATTTTCCCCATAAGAAATAATGGAAATCCAATTAATCCATTCCAGACACCAAAAGTATTAAATTTTTTTTTCACATGAAATATACATTTTCCTACACAGAAAACAATAAGACATGAAGAATAAATGACACTTACCTTTATTGAAGATTTATTCATGAGTGATGAGATGGGAGATGGGGAGATGATGGAGGTGTATTATTGTTTGGAAGGGTAATTCCCCTTCCATAAGGGCTTTAGGTAGCAAGTTCTTTTCCTCCTGAGTAATGTAGGTCCTGTTTGGCATTTTTTCCAAAACAGGCCTGTTTCATCACAACTGAACACTTGTTGGGGTTTTAATTTTTCAGCCTCTATGTACCCCTGAAAGTCCTGCACATATTTTCAGCTGCTTTTTGGATTCTTAAATCTCTCAACCAACCTTTGCTGGCCTTAAATTCACTAACATCAGCACTAGTTCCAGGCATTTTCTTAATGAATTCTGCATGTAACTGCCTTGCCATTCACATATGATTGACTGTGAAACACTATCTCCTGATAATTGTTTCTCGTTAATCCACACCAACAAACAATCTCTCCACACATCTTCGAGTATTTACAATCTCTGTTTTGTAAGCATACGTGCACCTTCGCACAACAGCTTCCTTGTATTGCCTTTCTCTTGGCCAAGATAGTAGCGATAGTTGACTGGGGTTTGTTATACAACAGGGCCAGTTCGGAGGCACGCACTCCCTTTTGTACTTTGCGATTATCTCTTTCTTCAATTCGACAGTATTTCTCACCCTTTTTACAACAGGGTTGGGCCCATGGGGGCTTTTTTTAGCAGTTACAAGCACTTAAAAACAATGGAAAACATGTTTAAAACAAAATGTATCGCATGTATGCGTTTGGGAAACCCTCCGCCCTGGCTTGTAAACAATGGCACACTCCCTGTACATAGTGGCTGGGGAAGCCGGGGGTTGGCCCAGGCCATGCGGACGCATCCGGGAAAAATGTTCTTAACTGACCTTTCATCTTTGGGCTGGCCAATATTTTTACGCAAAAAGCATCGGTACCGTTTTTTATGCTACCCGATGGCTTTGTTACCCGGGGGTCCACTGAAGGGTTTTCAGGCTTTTTCTTGCCTAAATGTCAAGGTTGGGGCTACTCTCTCCCATTTTTGCTTTCCCACACTTGTCTTACTCAAGGTATCTCATGGAAGGTGCCCTTTCTTCTCTGTGGAATTGTCAATTCCAGTACCTGTTAACCCACATTGTTGGACTGCCCCCTCTATAAAACAAGCAGCAAAATTTAAAAAGGCAAATTTTCTTTTATTTTTTTCAGCACTTTTTTTTTTTTTCTAAATTTAACATGTAGGTGACTGTTTCCCTGTTGATGACGTGAAAAAATTTTAATTTTTCTCATATCCTTTTAAAAATCTATTTGGAGTATTTTTTCTAAACTTCTATCTGAGTCCCTCTGTAAAGACAGTGTTTTGTTGAATGATGGTGAACGTGATCCCCGACTTTTAAAAAAAAAATGGGGTTGTCATGTTTTTTTTTAGCTTTTAAACCAACAACCCCCTTTTAAAGTGTTTTAGATTTTCTACATAGCCATTTTACAAAAGTAAAAGTAATGTTGGCAAGTGATTTATACATTAATTTTTCAGGCATTTCAAACAAGGTCCCCCACACTACAGTGGACCCCCCCCTTTTATTTTTAATCCGTTCCAGAGAGTCTGAGAAATGTAAATTGAAAAAAAACTAAAAACCATTTTCCCCATATGAAAAATTAAATCAAATTTAAATCCACTCCCGACCCCCAAAAGTATTTAATTTTTTTTTAAAGTTTAAATAGAGATTTACATACGAAAAGAATGACAAAATATTACGAAGAACTAAAACTGTATAAATGAACTTTGGGAACTCTATTCCCTTTATGAAGACTCTTTTGGTGTAGGAAGAAAAAGAGGATGATTTTTGTTTTGGGAGGGGAATCCCCTTCCAAAAAATTTTCAGGTCCCCAATCCTTACCCTGGGTTATTTTCCCCTTCTTCGTTTTTTAATGGTACTGGGGCCAGTTTAAGAGTCACTGGATCCCTGTAGCAAAAAAAAAAGTGCCCAAAGCTTTGCTGCTCACCCTTCCCATCACAAACTCCCATCCTCTACCCCCATCAAAACCCATTACCACCCTCTACGACCACCAAACCCTACCACCCTCTACCCATCACAACTGCTACCCCCTCTACCACATGAAACCACTACCACTTCACAATTCTACCACCTTACTACCATCCTCCACACACTACCACCCTCTCCCACAACCAACCACTACCACCCTCTACTACTATCATGCCACCCTCACTACCACCACTTTATATTTTTTAAAAATCTTTTTTTTTAATTTATGGGGTTTCTCCCCTTCTTTCCCAAAGGGCTGGCCTAGCAGCTTTTTTTTGGCCCCATGGTGATTTATTTAGCAGTACCAAAAATAAAAAAGTGAAAAAAAAATGAATTATGAAATTTTTCCCATGACCTCACGGATAAGTTCATTCACTGAGAAAAAAAGCGACACTGCCTCGAGTGCAAGTGTGGGGGTTTGTGCGTGCGGGGGCCCCCTCAGATATTTCCCATACACCGTAAAGGGAAGAAAAGTAACGAAAACGAGCCAATTTTTCACAAAAAAAAGTCGACGATAACTAAATTCGGGGAAAACGACCCCCAACGAAAAGGGGGGTTCTCGTATAGTTATAATGCATTCCTGGCCTATTGCACAAAAAAGGGGCCCCAATACAGTTGCAAATGGTATGTGATATTACAAACGGGAAAAGGACATTTATGTACAGTTCAGGACATTTATTTTTTGGGAAAGATTTTAAAAAAAAAAAAAAAATTCTTATGAAGAAAAAAAAAAATTTTTTTTCAAATGAATAAAACTAAAATGAGGGGAATTGAAAAAAATTTACAATTTTAAGCATTTTAAAGGTGGGCAAAAAATGATCATCTTTGGCAACGCAGCATAAAGGGCTAGCGTATTACGACCCAAAATTTACAGGGGACCCCCCTAACAAATTTTATTTAAATCAAAAGTCTTTTTTGGGTGCCCGTTATGACTGTTTTTGCCCCATAAGAGATTTTTGAATTAGAAAAAGTCCGTTTCAGCCCCCCAAAAATACCCCTAAAAAACACTTACAAAAATACACTTACATAATTGGTCGAGTTGGGGGCTGACGTTATGCGGGGGGTCCACTGTAATTTTTTTTTCTCAAATTATTGTTAAAATTTTTTTTAAAAGATGTTATAAACATTAAAAAAACAGGGGGAAATCCTCACCCCTGACTTTACTCGGAATGTATAAAAATAATACAAAAAACGGGCAAACGAGGGGCTAGACAAGTATGGGTAGGGGGGGGATTGAGAAATAGGGGGATAGTTTTAAAAATCAGCATTAAAATGGGGGGACAGAAGTTGTGGTTATAAAAGGGGGATGTATTAAAAAAAGAGGAGTGATTGGTGAAATGATGAGGAAAGGTGTGAAAAAAGGAAAAAAAGGTAGTTATGAGGGGTTTTTAAAAAAGTAAAAATGTATAAGAAGGGCGAGTATATGGGAGTAAAAAAAGGTAACAGAGTGGTGAGAGTGCAAAAGGAGAACAAAGTTAGAGTGGGAGGGCACTGTCAAAAAAAAATTTTTTGGAGCAGATAAACCAAAAAGCCAAGGAATGAATATTTGTAAATTTAAAAACAGAGTAGGGGAGTTAGTAGATGGGGAGCTGGAGGTATTGGGGTTTTGTGGGTATTTTGAGAAACTTTTAAATGTCAATGAAAAAAGGGAGGGAGTAATTTCATGCCCTGGCCAGGGAGGTATAACATATTTTGGGAGTAAAAGAGGGCGGGTTTTGGAGTGGGGAGGAGGGAGCGAGGCATTACGAAACTGAAAGGGGGTAAAGCAGCTGAAATGAGGGGGATTGACAGAATGTTAAAAGGGGGGGAGTTATGTTGGATTTGGTTGGTTTTTTTGTTTATAAATTTAGAAAGGGGGGAAGGTCCCTAGGGATTGGCAAAAAGGCATAAATTTTCCTTTATAAAAAGGGAAAGGGGACAAGAGAGTTTGAAAAAAATTAGAGGGGGAATAAGTTTACTGAGCATACCAGGAAAGTTATGGTAGGGGTTTTTATGAAAGAATAAAAGGAAAAGAAAGACAGCGGGATTCAAATGAGAAAAGGAGGCTTTAGAATGATGGGATGAAGTTTCGGTGTTTACGTGAAGCCTATGTGAACAGAATTAAAAAAGGGTGGGTTTAGTTTTCATTGATTAGGGATTTAAAAAAGGGCAAGACAAGGGGATGGGGGAAGAAAGGGCAGTGTTCAAGTGTATAAATGGGTTTAGTAATTTATAACTGCTGAAAAGTTTTTTTATGAGGAAGTGGGCTCATTTTGGGTGTGTATCTGGAGGAGTTCTGGAGTGAGCCCGGGGGGTCAACCCCCCCGCGGCCCGGTCTGTGACCGGGCCTCCTTGGTCAGGCCCGGATGCGACCCACACCAGCCCCTAACACCCAGGTCCCCATTTTATGAGGGGGAACTAGAAAAAGGGTGGAAAGAAACAGTCCAATTTTCTCTTGGTGGGAATCACCCGGGCCCTCACCGTGTGGAACGGGGGAGCGTTAACCACCGGGCCCCCCAAAGAGCCCTGGGGAGTTTACTTCCCGATAAGTGGGTTTAGACGGGAGTGTAATGTTACCATTTTTGTTTAACATATTTACCGGGGGTTGAAAGAAGTAATGCTAGGGTGTTGGGGAGAGTGGTAGCATTAAATTAGGGGATTCAAATACAAAAGGGGAGTTTACATAGTTACTTTCGCTGATGTACGTGCCCCAGGGGATTCTAAAAAAAAAGTTGAAAAGGGTTTAGTGGAAAAGTTTGGAGGGTGTGTAAAAATGAAATTTGAAAGGGAAATAATAGAGAAAGGTGATGAGGGTTTCAAATGATTTCAGAAAAAGAAAATTGGATACACAGGGAGGGAAAGTATGGTAAAGTGAATGTTTTCAGATTTTGGGGTGATTTGTCACAATGGGTTTTGAAGGATAAAATTAACCAAAGAAATATGAAGGAAAAAAGGGGGGGGGGTTTGAGGAATCTTGGAGACCAAAACAGTTAACCATGAAGGAAAGGGGAATGTACGAGAGTATAGTGGTCCACACTCTTTATGGGTTTTTGAAGCATGGGTTGTAAATGTTGCAGGAGGAGGCAGCTTGAGGCAGTGGGATGTTGTGTCAAGGGCAATGTGTGGTGTAAATATTATCAGAGAATTCATGTGTGGAAATTAGGAGGTGGGGAGTTACTAAAAATTTTAAACCAGGGGCTGTTGGGGGGGTTTTTGGTCATTTAGGGGAAAAGGGAAAAAGTAGAATGTTTGGGAGAGTGTTAATCTGTGGGGAAGGAAGGTAGGGGAGGGGTCCCCCCCCAAAAACGTTAGGAGACGGGAAAAGGGTGGTTTTGGGGGTGAGGGTTTTGGACTTCCAGCAAGTGTGCAAAGCATTTTAGATAGGGGTGGAGAAAATGGTTTTGGGACCTGATGGGTTTTTTGACAATATCTCACAATTTTGGGGCAGTTTAGGGGGAACCCAAAGCTGTGTATTTGAGGGTTTTGCAAGACGGATTTGTATAGTAGGGAAATGTTAAATGATGAAAGTTTTTTTCTTTTTTTTTGGGGGCCCCCACCTTGGTGGGAAATTGCCAATGTTTTTAAAAAAAATTTTTTTTTATTGTATTTTTTTTTTAAATTTTTGGGCTTTAACATATGTATAAGGGAAAACTTAATATTACTATTTTTTGAGTGTAATTTTTTCAAAAAAAATCATATTATGTACATATATTCATATTTGATTACGTGGGGTTTTCGGAACCAATCCCCTCGAATTGAGGGGCACCGTACTCTTTTATTGCAATGTGAAGCCTCCAATAAGAACAAAAAAATCTTACCTTTTTGCATAAGGGGAAAGTTTGTGCTGCACACAGAGGCCAGAACAGACCCCACATAAAACCAAGATTGCCAGCTTTAACCCAAAAATTTTGGTGCCCCGCAAATATGAGAGGTTAAAAGCTGCAAGGTACTGATTTATTATATTAAACAAAATAAAAATTTTAAAAAATAGAGGAGAATTAAGCCAACATTTAGTAGCTTCATGAGAAGAACCAAACTGTTTCAAAGAGCTTCAATTAAAAAAAAAAAAAAAAAATTTTCCCTTTGAGGAAAACATTTTCAGTCAAGACTTCATATTAAAATAATATTAAAATGGGAAATGTGGGGATGGGGTTTAAAAAAGCTTCAATGAAAAACAAGAGTGAAATAAATGCATGAGGAAAAATTGAATCACACTGGGGTTTTAAAATTTTAACACATTCACAATAGGGGAATGATAAGATCTGATTTTTATCAGCCGGCTGTGATACCTATTCGACTGCAGAATAAACACAGCCTAACCCGATCAACCATCAGCCCAAAAACCTTGGTCGGGACCACAAAAACTCTGATCCTTAGAACTATCAAAGCTAGTGCGATAGTATGTGCAATTATAAAGAAGAAATGTATCCTATAGACCCGAGAAAAGGACATTTTGAAGCACATGGTGAGAACACAGGGGGAAAATAAAATGATCAATTATGTAGATGAAGACTGCCTTTTTAGGAACAGATTGGATAATCAAATAAGAAAATAAAAATTTTACCAATGAAAATTTTCAGAATTTTTTAAAATTTGGGACAAATAAAATATTGACTAATATGCTTTAACCCCCCACACAGGGGGTAACGCTGCAATAAACCAGGGAGCACCAAGACCCAAGGGAAAACATTTCAGAGTTAGCCAGTCACATTGCCTACAGCAAACAGCATATTTTTCTTTTAACGCAGCAGTTTTGGATGCAAAAGTATCAGGGAGTGAAATTCCCAGAGCCCAAAAAAAATTGCTGTGAAGAACAGAAAAGAATTAAAAACATGAAAAATTTGCAACAGAAAATAAATCTTCTTAATGGTGGATTTTTCATTTTTTCCTTTTCTCTACTTTAAATATCAGGTAGATGGTAAGTTCTTAATAAATGATGCAAAATTTCAGAGAAATTTTTCCCTTACTTCTCCTCTTTTAGTAACTGGATGTATCCCCCCAAAGCGGGTGGCCCAAAAAAAAAAAAGCTTTTCTTTTTAAATTTATTTAAAAAATACAGGGGAAGGGGTTACTAGCTCCTTTCCCCCCCCGGCATTTTAATCCCCCCTTTTGAAATAGGGTTATGGAGGAAGAATCTGTTTACTTCCCCATGGGATTAATTTCCCTCTGTTATAATTTTTTTTTTTTTTATTACCACGGCTGATTCCCCCAAGGCAGGATGGCCCGAAAAAAAAAAACTTTCCCATCATTCACTCCATCACTGTTTGCCCGAAGGGGGGCTTTACATCAGTTTTTTAAAAGAACTTAACACCCCTCCTTTGAGTGCAGGCACTTACTTCCCATCCCGGCTCAAGTCAGCCCGCCGGTTTCCCCCCCCGAACCCCTATAATGTTATTTTGCTCACAATCCAAAAGACGTAAGTATTAAAAACCCTTTGTCTCCATTCATCCCCCCTTCATTCCACCATGCCTGCTGGAAGTCCAAACCCCTCGCACACAAAACATCCTTTACCCCCTCCCTCCAACCTTTCCCAGGCTGACCCCACCCCCCCCTTCCCTTCCACTAAGACTGAAACTCTTGAAGTCCTTTGTTTCGCTCCATTCTCTTACTGTCCCAACCCCTCAAAAACCCTTCCTCAGCCCCTTGGGGCAACGTTTGGTAATCCCCACCTCCCCCTAACTTCAAACTCGAATTTTGCATTAATTTACCCACCATTGCCTCAGACATGACTCTCCATGCCTCCCGCCTTCTCCCGCTGCAACATTATCACCCCCTGCTTAACCCATATAAAAAGGGATTGGGAAACTATACTCTATACATTTCCCTCTTTCTCCCGGACAAATTCTTTGTTCCACAGATCCTAAAATGCACATCCCCTTTTCCCCTCATCAATTCATGATTCACCCCACTTTCATAACCATCCGCTGACCGTCCCCTCCCCAAATATCTGAATCTTCACCTCCCCTACCTCTTTCCCCCAACTTTATCACCTAATCTTTTTTTTTCCTCAAAACCTTACTCTTTCCTGTATTCACTTTTAATTTTCTTCTTTTGCACCCCTACCAAATTCATCCCCCAAACCTTCAACTTCTCTTCAGAATTCCCAAGAGCACGTTCATAGCAAAAAGCAAAATGTGACAACTCCCCCTTTATGTCCAAAATTTTTTATCTTTTTAACTCAGCCTTTTGCCAAGACCCTCGCATTTACTTCTCTTCAACCCCATCTATAAATATTTAAACAAACCCCTGTAATCACACTCCTTGGGCTAAGGCCTACTTTTTGGGAAATAAATTTTTCCCCTTTTTACATACTCTAAATTGAGCCCACTATCCCCGTAAAAACTCTTCCCTGCTTTCGTAACCTACCTCCTACACCCTACACCTGCAAATCTCCACATTGCCCCCCACCACCTTTTATACGCCCTTTTTCCAAAACCTAAATGCCACAAAAAACCTCTTTAGCCTTTTCTAAATACTGTTCACTTTATTTTTCACTGTAAACACCTGGTCCCACAAACCCCTACCTTTCCCAAAACCTCCTTGTTTTTTGCTATCCTATTCTCCGTCTTACTCTTAATTCTTTCAATAATAAACTCACTACACTTTACCAGGTATACTCAACAGACTTATCCCCCCATAATTTTGCATCTCTTTTACCCCTTTGCCTTTATACAAAGGAACATGCATGCTCTCTGCCAAACCCTAGGTACCTTTCCCTTTCCATACATTTGTTAAATAATTGCACCCAAACCCCTCCCAAAAATTAAACCCCCCTGCTTTTAAACATTTCTATCTTTTTCCCTCTCCCGGTGCTTTACCCCCTTCTTTTTTCCCATGCCTCACGAAATTACCCACATCACAATGGTTTTCCTCACTCCACAAGGTGTTATTCCCCCTTGCCCCATACACGAAATCACAGGTTCCCTACTTCAAAAACATTTAACAATTTTCAAAATATTCCCCCATCTTTTCCCAAAACCCCTAACCTCCTTTAATAACTCTCTCTCCCATTTTTAACTGCAAATCCATTTGTTCTTAGGGTTTCTTTAAATTTTTTAATCTCACTCCAAAACTTTTCTTATTTTAACAAAATTTGTTGATAAATCTCACCACTCTCTCATTTGCTCTCTTTTTACATTCCCTTACCACTTCTTAAACCTCTCTCTTTTTCTCCATATACTCTTCCCTCCTTGCATCACTTTTACTTTGAAAAAAAATTCTATTGCTAACTTTTCCTCCCTTATACTTCTTACCAAACATTCCACCAATCGCCTTTCCTCCCCCTCCATTTTCCCGTAACCCCAAACTTTTGCTGAACACTCTAAAAAACTACATTTTAAAAATACCCCATACCTCTTCGACCCCATTGCCCCTTTCTCTCATTTTCCCTTTATCCTCCAAAAAGCTGTTTTTATTTACCCTAATGCCTCCCCTTTTAGTTTATAAACCTTCACTCTCTCTTCCTGATCTTTTATTTTCCTTTTTTCCCATCTACCTTTTACTCTCAGGTGCACAACTACCCCTTCTCTTTGCTGAGACAGACTTATGTATCTCTCACCCTCAAAACCATTGTTAACAGGAGTGTAAAAAATCGAATTGGATGACAGCCAAAAAACTTACGCCCTTAAAATGACAAAACCAATATACAGTGGACCCCCCCCATGCGGACCCTTGCATAGCGGACAAACCCATAGCGGACGCTTTTGTTCCTAAAATTTTCCCCCCTAGTGGACAAAAAACCCCCTCACGGCCTTCGTCCGAGACGCTCCAAAGTGGGCCCCCAGCCACCTCACATGTCCCCGTGCCATTGTTTTTCCAGCCGCCTCCCCGGTAATTAAGATACATCGGGAAAATTTGTATTATTTCAGTTTTTTCGGTGGTGTTTCTGGAAAATAATGACATGGGCCCAAGAAAGTTTATTCCAACCCTACGCAAAAAGGGTTGGATTCCCATTGAAATAAAGAAGAATCATTGATAAGTATGAAAGTGGAGTACGTATCACCGACCCGGGCAGGTTGTACAAGAAAACCAAAAAAAACCATCCTTTTATTGGGGCAAAAAAAGGCAATCAAGGGGAAATGTTTTGCCAAAGGTTTAACCCTGTTTTCGAAACAAAGAGAAGTGATGGAAGATGTTGAGAGACTCTTTTGGTGTGGATAAATGAAAACAGCTAGCAGGAGATAGCGTCTCTCAAGGATCATATGTGAAAAGGCTAGGAAGTTCATGATGATTAATTAAAAAAATCCGCAACTATGATGTGTGAGTGAATTTAGGCCCGCAAAAGGGTTTGGGTTTTAGAGATTTTAAAAAGCGTAGTGGATCCAATTTTTGGGTACGGCATGGGGAGGCTGCCAGTTCGGGCCCAAAGCGGCCCCGAAAAATATGTGCTTAATTCAAGGAGTACATGAAACTGAAGGCTGAAACCTGAAAAGTGTTTAAAGGAGAAAAAGGCCTTTCTGGAAGAAAATGCCAAACAGGGCCTAATTTCTCAGGGGAAAAGGCACTCCCAGGACATAAGCCTATGAAAAACAGGCTTCTTTGTTTTTGTGTGCCAATGCTAGTGGGATGCAAAGTTAAACCCTTTTTTGTGTATCATCTGAAATCCCCGGCGTTCAGGCAAAAGAATGTCCTCAAGGGTAATTTGTGGGCTGTGGAGGGCAAAAAGTAAGGCATGGGGGCACTAGGGAAATTTTTCTATAACTGGTTAACCATGCATTTGCCCCAAGTGAAAGTTACCTAACTGAAAAGAAAAATTTGAAACCTTTTAATGCCTCCTGGTGTTAGGACAATGCCCCTGCAACCACGACGTGGCAAGCGACTTTATGGGGACATGAGCTTCATTAAGGTGAAGTTTTTGCCTCCTAATACCACTCCTCTCCTGAGCCCATGGACCAGCAGGTCATTTCCAACTTCAAGAAACTGTACACAAAAGCTCTGTTTCAAAAGTGCTTTGAAGTGACCACAGACACTCGATTGACTCTAAAAGAGTTTTTGGAAGGATCACTTTAATATCCTCAATTGTGTAAACCTTATAGGTAAGGCTTGGGAGGGAGTGACTAAGAGAACCTTGAACTCTGCTTGGAAGAAACTGTGGCCAGAATGTGTAGACAAAAGGGATTTTGAAGGGTTTGAGGCTAACCCTGAGAGGAGTATACCAGTTGAGGAATCAATTGTGGAATTGGGGAAGTCCTTGGGGTTGGAGGTTAGTGGGGAGGATGTGGAAGAGTTGGTGGAGGAGGACAATGAAGAACTAACCACTGATGAGCTGATAGATCAACTTCAAGAGCAAGAGGCCAGACCTGGGGAAACTGGTTCAAAGGAGGGGAGAGAGAAATTGAAGGAATTGCCTACTTCAAAGATTAAGGAAATGTGTGCAAAATGGCTTGAAGTGCAAACCTTTTTTGATGAAAATCACCCTCACACAGCTATTGCAAGCCGTGCTGGTGACTGTTACAATGACACTGTTGTGAACCACTTTAGACAAATCATAAAGGAACGAGAGGTACAGGCCACTATGGACAGATATGTTGTGCGAAAGAAGTCCAGTGACTCTGAAGCTGGTCCTAGTGGCATTAAAAGAAGAAGGGAAGTAACCCCAGAAAAGGACTTGCTACCTCAAGTCCTAATGGAAGGGGATTCCCCTTCTAAACACTAACACTCTCTCTCCCCTCCTCCCATCCCATCAATCATCACCAGATCTTCAATAAAAGTAAGTGTCATGTAATTGTGCATGCCTTTTTCAGTTTGTGTGTACTAAAATTAACATTTTTTTGTGGTAAAAAAATTTTTTTTTCATACTTTTGGGTGTCTTGCACGGATTAATTTTATTTCCATTATTTCTTATGGGGAAAATTCATTCGCATAGCGAACATTTCGCATAACAGCCAGCCCTCTTGCACGGATTAAGTTCGCTATGCGGGGGTCCACTGTATTATGTTTGGTAGCAGAGCAGGAGATGCACAAATTAACATTAAGATCGACAACACTCTAATTACCAGACATAATGAGGGCAAATTCCTAGGCCTATACCTTGACAACAACCTGAATTTCAGCACCCATATCCAACACATAACCAAAAAAGTATCCAAAACAGTTGGGATCCTCTCCAAGATACGATACTACGTGCCGCAAAATGCCCTTCTCACACTATACCACTCACTTATTTATCCATACCTCACCTATGCTATTTGTGCTTGGGGATCAACTGCAGCAACACACCTAAAGCCAATAATAACCTAACAAAAAGCTGCAGTAAGAATAATCACTAAATCCCATCCCTGGTAACACAGCCCCCCACTCTTCATAGATCTAAACTTACTCCCTGTTCAGTACATCCACACTTACTACTGTGCAATCTACATCTACAGGACCTTAAACTCCAATATCGACCTTGACCTAAAACGCTTTCTTGATAGTTGTGACAGAACCCACAGGCATAACACCAGACACAAACATTTCTACGACATTCCCCATATCCGACTAAACCTTTACAAAAATTCAATGTATGTCAAAGGCCCTAAAATCTGGAACACCCTACCTGAGAACTCTAGAACTGCAGACACATTCATCACCTTCAAAACTACCATTAGAAACATCTTATCTCCCTGATAAACCCCATCAACTAACTACACGAATACCACCTGGTGGGTTCACACTTACACTCACTCACCCATTTGACCATAAACAGAAATATTAATCTCAATCTTAAAATAATGAATCCTATGATACTCCAATACTGAAACTATGTACTGTGCCAAAACAAAAGCATTCACATTGCTAAACTCACAAACTAGTATTTAGTCACTTAGCCATAATACCAACTTACCTCATAATTTGTAATATTTTAAAATAAAGAATTAAACTAAGTCTGCCCGAAATGCCTAGCCATGCTAGGCGTTCTAGTGGTACACTCTGTAATCATTATTTAACTACATGTAAACCACACAACAACCAAATTCTGTAAATTCAACATTGTAATCTTTATAGAGAATAAACTTTGAATTTGAATTTGAATTTGATATATCTGTGGCCCCTCTATAAACATGTACATCCTGAAGTCTACTCAACAGTCTTATCTACCAATACATAATCCAACAAACTACTGTCATTTCGCCCTACATCATATCTTGTATACTTATTTATCCTCTTTTTCTTAAAATATGTATTACCTAAAACTAAACCCCTTTCTATACAAAGTTCAATCAAAGGGCTCCCATTATCATTTACACCTGGCACCCCAAACTTACCTACCACACCCTCTCTAAAAGTTTCTCCTACTTTAGCATTCAGGTCCCTACCACAATTACTCTCTCACTTGGTTCAAAGGCTCCTATACATTCACTTAACATCTCCCAAAATCTCTCTCTCTCCTCTGCATTCCTCTCTTCTCCAGGTGCATACATGCTTATTATGACCCACTTCTCGCATCCAACCTTTACTTTAATCCACATAATTCTTGCATTTACACATTCATATTCTCTTTTCTCCTTCCATAACTGATCCTTCAACATTACTGCTACCCCCTTCCTTTGCTCTAACTCTCTCAGATACTCCAGATTTAATCCCATTTATTTCCCCCCACCAAAACTCCCCTACCCCCTTCAGCTTTGTTTCGCTTAGGGCCAGGACATCCAACTTTCTTTCATTCATAACATCAGCAATCATCTGTTTCTTGTCATCTGCACTACATCCACGCACATTCAAGCATCCCAGTTTTATAAAGTTTTTCTTCTTCTCTTTTTTAGTAAATGTCTACAGGAGAAGGGGTTACTAGCCCATTGCTCCCGGCATTTTAGTCGCCTCATATGACACGCATGGCTTACGGAGGAAAGATTCTTTTCCACTTCCCCATGGACAATAGAAGAAATAAAGAAGAACAAGAGCTATTTAGAAAAAGAAGAAAAACCTAGATGTATGTATATATATATGCATGTGCGTGTCTGTGAAGTGTGACCAAAGTGTAAGTAGGAATAGCAAGATATCCCTGTTATCTAGCGTCTTTATGAGACAGAAAAATTATAATTTGTTCCAGTTATATTCTATCATTCCAAACAAAAGCACATAGTAAAAGCCAGTCCATTTCCATACCTGGATTTTTTGCCCAAGTGTGCAATACATATGAATTCTAAATTGGCAACCTATTGGTTCCAAACATTTCTGATAAATGCTCAGTTACCTTTTTTCTCAAACCACATCCTTCTTAATGAGGGAAAATTTATGGGTCTGCACCTTGACAGTAACTTGAAATTCAACTCCCACATCCAATACATTACAAAAATGTGTCCAAAACAGTTGGCATCCTCTCCAAGATGTGTTATTATGTACCACAAACAGCACTACTTACATTATACTACTCACTGATCTACCTCTACCTCACCTATGCTATTTGTGCCTGGGGATCCACAACAGCAAATCACCTCAAGCCAATAATGACTCAACAAAGGCCGCAGTACAAATGATCTCACAGTCCACTCTTCAAAAAGCCAAATTTACTTACTATACAAAACATTCACTTCTACTTCTGTGCATCCTACATATACAGAACAATAAATCCTAATATTAATCCTGACCTTAAGCATTTTCTTGATAGTTGCAACAGAACCCATAGACAAAATACTCAACACAAAACTCTCTATGACATACCCAGTGTCTTAATCTTTGTAAAAACTCACTGTGCATAGAAATGACCCAAAATCTATAACTCCCTGCCAGAAATCTCCAGAGCCACTCACACACATTCATTCATTCATTCATTCACACACACACACACACACACTCTCTCTCTCTCACACTCTCTCTCACTCTCTCTCTCATTCTCTCTCTCTCTCATTCTCTCTCTCATTCTCTCTCTCTCTCATTCTCTCTCTCTCTCATTCTCTCTCTCTCTCATTCTCTCTCTCTCTCATTCTCTCTCTCTCTCATTCTCTCTCTCTCTCATTCTCTCTCTCTCTCATTCTCTCTCTCAGTATCTTCAAAACTACTGTAGAAAAAAAAAAAACTTTCACAAACATATCCCAACAACAGATAAATATGCTAAAACTATACTGTATTCTCATATTCACAAGCATATGGAAAACAATGTAAACTTATTCTCATTATTTATAATCCTTATAGCAAATATATTGAATGTATTCAAAACATGTTAATATGCTAGAATCCTCATTACCTATAATCCTTAAAACAATTAACCTCAATAAAAGTGTTAATTGTAATTCCTAAATTTATTGTTACAACCACTTAAGAGACCATATATATAAACACTCAATTAATTATTGACTTATTAGGCTTAAAATAGGCTTAAGTTTGCTCAAAATGTTCTGCATACTAATGAGCTTTCAGCATGCACACCTATATGTCACCCATCTATGTACACACACACACTATCATGCTGAAATAAAAAAATCTTTACTCTTTCTTTAATCTTTACATGATTCAATGCACTTTAATCCTTTCATTGTCCAGATCTCTGATCTGAAATTTGTCCACAGCATTCAAGAATATAAAAAAAGAAATGATTTCTTCTTGTGAAATGGTTGAGAATCTGTTTTTCCTGAGGGTAATAAAACAAAAAGTACAAATCTGATGGAAAAATGATGAAATTAAGCTTTCGTGAATTTTGCTGTGTCAGCGATATTTACCCATCAGCAATTTTGCCCACTTTGAGTCCTATTTTAACTCTTTGAGGGTCCAAACCGTAGATCTACGCCATGAGCTCAGCTCACTCTGATAAGCTGTGAGTGGTAAATTTGGGCCTAGATATGAAAGAATACATCTATGTGGTATGTGTGCACCACATAAAACAAATCCTGCAGCCCACAGTGCATGAGAGAAAAAATACTGAGACCATAATTTTCGATTAAAACAGCGACTTGCAGTGTTTTTTCGTATGTTTTTATAGTTGTATTTGCGATTTCTTGGTCTCATTTGATAGAATGGAAAATATATTACAGAAATAGAGATGATTTTGATTGGTTTTAGTACTGGAAATGGCTTGAAACTGAGCTCAGAGTAGCGGAAAATGTTAAATTTTTGCAGATGCTCAAGAGTAAACAAATGATCCCACACGTGTAATACACACCAGCTGGTGGGTCTAATATATGTTCACAAATGTGGTGATATTATTTATATGATTATTGCATAAGAGTAAATCTTCTATTTTCTGGTTTGAATAAAAATTCATTATGTGAACAAAAAATCAAAATGGAATTCATTTGTAAAGCCTGAAAACATAACTAATGAACAGAGGAAATGTTAGTTTAGTTCCAGGAATGACTGCATTGTTTATTCTGGACCCTATTTTGAAATTAGAATATTTTGAGCTTTGCATTAAATTGGCCAAATTGCCAATTTCCGATCGCTATTTTGTAGTTGAAACAGTTGACTTGGAGATTTCTTGTGCTCAATCGATAGAATAGAAGTAATACTAGTGAAATAGCTAAGAATTTGGTCGACTGGAATAATATAATTGGCCTAAAATGGGAATCAAAGTCGGCAAAATTGCCGATGCGTAAATATCGCTGACACATCAAAATTCGCAAGAGCATAATTTCGTCAATTTTCCATCAAATTTCATACTTTTTGTTTTATTACCTTCAGAAAAAGATTCTCTACCATTTCATAAGAAAAAATAACAAAATTATTTTTTGAAAATTCTTGGACCCTGGTGTGCACTTTGAAAATTGGCCTCTGGACCCTAAAAGGGTTAAGCCAATTATACTGGAGTAGACCAAATTCTTAGCTATTTCACTAGTATGTCTTCCATTTTATAAACTTTGCACAAAAAAGCCTAATCTACTCTTACAGGTACCCAATAAAGTGATCAGAAATTGGTAATTTGGCCAATTTTACACAAATTTTAAAATATGCAAATTTTAGAATAAACAATGCAAGCATTCCTGGCACTAAAATAACATTTCCTCTGTTCATTAGTTATGTTCTCAGGCTTTACTTATGAATTCCATTTTTATTTTTTATTCACCAAAAAATTAGAAGATTTACTGTTATGCAATATTGTAATAATTGTATAAATAATATCAGCACATTCATGAATGCATATTAGACCCACCAGTTGGATGTGTATTGGACAAGTGATGTGATTTGTTTACCCTTGAATAACGGCAAAACTGAACATTTCCGCTACTTTGAGCTCAATTTCAATCTTGAAACCAATCAAAATCATCTCTATTTTCATATCTTCCATTCTATCAAATGAGACAAAGAAACTGAGAATACAACCATAAAAACCATACGAAAATACACCACAAAGTCTCTGTTTTAAACCAAAAACACTGTTGCATTATTTCCTCATGAACTGTGTCCTGCAGGATTTTTTACGAGGCGCACACTTACCACACAGACCCATTCTTTCATATCTAAGCCCAAATTTACCATTCACAGCTTATCTGAGTGAGCTGAGCTCATAGTGTAGTACTATGGCACCAACGGCACCAACAATGTCCTCAAACACATAGTATTACAGCATGGACAATGAAAAAGTTAATGAGACTTCTTCTATTAAGAAAACACAGCTCTTGACTCTGTTACAATGTGCAACGTTGTACTAATGGGTTATAGTCAGTTATTTGTTGATTTAGGGCATTTCCTAGAGTGTGAAATAAGATATATCAATCTCCTGTGCTAAAGCTTGTAATTTTCATAATAACCCAATCATAAATGATGTACTAAATTACAGACATAACCAGACCACAATGCCTTTTGGGTGGTAATGATATCCAATACATGTGTTTACCATGTATCACAGCTAAAGATATGTAGTCAGTATCGTCCATCCAGTTCATGACAAACGTGGTTCGGATATCTCTAATCTCTACATATTTGTAGATAAAGTTTGATTGTAAAAATGTATGGGAAGGATCAATCCTTTATTTTTTTTATTACCTTTAATTTGTTAAGTGATATTTTTTTAATATATACACACTCGTCTGAGTTTTCCTTGATTTTATTTTAATAGTTCTTGTTCTTATTGTTTTTTTTTTGTCATATCCATGGGGAAGTGGAATAAGAATCTTTCCTCTTTAAGCCTTGCATGTTGTAAAAGTCAACTAAAATGCAGGGAGCAATGGGCTAGTAACTGATTTTCCTTTATAGCTTACTAAGAAGAGAAAGAAGAAAACCGTCAAAGTGGGATGTTTGAATGCATGGTTGTTGTGTGAATGATAAGAAAGAGATGATTGTGGATGTTATGAATGAAAAGAAGTTGGATGTCCTGGCTTTAAGAGAAACAAAGCTGGAGGGGGTACCTGGAGTCTACCTGGAGAGCATTCCAGGGATCAACGCCCCCACAGCCCGGTCTACGACCAGGCCTCCTGGTGGATCAAGGAGTCATCAAAAAGGCTGTTACTGCTGGCCACATGTAGTCCAATGTACAAACCACAGCCTGGCTGATCCAGCACTGACTAAGTATCTGTTCAGCTCCCTCTTGAAGATAACCAGGGGTCTATTGGTAATGCCCCCTTATGGCTGGTGGGAGGCTGTTGAACACTCCTAGGCCTCAGACACTTATTGTGTTTTCTCTTAGTGTACCAGTGGTGCCCCTACTTTTCACTGGAGGTATGATGCATCGCCTGCCAAGTTTTTTGCTTTCATAAGGAGTGATTTCTGTGTGCAGATTAGGAACCAATCCCTCCAGAATCTTCCAGGTGTAGATTATGATATAACTCTCTCACTTGCACTCCAGTGAGTACAGGTCAAGTGCTTCCAAGCATTCCCAGTAGTTAAGGTGTTTGATGGAACTTTCATGTACAGTAAAGGTTCTCTGCACATTATCTAGATCTGCAATTTCACCTGCTTTGAATGGGGATGTTAATGTACATCAGTATTTCCAGCCTAGAGAGAACAAGTGATTTAAAAAGGATCATCACTGGCTTAGCATCTCGTCTTGAATGTTCTCATCATCTATCCTATCAATTTCCTCGCAGATGTGATAGTGGCACTGTTGTGGTCCTTGAAGATAGGAGAGTTTCAGTGAGGAGAAATTAATGGGATTAGGTCAGGGATTTCTAATAGAGTTAGAACTAAGGAAGGAGTAGCATTAATGTTGAAGGATAGATAAATTATGGCAGGAGAAGAGGGAATATAAATGTATAAATTCAAGGATTATGTAGAGTAAAATAAGAGTTGAATGTGAAAAGTGGGTTATAGTAAGTGTTTATGCACATGGGGAAGAGAGAAGTGTTGAGAGAGAGAGAGAGAGAGAGAGAGAGAGAGAGAGAGAGAGAAAGAGAAAGATCTGTTGTTAAACCTCTCCACTAAGTGGCACCAGTCACTGGATGAATCCAAAGTCAACTGTGTGGTAGCACTGGACATTGCTGGCGCTTTCGACCGGGTGTGGCATCAGGGCCTCTTAGCAAAACTTCAAGCACTGGGAATTGCAGGCTCTACGCTATGTCTCCTCAGTGATTACCTTCTTGGTAGATCTCTAAGTGTAGTTCTCAATGGAACTGAATCAGCAAGACATCCTATTGGGGCAAGTGTTCCACAAGGAAGCGTGCTGGGTCCATTGTTATGGAATGTCTACTTCAACGACCTTCTTCATCTCATCCCAGAATCACATGCATATGCAGACGACTGTACACTGACATTCACTTATCCAAGAGAAGAAATGCCAGCTGCTCTAAGCTACTTCAATCACCAGCTGAGAGCTATATCAGCTTGGGGAAATAGATGGCAAGTAACATTTGCACCTGAGAAAATGCAAATGATGATCGTCTCTAGGCACCATGATGGTAATGCTGGTGCAGTAGTAAGGATGAATGGGAGGGTGTTGGCACCTGGAGAAGAAGTTGATATCCTTGGGGTGAAATTTGACTCCAAACTAACCATGAAGAACCATGTTGTAAATCTTGAAAACAAGGCAGCCAGGAAGCTTACAGCACTTCGCCGTATCTCACATCTGCTTGACAGTAGGGGTTGCAAGATCCTGTACGAGGCGCAAGTAAGCTCACACCTTGAGTATGCTCCACTTTCTTGGTTTGCCTACCCCCCCCCCTCTCATCTGCGACTGCTTGACAGAGTAGAGAACAGAGCAAGACGTCTCATCTCTCGCCTGGACCCATCCTGGATAGATCTGTCATTTCAGCAGAGCCTTCAACATAGGAGGGATGTGGGTGGCCTTACTGTTATGTACAAGGCCAATATTGTCAAAATACCACACTTGGATCCACTTCGAGGACAGCGTGAAACAAGCTTTTATGCCACAAGACGGGCAGAAAGCAGCAACTTCACTCTGGCTGTACCCTTCTCCAGAACATCACTCCATCTGAGATCATACATACCCAGGATGACTCGAGTGTGGAACACATTCGTAAAGCATAATGATGTCAACGAGATAAAGTCAGTTGATCAAATGAAAATGCTGGCCCACAGATGGCTCCAACTTCATCCTGTTCCCTACTTGTATGTCTCTTAACAATAAAAATGCTTTCAAATGAGCTGATGTAGGTAACAGCTCTTAGCTTGCCAATAAAGTTAGGAATCCTTAACCTGTAAATAGCTTGTCAATAAAGCTAGGGATCCTTACCTCTTCAAGGGGGGCTCCTTGGCGTGGTGAAGAGGCTCTTGGTCTGAGGAATTAGACCTATCGGTCTTCTTCCTCAGACCGAACCTAATTACCCCCCAATCTCCCCTCCCCTATCCCCTCCTCCCCACTCCTCCCTTTTGCCCTTCCTCTTTTTGTCCTTTGGGATTTCTCCCACAGGCGCGCTAGTTCCTAGGTAGGGGAAAGGACACCGGGGTCCATCCCATTCCATTGAGGTTTCTTGGCAGTGGCGTAGTTTGCCGTGGAATCTGGATTGCCTAGGGATGTCCCGATCCCTCTCCGGTATCCCGGAGTAGCTTTGGGTGTCTTTTGGGCGACGGGTGTATCTCTGGAAGCCACCTTTCGGATTCCGGGGGTGGTGGCTGAAGGAGGTATGCTTTGTGGCGGATATCCGGCCGCCCTCTCTTTTGTCCACCGAGGTAGCTCGGCAGATGTGAGGTTGCTATCCCAGATTGCTGGTTTACTGGCATGAAGGGTAGGGTATGGCACGGGTTCCATGCTGCATCTGCGCTACTAGCGGTGTCGAGTCCTCTTGGGCGCGGAGGGAGATTTCTGGCCCTTTCATTCCTCCTAGGAACTATCCCTCCCCGGTCCCCCCTTTTTTTTTCTTTTTTTTATTTTTATTTTCTTTTCTTCTTTCTTTTTTTTCTTAAAAACAAAAAGAAAGAAGTAATCTAACCATGGCAGCCCTAGTCCATGAACCTGGTACCCCCGGGCCCCTTCTTGATACCGCACCCCGTTCTGACCCCGCCTCGTCTTTGGACCACTCTTCAGACATTCCTCATGCCTCTGTACCTATTGCCGGTGCTGTTTCCTCACCCGCTTCAGGTACTGAGGCCTCGACTAACTCCTTCGATTTATCAGACCTTCGCTCTCCTCTGACTATGCTTCCGGCCTCTCCCTCTACGGTGCGGCAATTTTCAAATCGCCGACCCGTTCCACGTCGGACCAACTCTGGTCCCACGCCTAAACGTTCAACGACAATTACCTGCTGATGATACTTCTCCACCTTCACCTTCTCGTTCTTCTCAGAAACGATCGACACGTCCTTCACTACCTTTCCACGCTCAGTTTCAGACTGAACAGTGGACTAAATTCTTCACTTTACGACCAACTTCCTCTACTGCCTATCTTTCTGACCATAGTATTGGCAAGGCACTCCTACGCCATGTTGGTAAAGATATTTCTTTTCATGCTCTTAAGAGCGGTACGCGCATCATTACCGTACAGAATGCTACCCAGGCTCGTGAGCTCTCTCGTCTTTCCCATATAGATACTGTTCCTGTCACCCTTGAAAAACATCATTCCCTCAATTCTTGTAGTGGTACCGTTATTCTGCCCATAACCATAGTTCAACAAAATTTCCAGACATGTGGCACCGACATTCTAGAACAGCTGGAACTCCAAGATCTCCCAATCCTCAAGGTAGACACTTACGTTCTTCCTGCCCGTGGGCGGAGACGATACCCTAGCAATGTGGCTCGTTAACTTTTGACAGCCGAGAACTCCCATCCTCAGTTTATATAGCAGGACATCGGTTACAAGTTCGAAAGGTGATCCCTACACCACAACAGTGTAGAAATTGCTGGCGATTTGGCCATCCAGCGAAGTATTGCAGATCTATCGCCGAATGCCCAGTCTGTGTGCCGATGACCATTCTAATACGTCTTGCAATCGATCTCCCTCTTGCCTTAACTGTCATGAGGCTCACCCTTCGTACTCTCGCCGTTGTCAGGTCTATTTAAACGAGCGGGAAATCCGTTACCTCAAAGAGACAGAAGGTCTCCCTTATGCCATGGCAGTTTCTCATCTCCGCCTCCAAGGGAGACTCCCACGTGTTTCTTATTCCCGTGTTTCAAAACGTCCCCCCACTTCTGGTATCCCATCTTCTACACCCACCTCTGTGGTTACCTCTCCCATAATCACTCCTGTATCTAATCCTTTTGCTGTCCTCGGCTCAGACGTCCCTACTTCAACGCCTCAGTCTAATCTCGCTTCTTCGAGTTCTCTCTTACAAGCCTCAGTATCGACGAGACCTCGTACGACACCTCTTCCCAATCGTCCCTCTACTTCTCAAAAGTCAAAAAAAGGTCCGGTAACACCTCCTACCCATCTTCCACCTCCTCATTTTAACCCTCCCTGTCTCTGTCCCTAGTTCTCTTCCCCTCTCACTGGCTCAGTTACAAGTGCAGAGGTTCACCCTCCTCCTCGTAATGTACCTTCCTCCCCTGTTCCCTCCCAAGTTTCTTCCTCTTCTGCCACCTCCCAGGTTCCTGTCTCTTCTGTCCCCTGCCACTCTTCTCCAGTTCCCTCCACCCTTTCGCCCCCCCCCCTACCTTGGTACAGTCCAATACAGTTCCAATCTTTACTCATCCTCCCCTACCATTCCCAATATTGTCTCCCATACGACATCTCTGAATTCCGAAACACTTGAAGCAATCTCTGAATATATTGCAGAGACCAAACCATCAATGGACACTGATCCACCTTCCGCTCTTTCTCTCTCCTCTGCTCCATCTGCGCAACTCCTTTCTTCACAGCGCACCGTTCCTTCGCTGCTTGAACATTTTCCACTGCCTCCGCATGTGGACTTTTCTAACCCTTCTAGTCCGTAGGAACCCTTACCTGCGGATTTCAAGTATCTTTATCATTGCCAATCATGGCCTTTTTACAGTGGAATATACGCGGCCTCAGGGGTAATCGGGGTGAGCTTCAGATGTTACTCTCCCAGTTTGCCCCTGTTGTGTTTGCTTACAGGAACCAAAATTACACTCTGCTGTTATTTCTCACATCTCAGGCTATAATTTATTGTATTCTTCAGATCCTTTTCCTGATGGGACCTTTAATGAAAGTGCCCTTCTTCTCCGCACTGATATTCCGTACCATCAGCTATTTGTTCATACTTCGCTGCATTACACAGCAGCCCGTATCCACTTACATAGGTGGTATACGCTCTGTTCTTTATATCTCTCTCCTTCTCGGGCATTATCTATTCCGGATTTTGCCTTCCTTGTTTCGTCATTACCGCCACCGATTCTGTTACTTGGTGATTTTAATGCCCACCATTTCCTCTGGGGAGGGTCTCACTGTGATTCCCGAGGAATTCAGTTAGAGGCTTTTCTTGCCACCCACCCCCTCCATGTTTTAAATACAGGTACTCACACCCATTTTGATCCTCGGACTCATACTCTCTCTTGCATCGATCTCTCAGTTTGCTCTTCCTCCACCGCATTAGACTTTACTTGGTCTGTTTCTCCCGGACTTACATGACAGTGATCATTTCCCAATCATTCTTACTTCCCCTTCATATTCGCCACCTCTTCGCACCCCACGCTGGCAATTTAATCGGGCAAATTGGAACCTTTACTCACACCTGACTGTTTTTAAAGAGGTTCCTTCTTCGTCCTCCATCGATGAGCTTTTAACACCTCTTCTCGTCCTCCGTTTTCACCGCAGCTTCTCATTCTATACCCAAACTTCGGGCAGGCATCTCAGAAATGCGTGCCTTGGTGGTCTCCTCTTGTGCTCGTGCGTACGTTTTGAAACGCGCTGCATGGGGCAGGTACCGGTACAATAGAACCACAGAGCGACTCCTTGATTTTAAACAGAAGCGTGCGATCGCTCGCCGTGTCATCCGTGACGCTAAAACGCACTTGCTGGCGAGATTATGTCTCCACCATCACCTCTGCTTCCTCTATGAGTGC
>NC_069435.1:24319164-24321664 GCF_026875155.1 Cherax quadricarinatus | reverse complement strand
AAATAATGTAAATCCAATTAATCCGTTTCAGACCAAAAGTATTAATAAAAAATATTTTTTTTTACATGAAATACAGATTTATATACACAGAAAACAATGAGACATGAAGAATAAAGCAATAATAACATCACACTTACCTTTACTGAAGACTCCTGTTGGTGTATGAATAAAATTTGCCATTACGTATGTTAGGAACTGTGGCGGCGGTAGGGGTGTGTGTTTGGAGGCAGGACAAGATAGTCCTTCAATATGACACTAATATCAACTCAACGGCTTATTTATCTATCACAATTCATCTATTATAACATAATAAACAATATTAATAACATAGAAACAGTGGTGGTGGATGGTGGCGGTGTTGCCAGTAGTTCTAACCTAACTCCTCCAACAACATTGGAGGAGTTAGGTTCGTGCTGTCCTTTTTCTATCGATTAATTGCTTAACTTACTTGCTACACTGTTAGTGCTACGCTTTATCGCTGGCTGGCGCTATAGCCTTTATCGACTTGTGCTGCTATAGTATTGTACATATCATAGAATCACTGAAGAAGGTACATTCTCCTCTCTTCCTCCTCCACTTTGGTACTTTGCTACGAGTTCTTTCTTGAATTCTATCGTGTATCTCAAATTTTTTACCAAAGGCCTGGCACTAGGAGCTTTCTTTGGGGCCATGGTGGCTTATTTAGCAGTTGCAAGCACTAAAACGAATGGAATATTACGAAATGTATTATATGAATGCATGGGAACATCCTCACTCGCTGATAAACAATGGCACACTGGCTGTGAATGAAGTGTGGGGCCACTTGGGGCCATGTGTATGCGTCTGGGATGAATGACTATTAGCGAGTCAAAGATGATTCGCGGAGTCAATATTTGATGAAAAAAAGTTACAATTTGAAAATTACGACTTCCAATGTTTACAAAAAAACGAGGGTCCACTGTATATAGGTGAATGTTATGGGGCTATAGAACCCAACATGTATTTATGTATCTAAGTAACAGTTACTCTGGAATACCTAATTATACTGAACTGATGGGGGGCACAAATGCTTTAATTCTGTCATAAGGGCAGATCACTTTGTGGCTGAAAAAGTCAATTGAGTCAAGCTTTGCATTTTCAAAATGAATAGGGTGTACTATACACACACACACACACACACACAATTAAAATAGGTAGTTTATAAAGTTGTATTTCTTTTTGTAAAAGTAAAATAAGGTTGTGGGAAAGGGGAAAAAACAAAAAAACTGTAGTAGCTACATAATTGGGCTTGTCGACACCCTTTTTGTTTGTTTTGGTCGGTGGATGGGAAGAGCCCTAGGGGGCCCCTCCTCTGTCTCACTCTTGTTTTGGCTTCATGCTGGGAAGGATCTCCTTCTCTTTCCTGGCAGGATGCGAGTGTCTCAGAGGTAAGATTTGTGCTTGAATATGGTGTAACCATTCTACCCAGGATGACTACAGTGTGTCAAAACACTGGTCTTCAAGAGAAAAGGAGGGCTAACGTTTCAGAACAGACCATGTGGCTGTTCTAGCAGGGCAGCTAAGAGTGTGCATGCTTATGATATGAATAGGAGAATTTCTAATTTGTACATTCTGTATATTGTCTAGAATATATCCCTATTTTTGTAATAGTAGTTTAAATAACCTGTTGAGAGGGCTGGTGAAAAGATTTTAGAGACTGAGGACAACCCAGTCATGAATGTAAGTATTACGCTAGACTTTATAAGGCCTTTGCTTAAGCTACCCCACACTAGAACATATAGTGAGAACCGTACTATCAAAGTAAAAAGGGGGAAAAAAAACGTAACAGTGAACTAATCTAAAGAACATATTATTCAGTGGTATACAATACCAACAACATAAGGAATTAGACACAGGCTGAAGAACTAATTGCCTCATCTTCTACTGTCTCCTGTGTACAGATCTTCAAGACTGAGGCACTGATTACCTCATTTTTGCCAGTCACTGAATTAATCAAGATAATGGTTGGTAAAATGACTTCAAATAAAGATAATCCAAGTATTGCACATATGTCTAATTTCCCCATGTTTTGTAATATCTAAAACTGTATTAATTAAAAAAGATTTAGTGCTAATTGAAAAGACACACCTGTAACAGAATCACGAAGGCCTACAAGACAACCAAAAATAGCAGCCAAGTTTTCCAATAATGGGTGTGAGAACACCAATTACTGCTAGAGAGACAAAAGAAACACAACCAGCCACCAAGGATGCTGGGTGGAGGCACCAGTGCAAAGATTACTGTGGAAAAGCAAAAATAATAATCAATGAATAAACATGGATATTGCTTCTGAATTTTTATTCATCATTAAATTAACAGAAAAAACACAATAAAAAAAATTATTAATTACTATACTTGTGGGCTTGAAAGCCTCCAGATCCCCAGTTAAAATCGTTTTTGTGTCCATTGACTACCGTACTATGCATTTTAATTTATCAAATCCTCTCAATGGGTTCCGTGGTGCTGGGAGGACACTTCATCT
>NC_069435.1:24301091-24318664 GCF_026875155.1 Cherax quadricarinatus | reverse complement strand
ACGGGTTTTGTTGCCAACGGGTGTGAAGGGGGGAAGTTTTTTTCAGCAAAATAGTTACATGGAATACCTCTAAAAGAAACTGGTAGGGTCGTGTACTGCTGACCGCGCAGCAGTGTCTGCCTGTTCATTGCCCTGTACGTCAACATGACCAGGACCCAACAAAAAACAATATCTTTATGCTTAGTAAAGATGCGGCGTAGCCAATAGTTGGATACGGAGGACTAAGGGGTGAGGTGTATCAAATTTTTGTATAGCCTGTAAGCACTAAGGGAGTCTGAGACAACCACAAATGATGACACAGGCATAGTTGCAATATGGATAAGTGCTGTAAGGATGGCATATAATCAGCAGTAAAAATACTAGCCGAAGATAGTAAATGCCCTTGTACGACGCTGTCCGGAAACACTGCTGCGAATCCTACGCCGTCAGAAGACTTAGAGCCATCTGTGTACACAGCAATGGCATGAGAATGAGAGTGAAAGTGGTCAAGAAAAAGAGAGCGGGAAGCGACCGTAGACAGTTGGGCTTTCGAGCAAGGGAGGGAGAAAGAACAGACTCGAACAGCTGGAACTTCCCAGGGGGGTAGGGAAAAGTGAGATGCTACATGTACATAGAAAGGTGGTAGTTGAAGAGAAGACAAGAGCGAATGAAGGCGAAGAGAGAAGGGACGGAGTAAGCAGGGGCGGCGAACAAATAAAAGAATGTCTACTAATATCAGTGACCATTCTATAAATGGAAGGATTGCGGAGATCATGAGAGCGTACATAGTAGCGCAGGCAATGGGCATCACGGCGATCGGATAAGGATGGAAACGTTCGCTTCTGCATAGAGGCTTTCGACAGGGAAGAGCGAAAGCACCAAGGCATAAACGTAATCCTTGGTGATGAATGGGGTTAAGGCTAGAGAGAGTAGCAGGAGATGCCGCTGAATAGATCTGGTCACCATAATCAAGTTTCGATAAAATAAGGGTGGAATGTAGGTGAAGGAGGGTTCGACGATCAGCTCCCCACGAAAGATGAGCAAGGGTTTTAAGAAGGTTCAGCCGGCTGTGACAAGTTGCCTTCAGAGAAGTAATGTGAGGTTTCCAGGATAACCTACGATCAAAGAGGAGGCCCAGAAACTTGACTGTATCACGTTCAGGGATACGTGAGCCATAGAGTACAAGGATGATCGGAGATGACAGAGCGTCTAGTGAAAGTGATTTGGTGGGTTTTAGTGCTGGAAAATTTAAACCCATGTGTGGTGGCCCAATTGGAAACACGGTCGACTGCATGCTGGAGAGAAACTGTAAGGAGGTGACAGTCAGCGCCTGCACAGGCAATAGCGAAGTCATCAACATAGAGTGATGACCAAATATTTGATGGAAGACTAGAGGCCAAATCATTAATAGCAAGGAGAAAAAGTGTTGTGCTCAGAACACATCCCTGGGGGACACCTTCAGCTTGGATAAAGTCCGGGGAGAGCACATTATTAACCCGAACACGGAAATGCTTGTCAGTTAAAAAGTTCTTAAGGAAGGATGGTAGATTGCCTCGGAGGCCTAAGGAGTGGGCTTGGGCCAAAATAATATAGTGTACCTCCAAGTTGTCATACGCCTTCTCAAGGTCAAAAAATATGGCAATAACTGAGTGGTTATTCGCAAAGGCATTACGAACATACGTATCCAAGCGTAGTAAGGGGTCTATGGTAGAACGTCCCTTACGAAAGCCATATTGACGAGTGGATAGACTGTTCTCTCTAAATACCACACTAAACGTCTATTTACCAGGCGTTCCATCACTTTGCAAACTGCACTGGTAAGAGCAATGGGACGATAATGGGAGGCTTCATGTCCCGTAGTGCCTGGTTTGCAGAAAGGGAGAACAATGGCAGATTTCCACAGCTGTGGAAGAACTCCTTGTGACCAAATAAGATTGAAAAAGCATAATAGGACTGCAAGGGCTGACTGATGTAAATGTTGTAGCATACGAATATGAATGTCGTCGGGCCCAGCTGCCGATGATCGGCAAGCTGAAAGTGTTGCCTCCAGTTCTTGAAGTGTAAAAGGCACATTATACTGTTCTTCTCTGAGAGAAAAAAAGTCCAAGGGTGCTAACTCTCTGGCAGACTTTGAGGAAAGAAACGAGGGGCATAGATGGAGCCCCTGAGAAATACGGACCAGATGATTGCCAATTTCATTGGCAACATCTAGTGGGTTTGCTATATCAACCCGGCAACCCGCAGAACAGGTAGCCGGTCAGGAGAATATTTACCACTCGGTTTTTCAACACTTTTTTTTCCAGACTGCACTCATAGAAGAAGCAGAGGTGATGGTGGAGGCATGATCTCGCCAGCAAGTGCGTTTAGCGTCACGGATGACACGCGAGCAATTGCATGCTTCTGCTTAAAATCAAGAAGTCTCTCCATGGTTCTATTGTACTGGTACCTGCCCATGCAGCGCGTTTCAAACATACTGCACGAGCACAAGCAGGAGACCACCAAGGCACGCATTTCTGAGAATGCCTGCCCGAAGTTTGGAGTATAGAATGAGAAGCTGCGGTTAAAACGGAGGACGAGAAGAGGTGTAAATGCTCATCAATGGAGGACAAAGAAGGAACCTCACTAAAAACAGTTAGTTGTGAGTAAAGGTTCCAATTTGCCTGATCAAATTGCCAGCGTGGGATACGAAGAGGTGGTGAAAATTACTGGAGATCCGTCGACTAGTTAATAGGCTAGTCTCTCGTTCGTTATCGGAATTAACCAGACAAATCACTCCACCAATTAAGAACGGCCATGCACCACCACCCACCGAATCGAAGATGGAGGTACAGTATTGGGTAAATGGCGGGAATATTTTGAGGAAGTTTTAAATATCGATGAAGAAAGGGAGGTGATAATTTCACGGACTGCCCAGGGAGGTAAAACATGTTTTAGGAGTGAAGAAGAGCAGGATGTGAGTGTGGGGGAGGTGCGTGAGGCATTACGTAGAATGAAATGGGGTAAAGCAGCTTGAACTGATGCGATCATGACAGAAATGTTAAACGGAGGGGAGGATATATTGTTGGATTGGTTGGTATTTTTGTTTAATAAATGTATGAAAGAGGGAAAGGTGCCTGGGGATTGGCAGAGAGCATGTATAGTTCCTTTATATAAAGGGAAGGAAGACAGAAGAGACTGTAAAAATTATAGGGGAATAAGTTTACTGAGTATACCAGGTAAAGTGTACAGTAGGGTTTTTATTGAAAGAATTTGAGGTAAGACACAGAGCAGGACTGCAGATGATTATTATAATTATAATCAAGGGGGAAGCGCTAAACCCGGAGGATTATACAGCGCCTGGGGGGGGGGATGTGGAAGGCATTCAGGCTTAATTCGGGGAACTGGAGCACAGATCCAATTCCCTCACCAACATCAAGGAACCTTCCTTGAGGGGCAACTGCAGATGAGCAAGGGGGCTTTAGAGTGGTTTAGGGATGTGTAGATAAAGTGTTTACATTAAAGCATATATGTGAACAGTATTTAGATAAAGGTAAGGAAGTTTTCATTGCATTTATGGATTTAGAAAGGGTATATGATAGTGGATAGGGGAGCAATGTGGCAGATGTTACAAGTGTATGGAATAGGTAGTAAATGATGTAAAGAATTTTTATGAGGATAGTGAGGCTCAGGTTAGGGTGTAGGAGAGGGAGATTACTTCCTGGTAAAAGTAGATCTTAGACAGGGATGGTTGTTTAATATATTTATAGATGGGGTTGTGAAAGAAGTAAATGCTAGAGTGCTGGGGAGAGGGGTGGGATTAAATTATGGGGTTAAGTACAAAATGGGAGTTTACATAGTTACTTTCTGCTGATGATACTGTGCTTATGGGAGATTCTAAAGAAAAGTTGCAAAGTTAGTGGATGAGTTTAGGAGCATGTGTAAAGGTAGAAATTTGAAAGTGAGCATAGATAAGAGTAAGATGATGAGGGTATCAAACAATTTAGATAAAGAAAAATTGGATATCACATTGGAGAGAGGGAGTGAATGTTTTCAGATATTTGGGAGTTGGCAGATGGATTTATGAAGGATGAGGTTGTTAACAGAATTGATGAAGGAAAAAAAAGTGAGTGGTGCATCGAGGTATTGGCGGAGCCCAAAAAAAATGTTACCCAGGGAGACAAAAAAGGGAAAATTTTTGAAAGTATAGTGGTACCACATTTAAGGGTGTGAAGCTTGGGTTGTAAATGCTGCGTGAGGAGAGGTTGGGGGCAGTGGAGATGTCCTTTTAAAGGGGCAATGTGTGGTGTAAATATTATCAAGAATTCAGATGTGGAAATTAAGAGTGTGTGTGGAGTTCATAAATCATTAGTCAGAGGGTGAAGAGGGGTTGTTGAGGTGGTTTGATCATTTAGGAGATTAGATCAAGTAGAATGATTTGAAGAGCTTTAAAAATCTGTAGGGAAGGAGTCACCCTAAAAAAAGGTTGGGGGGGACGGGTAAAGGAGGTTTTGTGGGTGAGGGGCTTGGATTTCCAGCAACATGGGAGCGTGTTAGATAGGAGTGAATGGAGAAAGGGTTTTTTGGGACTGACGGGTTGGAGTGAGAGCAGGGTAATTTTTAGCGAAGGGATTCAGGGAAATCATTATTTTTATATAGCCAGTTCGATTTTTGGAAAAGGGAAAAAAGGAAAATGCCACACGTTAAAGGGGGGGTTTTGGGATATTGGCATTTGGGAGATGTGCAATAGGAGGGCATATTATAATTGGTGCCCTGAAAATTATTTCCAAATGGGTTTATTTATTATTTCAGGTCACTTTTATATTGTATCTTTATTATGCTTCTAAACTAATGTATCTGGTCCCTCTGAAAAGGGACAGTGAGTATGTTGAGTGAGTGAAAGTGTTTTTGATGATGAAAGTATTTTTTTTGGGGATTTTTTTCATTTTGGGGCCCCCTGCCTTGTTGGGAGACAGCGACTTGTTAAAAAAAAAAAATTATGTCCATAATTTAGTTTTACAGTTAGTAGGGGGCTTTCCTCGTCCTGTTGCCATCCTGTATTAAATTTTTGGGAAACCATTATCATCATTTAAAGTATTTTACACTCTTCCTTTTTTTTTTTTTTTTTTTAAAGTCGGCCGTCTCCCCCCCAGGCAGGGTGCCCAAAAAAAAGAAAAAAACCCCCAAAAAGAAAAAATTTTTCATTCATTCAACATTTTTTCCCACACTCACACATTATCCTGTTTTTGCAGAGGTGTCAGAAACAAATTTTAAAAGCATATACATATAAAGAACACAACATACCCCTCCAAACTGCCAAACCCAAACCCCCTCCTTTAAAGTGTTTGTCTTCCCATTTCCAGGACCAAGCCCGATATATGAAAATAACCGGGTTTTTCCCTGTCCCTTCACTAAAATTACCCTCCCACACTCCAAAAACAGATCGTAGGTCCCCAAAGTATCATTCGTTCCATTCCCCCGGCCCTTCCCCAAAAAACCCTTACCCCCTTTTAAAACCCCTTTGAGGCGCCCCTCCCCCCCTTTCCCTTCCCCCTAAGATTTTTTGTTTCCATGTCATTTTACTTTGACCATTCTCCTAAATGACCAAACCCACAAAAAACCCTTTTTTCTCCCCTCTGATAATGCTTTTATTAACCCCCACACCTTCTCCTAATTTCCCACCCAAATTTTTGCAAAATATTTACACCACACACTCCCCTTTAAAAGACATCTCCACTGCCCCCAACCCCGTCTCCTGCTGCTGCATTTACCCCCCAAGCTTAACATCCATATAAGAGTGTTGTTCTACTATATTTTCATACATTCCCTTCTTTGCCCCCATAGAAAACTTTTTTTGATCCAATTACCTCAACGCACCACTCCCCTTTTTTTCCCTCTCAATTTTATGTTTAACCTCATCCTTCATAAATCCACCGCCGAACGTCAACCCCCAAGTATCTAAAAAACATTCACTTTTCATACCCTCCCCCCCAATTTTGATATCCAATTTTTCTTTATTAAATCATTGTACCCTCATCACCTTACTCTTTTCTATGTTCATTTTCAACTTTCTACCTTTACCACATTCCAAAACTCATCCCAACCCTTTGCAATTTTTTTTAGAATCTCCATAAGCACAACATCATCAGCAAAAATAACTGGTCAATTCCCATTTTGAATTTGTTTCCCCCATAATTTAATCCCCCCCCCTTCCCCCAACACCCTAGATTTACTTTTTTTTAAACCCCATCTTTAAATATTTTAAAAACCATGGTGACTTTACAACCCCGTCTAAAAATTTTTCCGGAAGTATTTCCCCTCTTCTAACACCCTAACCTGAGCCTCACTACCCCTCAAAAAAGTTTTTACAGCATTTATTTAACTTACCCCCTTTTCCCCATATACTTGCAAATCTGCCACATTGCTCCTCTTCCACTCTATCTATCCCTTTTCAAAAATCCTAAAGCAATAAAAACTTCCCTCCCTTTTCTAAATCTTTCCATATATGCTTAAATGTAAACACTTGATCACACATCCCTACCCCCCTCTGAGCCCCCCTGCTCATCCCCAACCCTACATTTGTTTGCCTCTAATTCTTTCATTAAACCCTACCTATTTTTTCCCTGGTATATCAGTAAACTTATTCCTCTAAAATTTTTTACAATCTTTTTGCCCCCTTTCCCTTTTATAAAGGGATATCGCTCTCCCCCCAATCCCTAGGTCCCTTCCCCTCTTTATAATTTATTAAACAAAAGTCCAACCATCCAAAACTTTTCCCCCCCTGTTTTTAAACATTTCTGTAACCCCCATAAATTTCCCAGCTGCTTTACCCCCTTTATTCTATTTAATCCCTCACGACCTCCCCACACTTAATTCTCCCTTTCTTCATTAAAAGATGGTTACCCCCCTGGCCAGTGCATGAAATTACCCCTCCCTTTCTTCCTCAACATTTAAAGTTCCTAAAAATATTTCGCCATTACCAAAATATCTCCTTCCCCCATTACAAACTCCCCTACTCTTTTTTTAAAAGACAAAATCCTACTTTCCCTAGGTTTTCTTAACTTGTTTAAATCCCCCCCAAAATTTTTTCTTATTTTCTTTAAAAATTTCTTGACATTGCCTCTCCCACTACTCTCCCCCTTTTCTTTTATTTAAAAAATTGCTCTTCTTATCTTATTAAGGAAATAAGTTAATTTTGGCAAAAAAAAAAAAAAAAAAATTTAAAATTCTACTTTTAACTCTACCTTAAATTTGATTAGTAAAAAATTTAAAAAGGAAAATTAAACAAAAACCCACCCATTAAGTTTTAAACTATATGCTAAACTGCTGTTTACGTTTATAATAGAATTAATTTATAATTATTAATTTAAAAAAATTCTATTCTAGAGGTTTTTTCCATCTACATAAAAAAAAAAAGCAAAAAATTTAATCTTAAAATTTTTTTTTTGCTTTCTGTGAACAATTACTTCAAATTTTCCATAAGACATAATTACAATTTGTTTGTTTATATTTTATGAAAAGTTTATAATTTATTAAAAGACATTGCTTCCCTTAAAATTTAAATTAGGAGTCCACCCCATTATGTACATAACTCATTCCAAATTATATACGCAGATTGTGCTCCCGGGTAGAAAAATGGGCTAAAATTTTAAATACATGATACAGCAAAACTTACACTACCCCTAAGAGAACCAAGAGCCCAGACTCCATCCCACACCCCAAAAAAAAATTATTACATCTTACTTTGAAATCCCTTTAATTTTTTGGTTTAATAGCTATAAAATGCTTTTCCATTGTTTTAAATTTTTGTCCCCTCAGGAAGGTTCCTTGATGTTGGGAGGGGGGTCTTGATTTAGGGAAATTTAATTGTGCCCAGTTCCCGAATTTTAAACCGAATGCCCTTCCACATCCCCCCCGGGCCTGTATAATCCCCGGGTTTAGCGTTCCCCCTTTATTATAATAAAAATAATATATTTTTGTAACCCCTAAGAGAGGCAATGTAAAAAACTGACTACACGTACCCATCTTTGCTTTTTTTAATCTATGAAATTCTAAAGTTATTTGCCTATAAGAGGATTAAAACAATCCATAATATTAAAAAATATGTACTATTTGGTTGCACCACTGCTAATAGGTATAAGAAAAAAATGATAAGCCGTAGTAAATTTTTTTCCCTTTGTCAAAAAAGCTTTTTCCCCAAAGTTTTTTAAAATGGTGTTAAATTGGTAAACCCCCCCCTGCATATAAAAAAAAATTTCTCCATGATTTTAAAAAAGAGAGATTTGTAATTTTTATGTAAAAAAAATTTTTATCCCCCTTCCTAAGTAAGATTAAAAAATATGATCAAAGAAAACAGTAAAAACGTTAAATTAAAAAATCATCACAGAGAATGTACAAATGTATACATTTCAGGCATTCTTTTTTTATAATGAGCGAACTGTTTAAAACAATCCTTAAAATTAATTCATGTGGTTTTTACAAAGTATGTGAAAGATATAGGTTTGAGAGAAAGAAAACTTTTCCTTTCAGAATAGCAGAACTATTTAAAGTAAAAAAAAATATCTTCAATATATTAAAAATATAGCAAAAAATGCAAGATACGAAAAATTTAAAAATTTCGACAGTACTAAAAAATATAAAACTAAATTTTTTTTATTTATAAGGCATTATGAGACACAGGACCCCGACTTAAAATATTAATTTGTTTCCCGAAAATTTTTTAAAACGTTGTTCAGGCTTGGGAACCCACTTTTTCCCCCGGAGATTTTCCACCCATTTTTTAATAGAAGATGTATTTCAGTCATAATATTCTTTATCAAAATTTAAAATTTTTTTTTTACTAAAATTTTTACTTATATTTTCTTTCAGATTATTCCTTTTCCCTAAGAAATGGTAAAAAAATTGCTTAAAAAAGTGTGAACAAATTTTTCTTAATACTGTCTAGTTACCTAGATGTTGTGTCTTGCTCACTTTAAAAGATGCTTTTTTGCTTATTTTTGGGGCCCCTTTATTACATGATAATGTATATTGTCTTTTTTCTCCAGAAAATTTGCTTCATCTGCATTAAATATCTGATGGTATTTCAACATTCACTTTAAATCAGCAAAATTTCTACTGAACAACCATGGGTTCAGTGAATTCTGGGTTTTCACCAGCACCAAACATATTACTTTTTTTTTAAAACATATAAAGGGTTTGATAGTGATGTGTTTGCACCTAAATTAAAAATGATCTTTTCCCCGTATAACATCAACAGAGGTATCTTTTGCACTAGTCATTTTTTCTCAAAACCCTTAAGTGGTTTTTTGGTAATCGAAAATATTTTTAAATTTAACCTTAAAAAATTTTTAAAATTTTTAAAAAAATTTTCTTGAATAATTTCTTTGAAACAAATGGAAAATACACAAAAATGAAGAATCTGATAAAGATAACCGAGAAAAAATATTTAAAGGGAGCCCTTTAAAAACTTGTAATTGTTAAAACTACAGTTTACATGGATTAGGTAGATAAAGTCCCAATGGGCAAAGTCTCTCAAACAAAAAAAAACCCCGGTGCTCCCAAAACTTAGTTTTTCAATTTTAATTTATGCCAAAATTTTTACTAAACAAATGAGGCTGCTTAAAACTGCAAAAATAACATATACAAATGCATTCAGTAATATAAGAAATAAAACGAAGGAACAGCAGAAGGCCTACGGCCCATGCGGGGCAGGCCCAAAGCTCCTACCGGCTTAACCAATCCCACCCCCTAGTCAGGTCAGGTCACTTTGACTTAAGGGGGGAAAACGAAAAACCCGCCCGGGTAGCTAAAGCTATCAGGTCCAATTTCCCCCCCACCCACTCCACTCATGTATTTATCCAACCCCTTTTTTTAAAGTACAAAACTTTCTGGCCTCTAAATGTACTGGGGATTTTGTTCCACCACCACAACCTATTACGAACCCCCCTGGGGAAGGGTTTCCCTTTGATGTTGGTGGGGGCCTTGATTTGGGGAATTTGGTCGTGCTCCATTTCCCCCGATTAAGCCTGAATGCCTTCCAACCCTCCCAGGCCTGAATAATCCAGGGTTTTAGGCTTCCCCTTGTTTTTAAATAAAAATAACTATTCGAAACCAGTACTTTCCTTACCTTCCTGAATCTAAATTTTTTTCCAAACTTAAAAACCATTGCTGCGAGCCTTTTAGGCTAGTTTTTTCAGCACACTATTTACATCCCTTTTTTTATTCCTGTTTTCCATTTAAAACCCCTCAATCATACCCCCCAAATTCCTTTTTTCTAAGAGTGCAGATTAGGGCCCCCTTAGTTTCCTATGGGGAAAGGGTTTTTCTATACAGGGGATAATTTGTCACCCCTCCTTGCACTTTTTCCCAGAAAATTTTTTTCCATTTTTCGGGACCAAAACTGTGCAGCATAATCTAAATGGGGCCTAACCAATGATGTATAGAGTTGAAGAACAACCTGAGGACTCCTATTATTTATGCTCTTGATATAAAGCCAAGGATTCTATTAGCTTTATTGCGAACACTTATGCACTGTTGTTTTGGGTTTTTCAGATTACTGCTAACCAGAACTCCTAATCTTTTTCGCAATCCATAAAATTAAGATCTAATTATTTAGTTTATTTTGTGGCATGGTTATTGTCCTGTCCAACATTTAGAACTTTGCATTTGTCTATATTAAAATGCATCTGCCATTCTCTCCGACCACTGCATCATCTATTCAAATCTTCCTGGGGGCTCGAATGTCCTCGTCAGAATGAATTCGACGGCCTATTTTGGTGTCATCGGCAAACTTGCCGATGTCGCTCTTTATGCCCTCATCAAAGTCGTTTATGTAGATTGTGAACAGCAGGGGGCCCAGCACTGACCCCTGTGGAAACACCGCTCGTGACGCTTCCCCACTCTGTTTTTCTCCCCATTTATGCAAACTCTCTGCCCCTATTTGTAAACCCCACCCCTCTATCCAGGAAAAAAAAATTTCTCCTCCTATTCCATGTGCTTTAATTTTCCTCAATAGTCCTCTGATGTGGGACCCTGTCAAAGCCTTACTGAAGTCCATATACACAATATCATATTCATTACCATGATCTACCCTCAAATACCTTAGTGAAAAAAGTTAATAAATTCGTAAGGCAGGAACGCCCCTTTGTAAAACCATGCTAAAGATTCTTTGATTATTTATGCTTTTAAAGGTGGCTACGAACTGCCTCGGCAATTATTGATTCCATAATTTTCCCACTTGGAGGTTAGGCTTATTGGTCTATAGTTCGAAGCTAAGGACCTGTCACCTGTTTTGAAAATGGTACACATTTGCCTTTTTCCACTTATCTGGCACATGCCATTTTTGTAGTGATATGTTGAAAAGTTAGCCAAAAGTGTGCTAAGCTCCTCTTTACTTTTCCTTTAGAACCCTTGCATACAGTTCATCAGGGCCTGGGGATTTGTTAGGTTTTAATTTATCTATTGCCTAAGGACCATGTCACTTGTGACCCTAATCGTGCACAGTTTATTATCGTCCTGTTCTACATAATTTATCATTACTGGTATATCGCTGGTATCCTCCTGTGTAAAAACTGAGAGGAAGTATGTGTTAAACATTCTACACATTTCCTTATCACTGTCCAGTGAGCTGACCCGAGGAACTTTTGAGTGGGCTATCTTGTCCCTGATCTTACTTCTGTATACCTGAAAGAATCCTTTTGGGTTAGTCTTCGATTCTCTTGCAACTTTAACCTCATAATCAGTGAGTCCATGTTTGAAAGTCAATCATCAGCTCAAAAGTGCTAGTGTCATAAAATCAAATCATCATAAGTTTGGGACCTACGTAATGTAATGTGAATACTTTCACCAGTCTTAATACAGTTTTGTATTAAGCAGCCAAAATTCCTCCCACAGTCCTGCTTAAGTGTTTAGAGATATGGTAATATTGTTCACAGTACCCTACTTAGTGTCACATGTTGAGAAGTTGCCAAGTCATACTGAAGTCATATGTCTAGCCTGTTAGTTCTAACACACAAGTTCCTTCCATACCATAGTCAATAAGCATCTAGACTATTAATTATAATTCACCAATTTCTGTCATACTGTGGTCAAAAGTCTGGTCTAATTCTAAAAGGTCAAATTTTAATCTCAGCCTCTCTATTAATATGCTCAACTCTGCCAAATGGGAATATCTGAGAAGCCACCATTTGAGAAACTTTCAAAGACTGCCCAAAATTGGTATTTTTGAGAAACTGGTACCTAAACCAATTCTATGTAGCATACCAAGTCTTCTACCCCCCTCCCTTGCCCCCAGTGACACAGTTTTGTTAACTAATTTTTTTAATTAATTTTTTCTAGAAGTCTCTTAGATTAATTTCCACTTTTATCTGTACTTCACACAAATATAAAAAATACACAGACATACTGTACTGTATGATAAGTAAAACACATGTGCAACAGTTAGTTACCTTTATTCCAAAATGTTCTGGCTGCACAGTAGGCTTCTTCAGTCAAGTACAGAGGAGGTAGCAGAAGCAGTAGAGATGTAAACATGATGTAATCAGTCCATCACCCTTTACATTTCTACTGCTTCTACTGTCGCCACTGTACTCAAGTGAAGAGGCCTATGCAAAACATTTTGGAATAAAGATACCTAACTGTTGCACTTGTGTCTTGTCAACTTGTTGGTACTGTATACCACTATCATATTCATACTGTAACTGTATATTGGAATATTAACTCTTAAATAGAGTACACAAAATTTAAAGGCTGAAAAATAGTAAACCATGCAATACATAACATCAACTTTCTGTAATTCCTGACTACACAGTACATGCATTTCTTAATAAATAATTTCCTAATTGACAAAGTTTCAAGAGTTTGTAGAAGGTCCCGTGAGTCTTCATCCACATCAAACTTAGGTGACTCACAAGCAGGATTATGAATGGCAAGTTAATTTAGAATTTTGCTAAATGCAAAATTTTAGCTATTATGCCAAATTTAACATTATCTTCAAAATAGTACAATTACATCAGTAAGGAAATACAATCCTAATTTGTTTAATCTAAACATATTTATATATTCTGTGAAGTCAGTTTTACTTTTCTTGTGATATATTTAAAATAAAAAATTAAATACTATTGTATAATATTGAATGACAGTATTTTAACCCGTAAACGGTCCAAGCAGATCTACATTCACATGCGTAGTGCTCCAAAAGTAGATCTACGTTTTTTTAAATATTTAAAAAAAAAAAAAAAAATAGATCAAAGTTTTTTACATGTTTTCAAATGTAAAAAACAAAAAAGAAGAGCTACTTTTTTTACATACTATCAAATGTTGAAAAAATGTATATATACGTTTGGACCATTTACGGGTTAAATAACTCTCCAAACAGAGGGTTTGAACTCAAAGCAAGCTATTCTTAAAACTAGTAGGCTAGTGCACTGTTCACTAATAAGATTTGCTCAGTTAGGTGTATTTCTATGCACTGTAAGAAGGTTAGCATAGCTGGTGTGAGATTTGCCTTTAAAAACTTGTATCTGTGGTCACAGCCCATGTTAACTTTCCTATGGTGTATATTATTATTATAATGAAAACTAAGCACTAAACCACTAGGGTCATGCAGCACTGCCTATGGTGTATAGTAATACTCCTAATTGGGCAAATTTTATTAGGCTGGCATGGTACAGTAAATCATGCACTTCCCTCATAGTTTGAAGACTGGCTTGCCATGGGTTTGAACCCTCTGTTTGGTGAGTTATAACACTGATTTATGTAACTTTTTTTCAACAAAATACACACATTTTACTAATATACACTTGCATAATCATGGTTTGAATAACAAAAATAGTTCACAAGGACAGAGAATCAACATTAACATACAAATTCAATACAGTTGTGAAGATTATTCCAGGCTAATGTTTGAAGTCTTCCACATACTAAATAGCATTTATAATATTTGAAAAGGATTTAAGATAGCTTTCAATTCTTACTGTAAGACAAGGAATCTGTTGCTGCTACATCATGACCTTGCGCAGTCCTAACAAATATTCTAATCTAAATTATATAACTGTAGTAGTATTTGAAATAATTCCTGAAGGAAACAGTGACTTTAATTAGGAAGAAAATAGTGAAAAGACTAGTATAAATATTTAAAAGTATATTAGATACAGAAATTTTTCTCATTTTTAATTACAGTAATTAAATTTTAAACAGCAGAATATGTAATATCAATACATTTCAGTAAGCATTAAAGTAAGAAATTATTCACTATGTTGAGTTTCACAATTCCAATTGTTGCAGGTATGTCAAGCCTAACAGTTTTAACTCCTAGCTAGAATACTTGTGAGATGTATTGTGACTCAGGTACCAATAAAGTTAGCTTGATTAAAGCAAAAATGAAATATATATATAATAGTGAAAAAACAGCAGTTAATTAATATATAAGTAAAGCATTAAAACAGTGCATTAGTTCAAATATTACATATTTAGTCACAAAGAGAAAGTAGACAATTTTAAAGCAATGATATTCCACCGAATAACTTCCTAGTCTTGTGGTAACATCTGCACTATTAAATAAATCATTTTTAAACCTGTAGATCATGTGATACAAGTTACAGTATTTGTCACCCCACAGCTACAAAACACTTACAGCACTGTTAAGCAAAAAATGAGAAAACAAACTAAATGCAATGAAAATAATATGACTCATGAAATCTTAAACAAATCAGAGAGACCCCTGTAGATTTAGCACTTAATTTTGAATGTAATAAGTCATAGTACAGTGGAAGTTCAAACCTATGACAATCAAGTCCTAAAATTCATAGGGCAGTGTATTATCCACTGGACGATACCAGCCTCATAAAATTCATCCAGCTAGGTACAGAAGTATACCTAGATGGATGAATCTTATTAGGCCGGTATGGTAAAGTGGATATTGTAGTGGCCTGCAAGTTTTAGGACTCAATTGCCGTGGGATCAAGCTCCACTTGTTCTGTGATTTGTAAAAATAATAATATCTATTAAAAGTCCAATTCTGAAATCACTGGGCTCATGTTCATGAAATTTGACAAGGCAGATATTATAATGAAATAGTACTTTGAAGTAATATAGACATATTAGGGAACACCAGAAACACTTGACAAAAAATTACACCTAACAGCAAAACAGCTCCTATTTACTTGCAGTGAAAATACTTAATGAAGATTGCCTCAGCAAACATTTACAAGTGAGAAAATATAAGAACTACCTTTAAATAGATTATCAGTATAAAAATAATATCAATACTTGGTTATGTTTTCTTATAAGATCCAGTAAGTAGGCTTGATAATTTTGCCCTTACAAGATCACAGCTGGGGTTTCTGCCTCTAGAGGTTCCACATATGCTACAATGGTAGGGGACTGCTCTTCCTCTGTGCATCAGTCATAACCAACTAACTCGTGGACACCTAATGAACTGTGAGACTCACCCTTACTTTGTACACTGCAGCACCTGCTGGTCATGCCACTGCAAAGGGAAGCTTTGCTCTCACCTTCATGTTTGGCAAAGATGCTTATATTACAGGCAGTCTTGTGCTAAATTGTATCTGAGGCTGGCTTCTTCCAAATATTTTAAGTTTTTAATTACCTTCATTGTGTATGTACTCAAATTCTATAAGACTGAAACAAAAACAATCATTCACTGATTTAACTTTTAAGGACTAATCAGAGTGTCGAGTTCAGTCTTTATGACCTTGTTGCAATGCCAAAGGTATTCATCCCTCTCTCGTCTATTTCAGATCTACAATATATATTACTATGCTCCTATGTAAGTAATAGCAGTCTATACTCTTTGCCAGAAAATATTGCAGGTCTTGCTTTACCTCTTGTGTTTACCACATAATGCACCTTATCTTTCAGTCAACAGCGAAAGGCTGTTCTCATGTTTGGCTACATTTCATTTTATATACAAGAAATAAATATACAAACATACTTCAATTTAATCACCAAAACTTTAAAAAATCAGCAATAAATATATTTCATATGCACAGAGTTTATTTTGGTTATAGACATCACAAATAATAATGCAAAATCTCTTCAATGTAAAGTCAAAATTTCCAATTTATTATCTTCTAATGACTACTCACGAGATTTATCCCAGAATTTAATATTACTACGTTTATTATTATAAAAAGATCGGAATATTTAAAGGAGGCTATTGCTAACTATAAGTTATTTTTATAACAAACCTTAAATTCTTTCACTTAGAAGTATTCATAAGCTTGGAATGAAACACACACAACGTATATTAGCCAAGAATAACTAAGAAAACAAAAGAAATATATTTTGGAATAGGAGGTCCACCCAGCTCAGCTTTCCCAAACATACCAAGGGTTCTGAAAAAAAAAATCATTATAATTAAATAAAATTTAACCCCTTCTCCTGTATAAATAACTATATGCAAAAAAGAAAAGAATTGGTATTAGGTTGGTAGATAGCAACTGCCCAGGGAGATACTACCATCCTGCCAAGTGAGTGTGAAGTGGAAACTTTTAATTGTTTTACAAGATGGTAGGATTGCTGGTGTCTTTTTTCTGTCTCATAACCATGTAAGGTTTCAGGAACATCTTGCTACTTCTACTTACACTTAGGTCACACTACACATACATTTTTCTTTTTTTCAACAAATTGGCCATATCCCTTGAAGGCAGGGTGACCTAAAAAGAAAAAGAAAAGTTTCTCTTTAAAATTAGTAATGCATACAGGAGAATGGGTTACTAGCCCCTTGCTCCCGGCATTTTAGTAGCTTCTTACGACATGTATGGCTTACGGAGGAAGAATTCTGTTCCACTTCCCCATGGAGATAAGAGGAAATAAACAAGAACAGGAACTAGCAAGTAAACAGAAGAAAACTCAGAGGGGTGTGTATATACATGCTTGTACATGCATATGTAGTGTGACTTAAGTGTAAATAGAAGTAGCAAGACGTACCTGGAATCTTGCATGTTTAAGATACGGAAAAAAAAAGACACCAGCAATCATACCATCGTGTAAAACAATTGCATACTTCTGTTTTACACTCACCTGGCAGGGCGGTTGCTGTCTACCAACATACTACCTAGGACATATACATGTGCAGCCTCTCCTCACTTAGCGACGTACTTGTTTACTGAAGCCTTGGACTTACGACGGGGGCTCTAATCAATATGCATGCCTAAATAATGTATATTAGAGCTGATTTCCTCTATTCTGTTTATTACAATATACAATACACTACTGTATAAACTTCTTTCAACACACCGGCCGTATCCCACCGAGGCGGGGTTGCCCAAGAGGAAAAACGAAAGTTTCTCCTTTTACATTTAGTAATATATACAGGAGAAGGGGTTACTAGCCCCTTGCTCCCGGCATTTTAGTCGCCTCTTACAACACACATGGCTTACGGAGGAAGAATTCTGTTCCACTTCCCCATGGAGGTAAGAGGAAATAAACAAGAACAAGAACTAGAAAGAAAATAGAAGAAAACCTAAAGGGGTGTGTATATATATGCTTGTACATGTATGTGTAGTGTGACTTAAGTGTAAGTTGAAGTAGCAAGACATACCTGAAATCTTGCATGTGTATGAGACAGAAAAAAAAAGACACCAGCAATCCTACCA
>NC_069435.1:24287141-24294641 GCF_026875155.1 Cherax quadricarinatus | reverse complement strand
ATATTTTTTTTCATGTCTTAAATATTCAGTATGCTATTTATTTTTGTTCCCTAAAACTCATTCGACGAAGAGGAAATAAATGAATATAATGTATTTTTCTCGGCTTGTTAGGTTTAAATTCTATCTACTATACGAGGGCCATTAAGACTGGTTGTCACGTGTACACCACCACTCAAAAAAATATCTAAATTCTATTATTATTATTATTATTATTATTATTATTATTATTATTATTATTATTATTATTATTATTATTAATTATTATTATTATTATTATATTATTATTATTATTATTATTATTATTATTATTATTATTATTATTATTAATTATTAATTATTATTATTGTTATTATTATTATTATTATTATTATTATTATTATTATTATTATTATTATTATTATATTATTAATTATTATTATTATTATATTAATATTATTATTATTATTATTATTATTATTATTATTATTATTATTATTTAATTATTATTATTATTATATTTATTATTATTATTATTATTATTATTATTATTAATTTATTATTTATTATTATATTAAAATTATTATTATTATTATTATTATTATTATTATTATTATTATTTATCATCATCACCTCTGCTGAGAAGCACTGAACTGCTGTAGATTACTGTGCTCAAGCAGAGTTGAAGGCTCGATCCTCCCTCCCACAACATTCTTAAAATACTTATTACAATTTAAGCCAGAATTAAGTACTTCCTGTGGGTTAATGAGTGTGTGGGAGGGGCAGTAAGGTCGAAGTTGCAACACTCAGAGACCGGTTAACGAGCCTTATGGTTATAGTACCACAGTGAAAGACGGGAGAGAGGGATGCAGGTGAGGAATGAGGCGAGAGAAGAGAGAGAGAGAGAGAGAGAGAGGAGAGAGAGAGAGAGAGAGAGAGAGGAGAGAGAGAGAGAGAGAGAGAGAGAGAGAGAGAGAGAGAGAGAGAGAAGAGAGAGAGAGAAGAGAGAGAGAGAGAGAGAGAGAGAGAGAGAGAGAGAGAGAGAGAGAGAGAGAGAGAGAGAGAGAGAAAAGGAGAGGTGAGAATAGAGCCGGGGTAGGGGTTATTTATTAGTTAATTAGTAAGACTATCAACTAATACTGCTATCGAGAAAGCTTTAAGTGTCGAAGGAATATATACAGTAAAGTGGGATTATATATATATATATATATATATATATATATATATAAAATATATATATATATATATATATATATATATATATATATATACTTCTCTCACTTCATATACACCGGGAGGTACACACCATTTTGGTCTGTATACCTTGAGAAGTACACAGTTCTCGGTATATATTCACAGTGATGTCATCTGAATAATGCAAAACACTCGGTGCATGTATGAGAGATGATTTATATATATATATATATTATATATATATATATTATATATATATATATATATATTGTGTGTGTGTGTGTGTGTGTGTGTGTGTGTGTGTGTGTGTGTGTGTGTGTATGTTGTGTGTGTGTGTGTGTGTGTGTGTATGTGTGTGTGTGTGTGTGTGTGTGTGTGTGTGTGTGTGTGTGTGTGTGTGTGTGTGTGTGTAGAGAGAGATAAACAATTTACAGTGTATGTACACACAGAGACGCACCTGAGCGTGTATACACAGAGAGACAGTCAGTGTGGGTGGCTGCCACGAAGCAAGAAATTAAAATTCCGTCCCAGAATTGTATGTCTGTATTGAAGCTAACAACTCGCCTTTAAATATAATATTTTACCTTAATAGAGTATGTGTATGTGTGTGTGTGTGTGTGTGTGTGTGNTGTGTGTGTGTGTGTGTGTGTGTGTGTGTGTGTGTGTGTGGACTCGCAGTATAAAGACCAGGAAGGGAAGAATAGGGGCGATGGACTGTGTTATCCTGACTATTCTTGCTCTTCGTTTTAACCACAAACGGAACTGTATGTGGGACATGAGAGAAACGATAATAACGAGTTTTGGTGGCAGAAATGTTCAGTATGAACAGTGACACTGTCACTGTTCACATTGTGTCACTGTTCAGTTTGAACTCCTGCTTCAGTGATATCCCGTCAACAGTGACACTGTCACTGTTGTAGCGAGTGACGGCGCTACATGACAGTGATGTGTTCTTGCATTATTGTTCTTGCATTATCCTTAAAAGACACCATGTATATAGGAGTTGCCCATGTATGCAGGTGCTGCCCATGTACAGAGCTGCTACGCCTGTATAGACGTGTTTGGAACGTGTCTTTGTCTAGGTTTCCGAGTGCCGCTCTCATATACATGTCGTTATGTATAATTGGTATATAGCACCAACACGATGATGTCGGTATTGTATACCGACATCATGTCAGTAGACTGTGTCTACAATGTAAACAGTCCCAGATGCTGCAGAAGTGTCTAATTTATCAGGTGAGGTAATACTGTGCTGCTGATGTTCTTGTGAGTTCTCCTGCGTCTGGCGTCTGGTAATGAGTTCTTGTGAGTTCTCCTGCGTCTGGCGTCTGGTAATGAGTTCTTGTGAGTTCTCCTGCGTCTGGCGTCTAGTAATGAGTTCTTGTGAGTTCTCCTGCGTCTGGCGTCTAATAATGGGTTCTTGTGAGTTCTCCTGCGTCTGGCGTCTGGTAATGAGTTCTTGTGAGTTCTCCTGCGTCTGGCGTCTAGTAATGAGTTCTTGTGAGTTCTCCTGCGTCTGGCGTCTAATAATGGGTTCTTGTGAGTTCTCCTGCGTCTGGCGTCTGGCGTCTGGCGTCTGGCGTCTGGCGTCTGGCGTCTGGCGTCTGGCGTCTGGCGTCTGGCGTCTGGCGTCTGGCATCTGGCGTCCGGTAATGGGTTCTTGAAATCCTATTTGAACTGCATTCTTAAACTTTATACCTGCCTTCCAGCACTTCTGGACACAACATGATTAACCATCCATTCAACTTATCATGAGGTCCCTCCAGGTCATCCTTCAGTCTTGGATTATCATGAGGTCTCTCCAGGTCACCCTTCGGTCTTGGATTATCATTAGGTCCCTTCAGGTCATCCTTCAGTCTTGGATTATCATGAGGTCTTTCCAGGTCATCCTTCAGTCTTGGATTATCATGAGGTCTTTCCAGGTCATCCTTCAGTCTTGGATTATCCTGAGGTCTTTCCAGGTCATCCTTCAGTCTTGGATTATCCTGAGGTCTTTCCAGGTCATCCTTCAGTCTTGGATTATCCTGAGGTCTTTCCAGGTCATCCTTCAGTCTTGGATTATCCTGAGGTCTTTCCAGGTCATCCTTCAGTCTTTGATTATCCTGAGGTCTTTCCAGGTCATCCTTCAGTCTTGGATTATCATGAAGTCCCTCCAGGTCATCCTTCAGTCTTGGATTATCATGAGGTCTCTCCAGGTCACCCTTCGGTCTTGGATTATCATTAGGTCCCTTCAGGTCATCCTTCAGTCTTGGATTATCCTGAGGTCTTTCCAGGTCATCCTTCAGTCTTGGATTATCCTGAGGTCTTTCCAGGTCATCCTTCAGTCTTGGATTATCCTGAGGTCTTTCCAGGTCATCCTTCAGTCTTTGATTATCCTGAGGTCTTTCCAGGTCATCCTTCAGTCTTGGATTATCATGAAGTCCCTCCAGGTCATCCTTCAGTCTTGGATTATCATGAGGTCTCTCCAGGTCACCCTTCGGTCTTGGATTATCATTAGGTCCCTTCAGGTCATCCTTCAGTCTTGGATTATTGTTGCGGCCCCTGCCAAACTAGCGGTTAAATAGTTAACCTGCCGGCCGGCAGTACCACTGGGTGCGTCATCAAACCCAATGTGGGGGCTGCTGAGCCGGCCTTAGAGCAGTAAGAGCCTGAGTGCCTCACGGTACACACCTAAGCAGTAGGTACCTGACCACCGAAGGGTACACGTCTACTGGCTTTAGTAACAGTATGTACCAGAGCGCCTCGCTGTACACACCTAAGCAGTAGGTACCTGACCACCGAAGGGTACACGTCTACTGGCTTTAGTAACAGTATGTACCAGAGCGCCTCGCTGTACACACCTAAGCAGTAGGTACCTGACCACCGAAGGGTACACGTCTACTGGCTTTAGAAATATTATGTACCTGAGCGCCTCGCTGTACACACCTAAGCAGTAGGTACCTGACCACCGAAGGGTACACGTCTACTGGCTTCAACATTAAGTACCTGAACTCCTCAGGGTACACGTCTATGCAGTAGGTACCTGACCACCGAATCGTACCTATCTACTGGCGTTAGAAAAACCCGCTCACCGCAGCTCACTGAGTCTGTTGGCCTCAGTTACTTGACGGCCGCATTCAGTGAGCTTGCAGCATGGTGTTCGGCTAGCGGTGTGTCAACCGCCTTTGGAGAGGATTTACTGGACTACCGGTGATGTCTGTGGACTCACCGTCTACGTTGATCAACTGTGGGCCGGAGTCATCAGATGCTGTTTAGTGGGACATTACATGAAGAAAAGGTTGGAGTGTTACACTGAACTGGGCCAGGACCGTAGTGTGACACTGAGGGACGTACGATGGAGTGGAACACTGAGATATGCACAGGACCGTAGTGGAACACTGAGATGAAAAGGGTGTCGTGGGACACTGAAGATGGCCTGGTTGTAGTGTACACTGAACAGTGTCGTGTGACTGACTTCGTGTCGTGAGAGGCAGTTGATTGTAATTTATTATTATAAAAATGTTATTTATAATTTATTATTTTAGCATAGAGATATATATATATAGTGACACAGTAGTGTCAAGAATTGTACCCTATGTAGGGTTATTTATTAATTATATTTTAGTAAAATGCTGATTATAATTTATTATAGTAACATGTACATATTATTATTATATCATAGTTCAAATACCTCTAGACCAAAGAAAGTTGATTAAAGATTAATTTATTAATGTGTGTATTTATGTATCCCGAACTCTTTATTACAAAAGGAGTAAATCTTAATACCATCTTCTTTTAAAAATTACTTTTTTGTAATAATTATCATGAGGTCTTTCCAGGTCATCCTTCAGTCTTGGATTATCATCATCCACTTTGTGTGATCCTCAGTATTTTCCAATATATGTAAACTAGAGTATGGGTGAGTTTATTCGTTTTATTTAAAAGATGGATTTGGACTAAAGACAGTGAGGGACCCAACGCTGCTCCTTGAGGCAGTGAACAGTTCAAGGGAATGTTGCCACTAGTGTCCACCTCTCGTCATAATGGTTTGTTCCATACAGTAACTGTTATCTACTAGTCAGATATTCCTTTACTCGACATATATCCCCGAATCACAATGAATCTCCCTAAATCTGGAAGCAAATAAGCACAAATATTAGTAGGCTGTAAAAGAAAAAAAAATATAATAAGTTGAATAGCTTGTACGACCTGTCTCACTGTGGACACCAAGAACATGTCGCTTCCTCTCTGCTAATTATATTGATTTAATATACACCTGCAAGCCCTTTACATGAAGATTACCACTAGTAATCTCTTCCTTAAATTACTTCCAAAGGCAACTTATCAAGAAGAAATTTTTGGCTTAATTGTTTGAAATAATATATCTAGTGATATACGCTGATAGATTTAAGCAGGAGTCTACTGCTAGAGCTGCGTCTACTCTTGTTGCCACCTTCCTAGATTGCAACTATGTTGAGTTAGACACAAGAATTAACAACTGGGCGTCTATAATGTAAATTGAATTGTTTACTATCCTAATAACGATAAGTTAACTTATGACACTGATCTTAGTTCCTTAATTATTACTTAGTCTTTGTGGTTACTGAGGACTCTTGACTCATGTTGTCCCCTCAAGGAAGGTTCCTTGATGTTGGTGAGGGGCTCTTGATCTAGGGAATTGGATCTGTGCTCCAGTTCCCCGAATTAAGCCTGAATGCCTTCCACATCCCCCCCCCCCAGGCGCTGTATAATCCTCCGGGTTTAATAATAATCTTGACTCACGTAAACAAACTCGCTGGAGAAGCCGCTGTCTGATATCTCAAAGTATTTTAATAATAAAAACAAGATACCAGACATATTCAGTAAATATTATAAATATGCTTGTGACAAATTAAATATAAATTATTGGTAAATATTAAAACTTTCTGCTGTTAACAATTTTGGGGCGGTGTGTGTACCCATGCGCTCTAGCGCTCTCTCCACCTATTTCACTATTATACAGAAGCATGAGAACATAAACATTTATACGTAGTCTGTAGAAGATGTGGGGGGGAATTGGTAAAAAATGGGTGGTGGTGGTTTGGTGGGGTAGGTGGGGGGGTTGGGGGTGGGAGGGTGGGGGGGTTTTGGGGTTTTTTAGGTTTTTGGGGTTTGGTTTTGGTTTTTGGTTTGGGGGGTTTTGTTCAGTAAAAAACCCTGGTGGTTAGGGTTTTTGGGAGTTTCGCTAGCTGGTTTTGGGGGGTTTGGGGTTGGGTTTGTTGCAGAAACACTGGGGTTTTGGGGTGGTTTTTTATTTGAGTAACACAGCTTTTTTTTTGGTTGGGGGGTTGGGGTTTGGTATGTTGCCCTCAGGGGGGTTTGGGGGTTGGGGGTGAGGTTGAAAAACAGGGGGGGGTTGTGGTTGGTTTTGCGAACAACAGCGGGGGTTTTGGGGTTTTAAAATTGTTGCAGTAAAAAAACCGGGTGGGGTGGGGGTTTTTTTTTAAAAACAGCCGTGGGGGGGTTTTTTTGGGGGTGGGGGGTTTTTATTGTTAAAAACCCGCGTAGGGGGTGGGGGTGTGGGGTGGTGAGGTTAGTTTCAGTAAACGGGTGTATTGTGTTGGTGTAGTGTAGGCAGTAAACATGGTGGTGGGGTGGGGGGGGTGGTGGTAAAGAAGAGAACAAAGCTTGGTGAGTAGTTGTAGATGTGAGTGTTGCATACAAACAGTGCTTCTGTATTTATGATTTATAACATAAGCTTAGGTGTATGTGATTATGTATATTTCTATATACTAAACACTTACAGGTTTGGTATATATTTGAATGTGAGATAGGTCTGTGGTTGGTAGTGTAAAGTGTTGCAGTTAACTAAGCTGGTCGGTTGTTGCGTCGTGATGGTGTCAGTAACAGCTGGTGGTTGGTTTGTGTGAGTGTTGCAGTAAACAACAGGTTTGGTGGTGTGGTGGTGGTGGTGGTGGTGAGTGATGTTGCTTCCAGCTTTCCCGATGTATGGTTGGTGTGTGTGTGGTTTGAAGTGTTGCAGTAACAACAGCGTCGTGGTGGTGTGTGGTGGTGGTGAGTGTTGCATAAAAAAACAAGTGGGGGTGTGGTGGTGGTGGTGGTGTGAGTTGTTTGCAGTAACAACAGGTGGTGGCGGTGTAGTGTTGGTGTCGGTATATTTGGTGGTGATGTTGCAGTAAACAACAGCGTGGTGGTGGAAGTGGTGGTGGTTGGTGGTGGTGGTGAGTTGCAGTAAACAACAAGGTCGGTGTGTGGTGGTGTGTGTAAATGTGTTGCAAGTAACAACATGGTTGGTGGTGTGGTGTTGTGTGGTGATGTGGTGGTGGTGATGTTGTAGAAACAATCAGCGTG
>NC_069435.1:24277141-24284641 GCF_026875155.1 Cherax quadricarinatus | reverse complement strand
GGTGGTGGTGAGTGTTGCAGAAACAACAGCGTGGTGTGGTGGTGGTGGTGGTGGTGTGGTGGTAGTGTAGCAGAAACAACAGCGTGGTGGTGGTGGTGGTGGTGGTGGTGGTGGTGGTGGTGGTGTGTGTTGCTAGAAACACAGCGTGTGGTGTGGTGGTGGTTGTGGGTGGTGGGGGTGGTGGTGGGGTGGTGTGGGTGGTGGTGGTGGTGTGTTGAGGTGTTGCAGAAAAACAGCGTGGTGGTGGTGGTGGTGGTGGGTGTGCAGAAAACAGCGGTGTGGTTGTGTGGTGGTGGTGATGGTGATTTGCAGAAACAACAGCGTGGTGGTGGTGGTGGTGGTGAGTGTTGCAGAAACAACAGCGTGGTTGGTGGGGGTGGTGGTGAGTGTTGCAGAACAACAGCGTGTGGTGGTGGTGGTGAGTGTTGCAGTAACAACAGCGTGGTGGTGGTGGTGTGGTGGTGGTGGTGGGTGGTGGTGAGTGTTGCAGAAACAACAGCGTGGTGGTGGTGGGTTGGTGGTGGTGTGGTGGTGGTGGTGAGTGTGTAGAGAACAACAGCAGTGGTGGGTGTGGTGGTGTGAGTGTTGCAGAACAACAGCTGGGTGGTGGTGGTGGTGGTGGTGGTGTGGTGAGTGTTAAGAAACAACAGCGTGGTGGTGGTGGTGGTGGTGGTGTGGGGTGGTGTGGTTGCAGAAACAACAGCGTGGTGGTGGTGGTGAGTGTTGCAGTAGTCAAAGGGTGGTGGTGGTGGTGTGAGTGGGGTGGTGGTGATGTTGCAGAAACAACAGCGTGGTGGTGGTGGGTGATGTGTTGCAGAGTAACAGCGTGTGTGGTGGGTGGTGAGTGTTGCAGTAACAACAGCGTGGTGGTGGTGGTGTGGTGAGTGTTGCAGAAACACAGCGTGGTGGTGGTGGTGTGTGGTGGTGAGTGTTGCAGAAACAACAGCGTGGTGGGTGGTGGTGGTTGAGTGTTGCAGAAACAACAGCGTGGTGGTGGTGGTGGTGGTGGTGAGTGTTGCAGAAACAACAGCGTGGTGGTGGTGGTGAGTGTTGCAGTAGCAAGAGGTGGTGGTGGTGGTGAGGTGTTGCAGAAACACAGCGTGGGTGGTGTGGTGGTGGTTGGTGAGTGTTGCAGTAGCAAGAGCGTGGTGGTGGTGGTGGTGAGTGTTGCAGAAACAACAGCGTGGTGGTGGTGGTGGTGGTGAGTGTTGCAGAAACAACAGCGTGGTGGTGGTGGTGGTGAGTGTTGTAGTAAAACAGCGTGGGTGGTGTGTGGTGGTGTGGTGTTGCAGAAACAACAGCGTGGTGTGGTGGTGGTGGTGGTGAGTGTTGCAGTAACAACTAGCGTGGGTGGTGGTGTTGTGGTGGTGGTGGTTTGGTGAGTGTTGTAGAATACAGCGTGGTGGTGGTGGTGGTGGTGAGTGTTGCAGAAATAACAGCGTGGTGGTGGTGGTGTGGTGAGTTGTTGTGAGAAAACAGCGTGGTGTGTGGTGGTGGTGGTGAGTGTTGCAGATATAACAGCGTGGTGGTGGTGGTGGTGTGGTGTTGCAGAATAACAGCGTGTGGTGGTGGTGGTGGTGAGTGTTGCAGAAACAACAGCGTGGTGGGTGGTGGTGGTGAGTGTTGCAGAAACAACAGCGTGGTGGTGGTGGTGGTGGTGAGTGTTGCAGAATAACAGCGTGGTGGTGGTGGTGGTGAGTGTTGCAGTAACAACAGCGTGGTGGTGGTGGTGGTGGTGGTGGTGGTGGTGGTGGTGGTGAGTGTTGTAGAGAACAACAGCGTGGTGGTGGTGGTGGTGGTGGTTGGGTGGTGGTGGTGGTGGTGAGTGTTGTTAGAAACAACAGCGTGGTGGTGTGGTGGTGAGTGGTGTTGCAGAAAACAACAGCGTGGTGTGGTGGTGGTGGTGGTGAGTGTTGCAGTAAACAACAGCGGGGGGTGGTGGTGGTGGTGTGTGGTGGGAGTGTTGTAGAAAACAACAGCGTGGTGGTGGTGGGTGGTGGTGAGTGTTGCAGTAGCAAGGGTGGTGGTGGTGGTGAGTGTTGCAGAAACAACGCGGTGGTGGTGGTGGGGAGTGTTGCTGAAGAGCGTGGTGTGGTGGTGGTGGTGAGGTGTTGCAGAAACAACAGCGTGTGGTGGTTGTTGGTGGTGGGTGTTGCAGTAGCAAGAGCGTGTGGTGGTGGGTGAGTGTTGCAGTTACAACAGCGTGGTGGTGGTGGTGGTGAGTGTTGCAGTACAAAGCGTGGTGGTGGTGGTGGTGGTGGTGAGTGTTGCAGAAACAACAGCGTGGTGGTGGATGTTGGTGGTGGTGGTGGTGAGTGTTGCAGAACAACAGCGTGGTTGGTGGTGGTGGTGAGGTGTTGAGAAATAACAGGTGGTGGTGGTGGTGGTGGTGAGTGTTGCAGAAATACAGGTGGTGGGGTGGTGGTGGTGTAGTGTTGCAGTAACAACAGCGTGGTGGTGGTGGTGGTGTGCAGGTGTGGTGGTGGTGAGTGTTGCAGAAATAACAGCGGTGGTGGTGTGGGGTGGTGGGGGTGAGTGTTGCAGAACAACAGCGTGGTGGTTGGTGGTGGTGGTGTGTGAGTGTTGTTAGAAATAACAGCGTGGTTGGTGGTGGTGGTGGTGAGATGTTGCAGAAATAAACAGCGTGGTGGTGGTGGTGGTGGGAGTGTTGTAGAAAAACAGCGTGGTGGTGGTGGTGGTGGTGGTGTTGCAGAACAACAGCGTGGTGGTGGTGGTGGTGGTGAGTGTTGAGAAATAACAGCGTGGTGGTGGTGGTGATGTGTTGCAGATAGCAACTGAGTGGTGGTGTGGAGTGTTGCAGTAGCAAAGCGTGGTGGTGGTGGTGGTGAGTGTTGCAGAAACAACAGCGTGGTGGTGGTGGTGGTTGAGTGTTGCAGTACAACAGCGTGGTGGTGGTGGTGGTGGTGAGTGTTGCAGAAACAACAGCGTGGTGGTGGTGGTGGTGTGGTGGTGGTGGTGGTGGTTGGTGGTGTTGATACAACGAGGGTGGTGGTGGGTGGTGGTGGTGAGTGTTGCAGAAACAACAGGTGGTGGTGGTGGTGGTGGTGAGTGTTGCAGAAACAACAGCGTTGGTGGGGTGGTGGTGGTGAGTGTTGCAGAAACAACAGCGTGTGTGGTGGTGGTGGTGAGTGTTGCAGAACAACAGCGTGGTGGTGGTGGTGGTGGTGAGTGTTGCAGAAACAACAGCGTGTGGTGGTGGTGGTGAGTGTTTGCAGAGAAACACACGGTGTGGTGGTGGTGGTGTGTGGTGAGTGTTTGCAGTAACAACAGCGTGGTGGTGTGTGGGAGTGTTGCAGAAACAACAGCGTGGTGGTGGTGGTGGTGGTGAGTGTTGAGTAAAACGCGTGTGGTGGTGGTGGTGGTGAGTGTTGCAGAAACAACAGCGTGGTGGTGGTGGTGGTGGTGAGTGTTGCAGAAACAACAGCGTGGTGGTGGTGGTGGTGGTGAGTGTTGCAGAAATAACAGCGTGGTGGTGGTGGTGGTGGTGAGTGTTGCAGTAACAACAGCGTGGTGGTGGTGGTGAGTGTTGCAGAAACAACAGCGTGGTGGTGGTGGTGGTGGTGAGTGTTGCAGAAACAACACAGTGTTGGAGATCTCGTCATCTTTGGTAGTCTTTGCTTCCTGTCAGAGGCAACACAAGGCTTTTATGTCTTCTGTTTTTAGCACAATCTTACTGAGGCTTCTGGTCGACCTCAAGCATTGTGGTGAGTCTGGTGATTGTGGTGAGTCTGGTGATTGTGGTGAGTCTGGTGATTGTGGTGAGTCTGGTGATTGTGGTGAGTCTGGTGATGTGTGTGAGTCTGGGATGTTTTGGTGTAGTCTGGTGATTGTGTGAGTCTGGTGATTGTGGTGAGTATGGTGATTGTGGTGAGTCTGGTGATTATGGTGAGTCTGGTGATTGTGGTGAGTCTGGTGATTGTGGTGAGTTCTGGTGATTGGTGGTGAGTCTGGTGATTGTGGTGAGTCTGGTGATTGTGGTGAGTCTGGTGATTGTGGTGAGTCTGGTGATTGTGGTGAGTCTGGTGATTGTGGTGAGTCTAGTGATTGTGGTGAGTCTGGTGATTTGGTGAGTCTGGTGATTGTGGTGAGTCTGGTGATTGTGGTGAGTCTGGTGATTGTGGTGAGTCTGGTGATTGTGGTGAGTCTGGTGATTGTGGTGAGTCTGGTGATTATGGTGAGTCTGGTGATTGTGGTGAGTCTGGTGATTGTGGTGAGTCTGGTGATTGTGGTGAGTTGGTGATTGTGGTGAGTCTGGTGATTGTGGTGAGTCTGGTGATTGTGGTGAGTCTGGTGATTGTGGTGAGTCTGGTGATTGTGGTGAGTCTGGTGATTGTGGTGAGTCTGGTGATTGTGGTGAGTCTGGTGATTGTGGTGAGTCTGGTGATGTGTGGTGATGTCTGGTGATTGTGGTGAGTTTGGTGTATTGTGGTGAGTTCTGGTGATTGTGGTGAGTCTGGTGATTGTGGTGAGTCTGGTGATTGTGGTGAGTCTGGTGATTGTGTGGTGAGTCTGGTGATTGTGGTGAGTCTGGTGATTGTGGTGATGGTTGGTGATTATGGTGAGTCTGTGATTGTGGTGAGTCTTTTTTTGAGTGTGATTGTGGTGAGTCTGGTGATTGTGAGTGTGAGTTCTGGTGATTGTGGTGAGTCTGGTGATTGTGGTGAGTCGGTGAGTGTTATGGTGAGTCTGGTGATTGGTGGTTGATTGATTGGGTGATTGTGGTGAGTCTGTGATTGTGGTGAGTCTGTGTGATTGTGGTGAGTCTGGTGATTGTGGTGGTTGGTGATTGTCTTGATTGTGGTGATTGTCTTGATTGTGGTGGATTGTAGAGAGTGTCTTGATTGTGGTGATTGTGGTGATTGTCTTGATTGTGGTGATTGTCTTGAGATTGTGGTGATTGTGGTGATTGTGGTGATTGTGGTGATTGTCTTGATTGTGGTGATTGTGGTGATTGTGGAGAGTGTCTTAAATGTGGTGATTGTCTTCACTGACTTGATTGTGGTGACTCTGATGACTGATAATTGTGATGATTGAAGGAGGAATCACCACCAGAGCTACAGTGCCGTCACCACCAGTGTTACAGTGCCATCACCACCAGTGTTACAGTGTCATCACTACCAGAGCTACAGTGCCATCACCACCAGTGTTACAGTGCCATCACCACCAGTGTTACAGTGTCATCACTACCAGAGCTACAGTGCCATCACCACCAGTGTTACAGTGCCGTCACCACCAGTGTTACTGCGTTGTCACAACCAGTGTTACAGTGTCGTCACCACCAGTGTTACAGTGTCGTCACCACCAGTGTCAGTGTCGTCGCAACCAGTGTTACAATGTCGTCACCACAAATGTTAGTGTCGTCACCACCAGTGTTAGTGTCGTCACGACAAGTGTTACAGTGCCATCACCACCAGTGTTACAGTGTCATCACCACCAGTGTTACAGTGTCATCACCACCAGAGCTAGTGTCATCAGCACCAGTGTTACAGTGCCGTCACCACCAGTGTTACAGTGTCGTCACCAAAAGTGTTACAGTGTCATCACCACCATTGTTACAGTGTCGTCACCAACAGTGTCACAGTGTCATCACCACCAGTCTTATAGCGTCATCACCACCAGTGTTAGAGTGTCATCACCACCAGTTTTACAGTGTCATCACCACCAGTGTTACGGTGTCGTCACCACCAGAGTTAGTGTCATCAGCACCAGTGTTACAGTGTCATCACCACCAGTGTTACGGTGTCGTCACCACAAGAATTACAGTGTTACCACCACCAGCCCTACAGTGTCATCGCCACAAGTGTTACAGTGTCATCATCATCAGTGTTATAGTGTCATCATCATCAGTGTTACAGTGTCATCTCCACCAGTGTTGCAGTGTCATCACCACCAGTGCTACAGTGTCATCACTACCAGTGTTTCAGTGTCATCATTACCCGTGTTACAGTGTCATCACCACCAGTGTTACAGAGCCATCACCACCAGTGTTACAGAGTCATCACCACCAGTGTTTCAGTGCCGACACCACCAGTGTTGCAGTGTCATCACCACCAGTGTTGCAGTGTCATCACCACCAGTGCTACAGTGTCATCACTACCAGTGTTTCAGTGTCATCACCACCAGTGTTATAGTGTCATTATCACCAGTGTTACAGTGTCATCTCCACCAGTGTTGCAGTGTCATCACCACCAGTGCTACAGTGTCATCACTACCAGTGTTTCAGTGTCATCATCACCAGCGTTACAGCGTCATCACCATCGGTATTACACTCATCACCACAAGTGTTACAGTGTCATTACCAGTATTACACTGTCGTCACCACCTGTGTTACAGTGTTATCACCACTAGTATTAGTGTTACAGTGTCATCAGAGCCAGTGTTACAGTGTCATCACCATCAGTGTTACAGTGTCATCGCAACCACTGTTACGGTGCCACTTTGAGAGTGACGGCAGAGTTACGGAGTCACCATGATTGTGAGAGCAGTGTTACGGTGCCACCATGAGTGTGACAGCAGTGTTACGGTGCCACCATGAATGTGACAGCAGTGTTACGGTGCCACCATGAGTGTGAAAGCAGTGTTACGGTGCCACCATGAGTGTGACAGCAGTGCTACGTTGCCACCATGAATGTGACAGCAGTGTTACGGTGCCACCATGAGTGTGACAGCAGTGTTACGGTGCCACCATGAGTGTGACAGCAGTGTTACGGTGCCACAATGAGTGTAACAGCAGTGCTACGGTGCCACCATGAGTGTGACAGCAGTGTTACGGTGCCACCATGAGTGTGACAGCAGTGTTACGGTGCCACCATGAATGTGACAGCAGTGTTACGGTGCCACCATGAGTGTGACAGCAGTGTTACGGTGTCACCATGAGTATGACAGCAGTGTTACGGGCCACATGAGTGTGACAGCAGTGTTACGGTGCCATCATGAGTGTGACAGCAGTGTACGGTGCCATCATGAGTGTGACAGCAGTGTTACGGTGCCATCATGAGTGTGACAGCAGTGTTACGGTGCCACCATGAGTGTGACAGCAGTGTTACGGTGCCATCATGAGTGTGACAGCAGTGTTACGGTGCCACCATGAGTGTTGACAACAGTATTACGGTGCACCATGAGTGTGACAGCAGTGTTTACGGTGCCCATGAGTGTGACAGCAATGTTACGGTGCCACCATGAGTGTGACAGCAGTGTTACGGTGCCACCATGAGTGTGACAGCAGTGTTACGGTGTCACCATGAGTGTGACAGCAGTGTTACGGTGTCACCATGAGTGTGGCAGCAGTGTTACGGTGCCACCATGAGTGTGACAGCAGTGTTACGGTGCCACAATGAGTGTGACAGCAGTGTTACAGTGCCACCATGAGTGTGACAGCAGTCTTACGGTGCCACCATGAGTGTGACAGCAGTGTTACGGTGCCACCATGAGTGTGACAGCAGTGTTACGGTGTCACCAAGAGTGTGACAGCAGTGTTAC
>NC_069435.1:24234641-24274641 GCF_026875155.1 Cherax quadricarinatus | reverse complement strand
GAATCCTACGCTAATTCAGGTTGGTTAGAAGTGTGAGTCTTCGCCTGTTGATTCCAGTACACAGGATGGTTGGCATACATAGTTGTCAGCAGTGTCAGCCTGAGCTGGCAGACTTCAGTAGTGTCAGGCTGAGCTGGGAGACTTCAGTAGTGTCAGCCTGAGCTGGGAGACTTCAGTAGTGTCAGTCTGAGCTGGGAGACTTCAGTAGTGTCAGCCTGAGGTGGGAGACTTCAGTAGTGTCAGCCTGAGCTGGGAGACTTCAGTTATTTGTCAGCCTGAGCTGGAGACTTCAGTAGTGTCAGGCTGAGCTGGGAGACTTCAGTAGTGTCAGCTGAGCTGGGAGACTTCGTATTTGTCAGGCTGAGCTGGGAGACTTCAGTAGTGTCAGCCTGAGCTGGGAGACTTCAGTAGTGTCAGTCTCAGCTGGGAGACTTCAGTAGTGTCAGTCTGAGCTGGGAGACTTCAGCAGTGTCAGCCTGAGCTGGGAGACTTCAGTAGCGTCAGTCTCAGCTGGGAGACTTCAGTAGTGTCAGCCTCAGCTGGAAGACTTCAGTAGTGTCAGCCTGAGCTGGCAGACTTCAGTAGTGTCAGCCTGAGCTGGCAGACTTCAGTAGTGTCAGCTTGAGCTGGCAGACTTCAGTAGTGTCAGCCTGAGCTTGCAGACTTCAGTAGTGTCAGCCTGAGCTGGCAGACTTCAGTAGTGTCAGCCTGAGCTGGCAGACTTCAGTAGTGTCAGCTTGAGCTGGCAGACTTCACTAGTGTCAGCCTGAGCTGGGAGACTTCAGTAGAGTCAGCCTGAGCTGGGAGACTTCAGTAATGTCAGCCTGAGCTGGGGACTTCAGTAGTGTCAGCTGAGCTGGGAGACTTCAGTAGTGTCAGCCTGAGCTGGGAGACTTCAGTAGAGTCAGCCTGAGCTGGGAGACTTCAGTAATGTCAGCCTGAGCTGGGAGACTTCAGTAGTGTCAGCCTGAGCTGGGAGACTTCAGTAGTGTCAGCCTGAGCTGGGAGACTTCAGTAGTGTCAGCCTGAGCTGGCAGACTTCAGTAGTGTCAGCCTGAGCTGGCAGACTTCAGTAGTGTCAGCTTGAGCTGGCAGACTTCAGTAGTGTCAGCCTCAGCTGGCAGACTTCAGTAGTGTCAGCCTGAGCTGGAAGACTTCAGTAGTGTCAGCCTGAGCTGTGAGACTTCAGTAGTGTCAGCCTGAGCTGGGAGACTTCAGTAGTGTCAGGCTGAGCTGGGAGACTTCAGTATTGTCAGCCTGAGCTGGGAGACTTCAGTAGTGTCAGCCTGAGCTGGGAGACATCAGTAGTGTCAGCCTGAGCTGGGAGACTTCAGTAGTGTCAGCCTGAGCTGGGAGACTTCAGTAGTGTCAGCCTGAGCTGGGGGACTTCAGTAATGTCAGCCTGAGCTGGGAGACTTCAGTAGTGTCAGCCTGAGCTGGCAGACTTCGGTAGTGTCAGCCTGAGCTGGCAGACTTCAGTAGTGTCAGCCTGAGCTGGGAGACATCAGTAGTGTCAGCCTGAGCTGGGAGACTTCAGTAGTGTCAGCCTGAGCTGGGAGACTTCAGTAGTGTCAGCCTGAGCTGGGAGACTTCAGTAGTGTCAGCCTGAGGTGGGAGATTTCAGTAGTGTCAGCCTGAGCTGGCAGACTTCGGTAGTGTCAGCTTGAGCTGGGAGACTTCAGTAGTGTCAGCCTGAGCTGGGAGACTTCAGTAGTGTCAGCCTGAGCTGGGAGACTTCAGTAGTGTCAGCCTGAGCTGGGAGACTTCAGTAGTGTCAGCCTGAGGTGGGAGACTTCAGTAGTGTCAGCCTGAGCTGGCAGACTTCAGTAGTGTCAGCCTGAGCTGGCAGACTTCGGTAGTGTCAGCTTGAGCTGGGAGACTTCAGTAGTGTCATCCTGAGGTGGGAGACTTCAGTAGTGTCAGTCTGAGCTGGGAGACTTCAGTAGTGTCAGCCTGAGCTGGGAGACTTCAGTAGTGTCAACCTGAGCTGGGAGACTTCAGTAGTGTCAGCCTGAGCTGGGAGACTTCAGTAGTGTCAGCCTGAGCTGGGAGACTTCAGTAGTGTCAGCCTGAGCTGGGAGACTTCAGTAGTGTCAGCCTGAGCTGGGAGACTTCAGTAGTGTCAGCCTGAGCTGGAAGACTTCAGTAGTGTCAGCCTGAGCTGGCAGGCTTCAGTAGTGTCAGCCTGAGCTGGCAGACTTCAGTAGTGTCAGCTTGAGCTGGCAGACTTCAGTGGTGTCAGCCTGAGCTGGGAGACTTCAGTAGTGTCAGCCTGAGCTGGCAGACTTCAGTAGTGTCAGCCTGAGCTGGCAGACTTCAGTATTTGTCAGCCTGAGCTGGCAGACTTCAGTAGTGTCAGCCTGAGCTGGCAGACTTCAGTAGTGTCAGCCTGAGCTGGCAACGACTTCAGTAGTGTCAGCCTGAGCTGGCAGACTTCAGTAGTGTCAGCCTGAGCTGGCAGACTTCAGTAGTGTCAGCCTGAGCTGGCAGACTTCAGTAGTGTCAGCCTGAGCTGGCAGACTTCAGTAAGTGTCAGCCTGAGCTGGCAGACTTCAGTAGTGTCAGCCTGAGCTGGCAGACTTCAGTAGTGTCAGCCTGAGCTGGCAGACTTCAGTAGTGTCACCCTGAGCTGGCAGACTTCAGTAGTGTCAGCCTGAGCTGGCAGACTTCAGTAGTGTCAGCCTGAGCTGGCAGACTTCAGTAGGACAGTGAAACTGTTAATCAGGCAGAACAACTTCACTCGAGATTGATTTGGTGATGGTCACTAGGTGCCAAGGAGATCCTGGTGATGAGTGAGGAATGGGTCACTAGGTGCCAATGAGGTCCCGGTGATGGGTGAAGTATGGGTCATTAGGTGCCAATTGGGTCCTGGTGATGGGTGAGGAATGGGTCACTAGGTGCCAAGGAGGTCCTGAGGAATGGGTGACCTGCTTCCACTGCCATACTGGGTACCAGTAATTAGGTCCTTCGGGAACACTACACTTTATCATCCCTCCCATGCCTCCTCCCCTTCCTATTACCTCTCCTCTTCCACCTCCTTGCTTTCTCCTCTTTCCTTCTTTCCTTCCTCTCCTCTTCCCCTAATCCACCTCCACTACTCTCTCTCTCTTCTATTCTATTTTTTTCTGTCCTAAAGCATCATGGGGAGGAGGAGAGAGAGAGAGAGAGAGGGGAAAAGAGAGAGAGAGAGAGAGGAGAGAGAGGAGAGAGAAGTGAGAGGAGGAGAGAGAGAGAGAGAGGAGGAGAGAGAGAGAGAGAGAGAGGAAGATAATCCAACCAACACTCTCTATTAAAACACTTACCCTAAAGAGTTGTAAGGGGTTTAAAGAGAAGTGAACCTCTCTCTCTCTCTCTTCTCTTCTCTCTCTCTCTCTCTCTCTCTCTCTCTCTCTCTCTCTCTCTCTCTCTCTCTCTCTCTCTCTCTGTACCATGGGAGAGCAAATTATCAATATTTTACGATTCGAATGCTATACCCAACCTAAAACATACCCAATCTCAACATCCCCAACCTCAACATACCCAACCCTCACATACCCAACCTCAACTTTACCCAACCTCAACATACCCAGTCTCTACATACCCAGCCTCAATTTTACCCAGCCTCAATATACCCAGCCTCGACATACCAAGCCTCAATACACCAACTTCAGCATACCCAGCTCAAATACCCAGCCTCAACATTACCCAGCCTTAACATCCACAGTCTTTACATACCCAGCCTCAATATACCCCACCCTCAATATGCCAGCCTCGACTTTCCAAGCCTCAATTACTCAATTCAGCATACCCAGCCCAAGTTTCCCCAAACCTCAACATACTCAGCCTCAGATACCCAGCCTTTTACAACCAGTCTCTACATACCCAGCCTATACATACCCAGTATCAACATACCCAACCTCACTACCCAGCCTCAACATACCCAGCCTCAACATACCTAACCTCAACCATACTCGGCCTTAAAAATACCCAACCTCAAATATCCGACTTCAGCATACCCAGCCCCAACATACCCAACCTCAACATGCCCAAACCTCAACATACCCCGCCTCAACTATCCAGTCTCTACATACCCAGCCTATACATACCAGTCTGAACATACCCCAAATCAACTTACCCCGCCTTAACATACCATCCTCAACATACCCAGCCTCATTATACCCAACCTCAACATACCCAGCGTCTACATACCCAGTTTCAACATACCCAACCTCAACATACCCAACCTCAATATACCCAACTTCAACATACCCAGCCTCAATGTGAAGGCTTACTCAGCCCTGTAACAACTTCAGACAGTTTTCCCAAGGCTGGCTCCTCCTCAGGGGAAAAAAAAAAGAATAAAAACTGACAAACATTAAACAATTTATTATTTAGAAAATATAAAATATAAAACACTTTAAACATGAAATATTGATCCTACCTTAAAGAAAATGAAAAATGAAAAATTTAAATGATATCTGAATTCAACGCTAATATAAAAAGAATTGGATGTCTGGTGTTGGTGACAACCCACCGGCTCGTTCTTGTGGCCGTAAATAATCTCTCCCCATGACCGGAAATCAAAGGGTTTGTACCCCTGCGATGATGAGGGGTTACGTCCTGATTCTTCATACATAGCACCCGGCAAGTAAATACAACGAGGACGTCTCCCGGACGTTAGTCCGTCTCCTTCAATTTACTCGTTGTTGGCAGGTGACCCTCTCTGTCATCCAGCTTGGAAAGATAGACAGGTTACCCACTGCTTAAGAAATTTACTCTCCATGATAAGTACAATACCCAAAAGATGTGGTGATTATTACAACAGTCAATCTAGAGGGAAGATGAAAGGACTAAGTTTATTATTGGTCAAAGTGAAGCTTTCAACCAATAAATCCACTAGAATACAAGGCAGGCCCTGTATTACAGTAGTGCTGAGAGCTGTGAGTCTGTGATTACTGTTTGGCGGGGCCCCACACGTTACTTTTCGGGGGGGGGGGGGGGAAAAGGGGGAGGGGAAGGGATAGCAGGAGCTGCTGACCCCCCGTGTTTACAGTGCCTTTCACCCCCAAAGTTTTTCGTGTCTTCAAAACCAGGGCTACGTGCCCCCCCACCAGTTTTTACATTTCCCGTCACCCCATTTTTTTACGGGTTTGCCCAAAACCAGTGTTTAAAAAGTGTGTCCCAAAAAAGGGTTCTTTTGTGGGTAACCACCGTGTCAGTGTCGTCGCAACAGTTTTTTACAAGGGTCGTCCCCCAACAAATTTTTGTGTGTCCCACCAGGTGTTAGTGTCGTACGCCAAGTGTTACAGTGCCCATCCCCCCAGTGTTACAGTGTCTTCCCCCCCGGGTTACAGTGTCTTTCTCCCACCAGAGTGGGGTTTTCTGGGGCCAGTGTGTTTTCATTTGGCCGTCACCCCCAAAATTTGTTTCATTTTGTCGTAACCAAAAGTGTTACAGTGTCATTCCCCACCATTTTTTAAGTGTCTTTCCCCAAAAAGTTGTCACGTGTTTAAAAACCCCCAGTTTTTTATAGCTTTCATCCCACCGGGGGTTGAGGGGTTTTAAACCACCGTTTTACAGTGTAACCCACCGTTTTTAACGGTGTGTCAACCCCCAAGAGTTGTGTCATCGCACCGTTTTAAACATTGTCATCACCCCCAGTGTTACGGGGTGGGTCCCAAAAGAATTACAGTTTTTTAAACCCACCAAGCCCTACTTTTGTTTCAAAAACCAGTGCCCCCCCCCCCCCCCCCCCTTTTGTCAAAAATTCTCAGTGTTATGGGGTCATCTTTATCAGTTTTTAAGTGTTTTCCACCAGTTTTGCGGTTTTCTCAACCCCAGTGCTACGTGTTTCACTACTGTGTTTCGTGTCATCTTTTACCCGTTTTACTTTTGTAATAAACCACCGTGTTACAGAGCCTTAAACCCCAGTTTTAACAGAGTAAAAAAACCCCCCAGGTTTCAGTCCCGGGGCAAAACCATTTGTTGCGTGTTTTTCCCCCCGGGGTTGCCATTTGTCATAACCACCAGTGTACGGGGCCTAAACTACCGTTTTTCAGGGCCCAATTCCCCCAAGTTTTATAGTGCTTTATCCCCAAGTGTTACAGGGGTAATCTCCACCAGTTTTGCAGTGTCATACCACCAGTGTCAGTGTATCACTACCAGTGTTTTCCGGGGTTCTCACACCACCCTTTACAGCTTTCTTTAACCCCATCGGTTTTAAAATATAAACCCCCTAAAAAGTGTTTCAGTGCCCTTTTCCAGTATTAAAACTTGTCGTCACCCCCTGTTTTTTACAGTGTTATCCCATTTGTTTTATTTTTACAGTTTAAAAAGGTGCCGGTTTTTAACGTGTCTTCACCTTCTGGGGGTTACTGTGTAAATCGCAACCCACTGTTCCCGGTTTGCCCTTTTTGGGTGGGGCGGTTCCCGGGAGCACCTTGTTTTGGGGAGAGCAGTTTTTAGGGTTTGCCTCAAAGTTTTGGACGCGTGTTGGGGTGCCACATGAATGTGACAGCGTGGTTTTACGGTGCCCCAGGGAGTGAAAAAGGGGTTTTTGTTACGGTCCCAACCTTGGTGTGCCCCGCTGTGCTACGTTGCCACCATGAATGTGCCCCAGTTTTTACGGTGCCCCCCCGGGTTTTGTGACAGCATTGTTAGGGTTTTGCCCCTTTAAAGGGTGACACCCAGTTTTCCCCCCCCGGTGCCTTTGGTTTTTTAAAAACGGGCAGTCCCTACGGTCCCAACCATGGGGGTTGGCAGCAGTTTTTCCCGGTTTTTGCCCAACCCGGGTTTTTGTGACAAGCGTTTTTTCGGTGCCCCCCATGAATGTTGACACCCAGTGTTACGGGGGCCACCAGGGAGTGTGCGCAGTGTTACGGTGTCAAATGGTTTTACAGCTTTTTTACGGGGGCCCATGGGGGGTTGCAGAAGGTTACGGTCCCCTTTCATGAGGGGGGGCGCGTTTTTAGGGTGCCTTCAGGGAGTTTTGGACAGCAGTGTTAGGGGTTGCCATTTGGTGGGGCAGCATTTTGTTTACGGTGCCACCAGGGATTTGTGACGCAGTGTTTTGGGTTTGCCACATGGGTTGAAAAGCAGTTTTTTTGGGGTGAAAACCATGATTTTGTGAAAAAGTTTTAGGGTTTTGCCCCCCAGGGATTTGTGCGCGTGTTCCCCCGGTGCCCCCCCAAAAATGGTTGTTTGGGGGACGCAAGGGTTCGGTGCCCCCAGGGGGGTTTTTTGACAGCGGTGTTTAGGGTTTGCCCCCATGAGTGTGCGCTTTTGTTAGGGTTTGTCACCATGAGTTTTACAGCGGGGTTACGGTGTCACCTTGAGTGTGGCAGAAAGTTTTTAAAGGTTTGCCCCCATGGTTGCAGCAGTTTTTTCGGTCCCAAAAATTGAGGGGTTGACAGAAAGGTGTTTACAGTGCCAAAAATTGGTGTGCGCAGTTTTTCGGGAAAACCTGAGTGTGACGCGTTTTTTCGGTGCCAAACCAGGATTTGGGGCAGCAGTTTTAGGGTTTGTCAAAAAGATTTGGGGCAGCGGGGGTTAGGGTTTTGTCACCATTGGTGGGGACGAAAAGTGTTTACGGTGCCACAATGGTGTGACAGCAGTTTTTTAAAGGGTGTCACCATGGGTGGGGACGGGCAGTTTTTTCGGTGTCCCAAATTGAGTGTGACAGCAGTGTTACGGTGCCACCATGATTGGGGAAAAGCAGTGTTACGTGTCAAAAATGATGGGGAAAAGCAGTGTTTACGGTTGCCACTAGGGAGTGTGACAGCATTTGGTTTCGGTGTCACCGGGAGTGTGAAGAAAGTTTTTACGGTGCCCCCCCAAAATGAGGTGACGCAGTTTTTCGGTTGCCCCCTTGGTGTGACATTTAGGGGTTAGGGTTTACCCCATGAGTGGGGACACCGTTTTAAAGGATGTCACAGGGAGTGTGCCCCGCATTTGTTAGGGTTTTGCCCCCCCATGAGTTTTAAACAGCATTTGTTAGGGTGTCCCCATGAGTTTTGACAGCGGGGTTGGGTCCCACTTTGGGTGGGGACAGCGGGGTTTTTTCGGTGCCCCCAATGATTTTGTGGGGGGCAGGGGTTGGTTGGAAAACAAAGGGTTTTGTGCAGCATTTTGTTTAGGTCCCACCATAGTGGGGGACGGGCAGTTGTACGGGGCCACTATGAGTGTTTCGCGTGTTCCGGTCCCCTATGAGTGTAAACGCAGTTGTTACGGTGCCCTATGGGGGACACCCGTTTTACGGTCCCAAATTTGAGTGTGACGCAGTGTTCCCGGGGGCCAAACTTTGGTGTAAAAGGGCATTTGTTTAGGGTTTCCCTAGGGATTTGTGGCAGAGTGGGTTTTTTGGCTCAACAAAACCCTTTTCCTTGTCCCCAACAACCTGGCAAAACAGGGGGTTTTTAGGGGGAATTGGTTTTTTTATGTTGAGGGGGAGTGGATGGTTGTTGTGTGTGTGTGTGTTGTGTGTGTTGTGTGTGTGTTGTGTGTTTGTGTGTGTGTGTGGGTGGTAATCTGGGGGTTTTTTAACGTTCTGGGATCGGGGTCTTCAAAAAATTTCCTGCACTGAGGGTTATCATAACATATAATTATATTCTCATTATATCTTTTCCCACAGCCTTTAATTTTTTTTTAATATACTTAGCATTTTTTGCTATATATGTCTTTCATGTTTTTTTAAAATTTTTTAAAATATTTTTTTTTATTTATATATATATATATTATATTTTTATAATTTTATAATTTTATATATATTTTTATAATTTTTATGTAAATATGGTGTATTATATTTTTTTATAGGGCTTGCTTTTTAAAATTTTTGGTTTTTTTTCTGTCCTTTTTCTGTTCTGTCTCTTTCCGGGCTGTTTTGTCTTTCTCTTTTCCCTCTTCTCTCTCCCTCTTTTCTCTTGTTTGTGTCTCTCTTTCTCCCCCCTTTTGTTCTCTCTCTCTTTTATCTTTCCTCCGGGCTCTGTCTCCCCTCTGTCTCTGTCTCTGTCTGTTTTGCTCTCTATCTCTCTCTCTCCCCTCTCCTTCCCCCTTTTCTTTCCCCTCTCTCTCCTTTTTCTTTTGTCTCTCTGTCTTGTCTCTCTTCTCTCTCCTCTCTCTCCTCTCTCCCCCTCTCTTCCCCTCTTCTCTCTCTTTTCCCGTCTCTCCCCTTTTTAAATCTCTTCCTTTTTTTTATATTTTTTTTTAATTTTGGGTTTTCTTTATTTTTAAAGGGGGAGTGTTGCCCGAAAGGGGGAAAAAAGAATCTGCAGGCTGGGGTGCCCCCAGGCTGGGGGGCAAAAGGCCCGAGTGCCAAAGGGTTTAGTGCACGGCCCGAAATGGGCCAGGTGAGGACAGGCCCCGGTGAAAAGGCTGAGTGCAAAAGGCTGGGGTGCAAGGCTGAGGGGTAGCAAAACCGGGGAAAGTTAATTTATGTGTTTTTTCAATTAAATGGGTGCATTTTAATGGTGTGTTTCAGGGACCGGCAACAACAAACCAAAAAACCAACACCCCAAACAAAACGGGTTATTTGGGGATTAAGGGGGGGCCGGGGGGCGAATTTGGGGGGAATGGGGGATTTTCTTTCCCTTAAATTTGGGTTGAAACCCCTTGGGTTTTTAAAATTTTTTAAAAGGGATGAAAAATTTTTTCCCCCAATTTGTTTTTTTTTTTTTATTTAAATAATATTATTTTTTTTTAAAATAGATAAATTTTATTTTACCCTTTTTTTTATTTTTTTAAAATTTTTTTTAAAATTTTTATAAATTTTTTGTTGGTGGTCTGGAAATTCGGGTTTGTTGGTTTTTTCTGGGGTTTTTTGTAGGTTTGGTGTCCTGGTTTGTTTTGGTTTGGGTTTCCGTGGGGGGTTCCCGGGGGTGTTTGGGGGTTGGGGGGTTGGGTTGGTTTTGGGAGTTTCCGGGGAGGGTTCCCGGGTTTTTTGGTTTGGAGGGGCTGGGGAAGGGCCCTTTTGGGTTTTGGTTCCCGGGGGTTTCCTGGGGGGTTTCCCGGGGGTTGGGTTCCCCGGGGGGGCCCGGGGGTGAGGAAGGGGGGTCCTGGGGGGGTCCGGGGGGGGGTCCTCCTTTTCCCGGGGTGGGGGGGGTTTCCTGGGGGAAATTCGGGTTTGGGTTGGGGGGTTTTTGGGGGGATCCTGGGGTTTTTCCGTGGGAGGTTGGGGGGTAATAGGTCGGGGGGGGGCAAAATGTGGTTGGGGGGAAAACTTTAAATTTTTTCAAACTGGTGGGGGAAGGGGGGGAGTCGATGGGAGACCCCGTAATTCAGGGGGGTTTTTAGGGGGGGGGTCCTTCCGGTGTTTTTTCCTGAAAAGGTGGGAAAAGGTTTTCAGGGTGTCGCCGGCTGGGGAACCCTTTAGTAGGGGTCAGGAATGAGCTGGGAGATTCAGTAGTGGGCGGCCCCAGGGTGGGAGGGGCTTTTAGTTTTGTGACGGGGCCCTTTTTTGGCCCCGGGGGGAGGGGGCCCTTTAAGGGAGTGTCAGGCCCCGGTGGGAGGGCCCTTCCAAATAGTGTAGCCCGAGCTGGGGGGAGGGCTTCAGTAGTTCAGGGCTCCAGTGGGAGGGCGGAGGGCTTCGTAGTGTTTAGTTTAGTGGGGGAAAACTTGCAGTTTTAGGGTGAGTGGGGGGACTTAAATTGGTCGCCCCAAACGGGGACTTCAAATAGTGTTCCGCCCAGTGGGAAGGGGTTTTAGTGTGTCGGCTGGCGGGAGGGTTTTAAACGTGTCCGCCTGTGTGGGGACTTCAGTAGGTTTGGGTTTAGGGGGACTTCAGTAGTTGTCAGCCCCCCAGCTTGGAAAAACTTTAGTGGGTCCAAAACCCGGGGGTTTGGGAGATTCAGTAGTGGCAGCCTGAGTGGCGGATTCAGTAGTGTCAGCTTTTAGCTGGCAGACCCTTTATTTTTTTTCAGTGAGCGGGGGGGCTTCAGTAGGTTTTAGCCTGAGCTGGGAGGGCTTCCCGTAATGTCAGGGCCCGGCTGGGAGCTTCGTTGTTTTCAGCCTTAGTGGGAGACTTCATTTGTGTCGGGCCTGGGGTTTGGGGGACTTCAGTTTGAGTCAGGGCCCGAGCTGGGAGCTTCGTTAATGTCAGCTGGGCTGGGAGATTTAGTTTTGTCAGCCCGAGCTGGGGGACTTCAGTTTGTGTAGGGCCCCCCGCTGGGGGGAATTCAGTTTAGTTGTAGGCCGGGTGGCGGGGGCTTTTAGTAGTGTCGCCGAGCGGGGGGGGCTTTAAATAGTGTCAGCTTTAGGTGGGAGACTTAATTTGTGTCAGCTTCAGTGGCAGAAATTTTAGTAGTGTCAGCCTGGGGTGGAAGATTCAGAATGGCAGGTTTTGGGTGGCGACTTCAGTAGTGGCCGCCCCTGAAAAGGGAGGCTTAAGTGTCGGCCCAGGCTGGGAAAACTTCCCGTTTTGGGCAGCCCCGAGCGGGAGACTTTTAGTTTGGGTCGCCCGAGCTGGGAGACTCAGTTAAAATGTTTAGGCCCCGAGCTGGGGGAATTCAGTAGTTCCCGCCCTGGCGGGAGATTCGTAAAGGTCAGCCCGAGCTGGGGGACTTCAAATAATGTCAGCCTGAGCTGGGTGATTTTGTTGTGTCCCGCCCCGGCTTTGGGGGGGCTTTTGGGAGTGTCAGCCCGAGCGGGGGACTTCGTAATGTCCCGCCTGAGCTGGGAGACTCAGTTAGTGGCGGGCCCGAGTGGGAAAACTTCTAGTGTTGGCCCCCTGAGCGAGGAAAACTTCAGTTGTGTCAGCCTGGTGGGAGGGCTTCCCGTGTGGCAGCCTAGGGGGGGGGAGATTTTAGGGAGTTTTCAGCCCGAGGGTGGGAGACTTCCGGGGTGTCAGTTGGGGTGGGGACTTCAGTTTGTGTCAGCCCAGTTTTTTTAATTTTATTTGTGTCCCGCCAAAAAGCCCCCCGGGGGAAATTCGGGAGTGTCCCGCCGAGCTTTGGGGGGAATTCAGTAGTGTCAGCCCGAGGTGGGAGGGATTCAGTAAATGTCGCCTGGCTGGGCCCGACTTCAGTAGGTTTTAAAACCTGAGCGGGGGGGCTTCGGTTTTTTTGTCAGCTTTAGGGGGGATTTTGTAGTGTCAATTTTGGGGGGGGGGACTTCAGGAAATGTCAAAATTTAGCTGGGGGGGGCTTCGGGTTTGTGTCAGTTTTAGTGGGAGACCCTTTTTTGTGTCAACCAAAGGGGTTGGGGGTTTCAGTTGTGTCAGCCGAGCTGGGGAGGATTCAGTTTGTGTCCCGCCTGACTGGGGGGACTTCAGTAGTGGGCAACCTGAGCTGGGGAGCTTCAAATAGTGTCAGCCTGGCTGGGAGAATTAAATTGTGTAGGGTGAGTGGGGAAAACTTCAGAGTGTCAGCCTGAGCTTGGGCCGGCTTCAGTGTTGGGCAGCCTGAGCTGGGAGGCTTTTTAAATTAAATTTTAGTGTCCCGCCTTTAGCTGGCAGGCTTAGTGGGGTCGCCCCGAGCTTTGGGAGACCCTTTAGTTAAATGTCAGCTTTTAGCCCCCGGGGAGCTTGGGTTTTTCTAAAAACCTTTTTGTGTCAGCCTTAGTTGGGAGGGCTTCGTAGTTTGGGCAGCCGGGGTGGCAGACTTCAGTAGTTACACCTGAGCGGGGAGAATTCCCGTTGTGTTTAGCCTGAGGGGTGGCGACTTCAGTTGTGTCAGCCTGGGGCTGGGGAGACTTCCCGTAGTTTTCGCCCGAGTGGCGACTTCGTTAGGTTTTTCGCCTGGTGGCCCGACTTTAGTAAATGTCAGTGAGTGGCAGGCTTTAAAAGGGGTCAGCCCTGAGGGGGCAGGGCTTCCCCGTAGTGTCAGTGAGCTGGCAGGGCTTCAGTAGGGGTCAGCCCGAGCTGGCAGACTTTTAAATGTGTCACCTTTTGGGTGGCAGACTTCAGTAGTGTCAGCCTGAGCTGGCTGCTTCAGTAGGGTCAGCCTGAGTGGCAGGACTTCAGTACCCCGATCGGGCAAATGGAAAAACTGTTAATCAGGAAGAACCAATTTACTCGAGAAAGGGTTTTGGTTTATGGTAATAGGTGCCAAGGAGTTGGTGATGAGTGAGGAAAGGGGGAACTAGGTGCCAAATTTTGGGGCCCCGGGGATGGGGGGGAAATATGGGTCATTTAGGTGCCAAATTTTGGGGGCCGGGGGATGGGTGGGAAGGGGTACCGGTGGGCCCAAAGGGGTCCTGTGGTTGGGGTTTACCTGCCCCTTTCCCCGGCCAAAATTTGGGGGGCCCGTAATTTTGGTTTGGGAAAAATTTAAAATCCCCCCAGCCTCCCCCCCTTCCGGGGGCCCCTTTCCCCCAAATCCGGGGGGGGTTTCCCCTTTTCCCCCTTTTTCCCCTTTCCCAACCCCGCCTCCTACTCCCCCCTTTTATTCTTTTTTTTTTTCTGGCCCAAAGGGATCCCTGGGAAGGGGAAGAGGAGAGGGTTTAGGGGGAGAGGGGAAGGGGGAGGGGGAGGAGGGGAGAAGGGGAAAGGGGAAGGGAGGGAGGGAAAAGGGGAGAGAGAGGGGGAGAGTGAGAGAGAGAGGAAGTTTAAACCAACCAACATTCTATTTTTAAAAAACTTACCCTAAAAAAGTTGTAATTTGGGTTTAAAAGAAATGTTCTCTCTCTCTCTTCTTTTTCTCTCTCTTCTTCCTCTCTCTCTTAAATCTCTCTCTTTTTCTCTCTCTCTCCCCTTTTTTCTTCTCTGTAACCCTGGGAGGCAAAATTTTTCAATTTTTTTACGATCGAATTTCTATACCCAACCTCTCCCTACCCAATTCATAACCTTAAAAAAACCCCACCATAAACCCAAAAAAAAAATACCCAACCTCCCAAAATTACCAACCTCAAAATACCCCCAGGGCTTTAAAACCCTAAACCTCCCAAAAACCCAAACCCTTAAAAATTACCTGTCGCTTTCCAAACCCTCAATTTCTAACCCCCTTCAGCATTTCCCCGCCTCCAAAAATTTCCCGCCTCAACTTACCCAGCCTTTAACATTCCCCCCCAGTTTTTCTTTCCCCGCCTAAAAAAAAACCCGCCTCAATTTTGCCCCCCTCGACTTACCAAACCTCAAAATACTCAACCTTTTGGCCTACCCGCCTCAAGGGTACCCAACCTAAAACATTTCTCGCCTCAGGGTTTTTCCCGCCTTTCAACCCAGGTCTTAATTTCCCCGCTTTTCCCCTACCCAGTTTTCAACAAAACCCCTAAACCCTCCCCCGCCTCCATAAAACCGCCTCAAAAATACCTTTCCCCAAAAATATCGGCCTTAACATACCCAACCTCAACTTTTCCCACTTCAGCCTTTTCCCGCCTCAACTTTTTCCCCAAACCCAAAATTTCCCGCCTATCATAACCCAGGGCCTAACATATTTCCGTTTACATAACCCCGGGCCTAACTTTCCCAAATCTGAACATTACCCAAAATCAACATACCCAGCCTTTAAAATACCCAAACCTCAAATAACCCCCGCCTCATTATAAACCCTATCAAAACCCCCAACCCCCAAAAGGGTTCTTTCTTTCCCAGTTTTTAACAACCCAACCTCAACTTCCCAACCCCCAATTTACCCAACTTCAAATAACCCGCCTCAAAGTGGGGGGCTTTTACCACCTGTAAAACTTCAGACCCGTTTTCCAAGGGGGGGCTTTCCCCCCAGGGAAAAAAAAAAAAAGAATAAAAAATGCAAACTTAAAAACAATTTTTTATTTTGAAAATTTAAAAATATAAAACACTTAACTGGGAAAAATTGTCCTACCTTAAAGAAAATGAAAAAAAAAAAAATAAAAAATGAAAATTGAATTCAACGCTTTTTATAAATTGAACTTGGATGGGCCCGGGGGTTTGGGGACAACCCCCCCGGCTCGTTCTTTTGGCCTAAATAATCTCTCCCGTTTCCGGGAAAAACAGGGGGTTTTGTCCGCTTTCGTTTAAGAGGGGTTAAAGTTGATTCTTCATACATATGCACAGGCAAGTAAATACAACAGGGTGTTTTCCAGGAAAGTTAGTCCGTCTCCTTCAAAATTCCCACTCGTTGATTGGCGGGGGGACCCCCTCTGTCATCCAAGCTGGAAAGATTTGACGGTTTCCAAAAACTTTTGTTTTCACTCTCCCTGTAAAGGGACAAAACCAAAAGGGTGGGGGGGTGATTATTAAAAGTCAATTAGAGCAAAGACTGAAAGGACTAAAATTTTTTTTTGGTCCAAAAAAATGGGAAGTTTCTAACCCAAAAAATCCTTTGATAAAAGGGGCTGTTCTTTTCAGTTTGTGTGAGAGCTGGGGTCAGTGATTACGGGTTTTGGGCTGGGCCCCCCCCACGTTACTTTTCGGGGGGGGGGGGGGGTTTGGGGGGGGGGAAGGGTTGGGTGGGAGGCTGCGGGCCCCCTTTAAAAAAGGGCGGCAGGCAAACTATTGTTAATTAAAAATGGGGGTTCCAAAAGAACTTTTTCACAAATTAAAATCCCAATCAAAATTAGTCAATACCGTTAATTCCCAGTTTTAAAATAAGGTTTTTACATAAATTTTTCTTTTTTAAAAGGAAACCCCTTCCCCTTTAAACCCACCCTTAAACAGGCCTTTCAAAATTTCCCAAACCTCATTTAACCCCTTAAAATTTTCCCGGTTCTAAAAACCTTTAACATAAAATTAACTGGGGCCGTCCCTTAAATAAGGCCCATTTATTTTAAATTTTCCATTTATTAAAAAAAGCCTTTTTAAATACCCCAATTAATTTTTGGAAATTAAGTTTTAAAAACATATTTAAAAAAAACCCAATTATTAATTTTAAAAACCAATTAACCGCCTTAAATTTTTAAAAGGTTTTACATTTTAAACCTTAAACATTTTTAACCTTCAAATTTTCCCAACCTTCAACTTTAAACCCTTAAATTTCAAAATTTCTCAAAATTTCCCCAGGCTTTCAAAAAAGCCTTTTTAATTATAATTACTTTCCCAACCCAAACAGACCAACAAATTTAAAATTACCCAATTCTTCAACATAAACCCCGGTCTTTAAACCCCGCCTTTAAACTCCTCTTCAATCCCAACATAACTAAGCCTTTAACCATTTAAGCCTAAAATTCCGCCTCCAATTAAAAAAAGCCTCCCAAAATTCCCCGTAACATACCCACCCAACATTTTCCCCCTCCATATTTCCTCCAAACATAACCCAGCCTTTCCCCCAAATTAACCCCAACTTTTTTTAAAATTTTCCCAGCCTAACATACCCAAAAATAAACCTTTCCCAACCTCTTTATTTCCCCAAACCCCAACATACCCAAAATCAAACATTTAAAAAAAGGTTTTACTTACCCCCCCTCCCAAAATAAATCAATTCCCCCATAAACCCCAAACCCCAACATACCCAACCCCCAACATACCCCCCTCAACATACCGCCTCTACATACCAGCCCTCAACATACCCCCAACCCAAAACATACCCAACCCTAAACTTTTCCCAACCTTTCATTACCCAAATTTCAAAAACTTACCCCGCTCACATTTCCCCCCTCAACATACTCCCCCAATTTCCCCCATAAACCCCCAAACCCCAAAAAACCCCCGCCTCAACTTTCCCAGCCTCAACATTTCCGCCTCAAAATAACCCGCCTCATTTTAAAAACCCGCCCAAAAAATTTAACCCCGCCCAACTTTTTCCGCCTCAACATTTTCCAGCCCCAAACAATTTTTAGCCTCAAACTTATCCGCCTTTAACATACCCAAAAACCGCAAAATTCCAGCCCCAACTTTCCCCGCCTCAACTTATCCGCCCCACATATCCAGCTAAAAATACCCAAACCTCAACATACCCCGCCTCAACTTACCCCGCCTCAAAATATTCTGACCTTTAAGGGTAAACCCGGGCCCCCCAAACTTAACCCCGCCCCAAAAATACCCGACCTCAACATACCCGCCTTTTACTTTTTCAGCCTCAACATTTCCAGCTCCAACCCCTATTTCCCCGCCCCCAACATACCCCGCACTCAAAATTTCCCAGCCTCAACATTCCAGTCAACATATCCCCCCTCAACATACCGCCTTCCATTAAACCCCGCCTCCAAAAATAACCCGCCTCAAAAAACCCGCCTAACATATTTAGCCTCCCAAAAATACCCCGCCTCAACCCCTACCTGCCCAAACATACCCAGGTCAAATACCCAGCCTTAATTCCCAAAACCTCAATTTTTCCCGCCCTTTTGCAACCCCTATCAACCCCAAAAAATTTCCAAGGCCTCAACCCTAACCCCGCCCCTCAACATACCCAGCCTTTTTACATACCGCCCCCTTTCATTTTAAACCAAACCTCCAACATACCCCGGGCCCCAAATTACCCCGCCCCAAAAATACCAGCCCCAAAAATTTTCCAAGGCTCAACATACCCCGCCTTCAAAAAACATAACCCAAACCTTAACAAAACCAAGCCCCCAAAAAAACCAGGCTAAAATTCCCAGCCTTACATACCCCCGCCAAAAATATACCGCCCCCCAAAAATTTCCAAACCTCAACATATTTTTTCCTCAAAATACCCAGCCTCCCCTTCTCATACCCCCCCCCCCCCTCAATTTCCAACCTAAAAAACCCCGCCCCAACAATTTTCCCAGCCTCACATACCCCGCCCCAAAAATACCCGCCTAAAAATTTAACCCGCAACCCCTCAAATACCCAGCCTCAAATACACTGCCCTCCCCATTTCCCCGCCTCCCCATAACCCAAAATCAAAATACCCGCCTCCCCATAACCCCCGCCTCAACATAAACCAAACCTCAAAATTACCAGCTCAAAAATACCCAACCTCAAATTACCCCGCCTCAACCCTACCCCGGCCCCCCCCTTTAAAATACCCAGCCTCAAAAATAATCAACTCAAAATTGTCAAAAAACCCCGCCCCAACATCCCCGCCTTTTAAAATCCCCGCCTAAAAATTCCAGCCCAAAATTCCCCCTAATAAACCCCCTAAAATACCCGGCCCCATCCCAAGCCTTTAAATCCCGGCCTTTGGCATTTAAACCCCCCCAAACCCCTAAGTTAATTTAAAATTAAATTTAAGGTAAATTCCAAGCCTTAACATAAAGCCCCAAATTTTTTAAAAAACTTAATTTTAACCCGGCCTTAACATTTCCCCGTCAAAATTTTCCCAGCCCTCTAACATTGGTTTTAAAAAATGTAGGAAGGGCATTTTGTTCTTTCCAAAAACAAGCCAAATTTTTTTTTAACTTGGGATTTCCAAAACCCCCCTACATTCCTTGCCCTTCTCCCCACAGACCCAAACTTAAAGGTTTGGGGTTTCCACTAAAAAAACCCCCCCCCCCGGGGTTTAATTCAAAAAAGGTGTTTTCCTTGGTTGCAAGAAAGGTTTGGGAAGGGGTTTTTGGGTTTTCCCCCGGGGACTGTGTTTGGACTGGGAGGCCCCCTACAAAAACAGTGTACCAGGTTACAGAAAAGTTCCCCCCCCCCCCCCCAAAAGGGGGAATTGCGTACCCTTCAAAAAAGTGGAAAAAAGCCTTGAAAGTGAGGTCCTAAATACCAATTTTGGGGGAAAAACCTTCCTTTTTTCTCCAATTGTTCCCCCCCTTACCCATAGGTTTTTCCAAAAAACCTCCCCCGTACCTAAAAATTAAAAGGTTTTTGGCGACCAAAAAACTTAAGGTTGGTTTTGGGGAGGGGTTGGTTTTGGCTAAAGGAAAGCTTATTTTTCAAGGAGAGGGTTTTTTCTCCGGTCGGGCCAAGGAGCTTTTGTTGATCCCCAAAAGGGCCAAAATCAAACCTAAACAGGGCCGGTAGTATACCCGGGGGTTACTTACCCCCACCTTTTATTCCCCCAAAGTGGGAAACTCACCAGAACCTAAAAATGGAAAAAAACCTTTTTCCCCCGACCCAAAAAAAGAGAACCAAAGACATGTAACCCAAATGGAAAAACCGTATACCTACCCAAAGTGGAGAACCCAACCCTTTTACCGGACCTGATGAAAACAAAGTTTTCCACCGGGCCTTTTTAAAAAGGGAAAAAAGCTGGCCCCGAAAGGGATTAAATTTTTAATGTTTTGGTTTCCCGGGAAGGTTTTATGACTCAAGGAGGGTGTAGACCCCCAAAAAGGAAGGGTGTTTACCACCAAGGGGCTGTAAAGGAAATCACCAGGAAGCTTATGGGGTCCCAGGACCGGGTGTATGACTCACCAGGCCCCTGTAAGGGGCTCACAAGGGCGCCCGAAAGACTCCCAGGGCCCCCGGGTTTTGGGGGGGGGCTCACCAGGAGGGTGTATGACTCACCAGGGAAGTTTTGACTCACCGGTACGCTTATGTTTACCCGGCGCTGTATGATCACCAGGGGCTTTTAACTGGGGGTTTTAAACCCCCCCTTTTTGAAATCACCAGGAGCTTATGACCAACCCCGGACGCTGTAGGAAATCACCAGGACGCCCGTATTGGGCCCCACCAGGGGCGGGTGTTTGACTCACCCGGGCGCTGTAGGGCCCCACCCCCCGGGGCGCTGTATGACTCACCCGAACGTGGTTTTGACTCACCAGACGCTTTTTATGGGGACTCACCAGGACGTTATGACTCACCCGGAGGTTATGACTTTTCCCGGGGCGTTTACTCCAAGGGCGCTGTATGACCACCAGGACGCTAAAATGACTCACCAGGAAAGCTTTTGTCCCCCCAGGGCTGTATGACTCCAAGGGCCTGTATGACTCACCAGGACGGTGTTTTCTCACAGGAGTTTTTTTTGACTCACCCCCGGACGTTTTGGGCTCAAGGACGCTTATGGCTCACCGGAAGCTTATGCCTCACCAGGAGCTGTATGACTCCCAGGGGGCGCTGAGGGCTCACCCGGGAAAGCTTTGGGCCCCAAAGGGGCGCTGTTTTGGCTCAAACCCGGGGCGTTATGGGCTCACCGGGGCGCTTATGACTCCCAGGACGCTTTTATAAATCCCGGACGCTTTTGACTCACCAGGGCCCCTTTTTAAATCACCAGGACGCTTAAAGACCACCGGACGCTGTTTAATCCCAGGGCGCTAATTAAAGACTCACCAAAGGGCGCTGTTTTTGACCCCACCAGGACCCCTTTTTTGACTCAAACCCGGCGCTGTTTTGGGGCCGTAAACCTTTTAAAGGGCTTTTTTTCCCAAGTTTTGTTACCGGGGGGCCCCTTAGGAAATTAAAAGGGCGCTGAGGGGGGCTAAAGGAGCTGTTAAACCCCCGGGAGGGTTTTTGAAAAAAACCAGGGACGGGATGGCCCCAGGAACCCCTTATGGGAAGGAAACCCTTTTTTTTCCCCCGGGGGGCCTTGGGTTTTACCACCGGAGGTGTAATGGGCTAAACCAGAACCTTGACAAGGGTTTTGGCTTTCCCCCAAAGGTTTTGACCCCACCCGGGAAACCCCCAATTTTTTAAACCCCCCAGGGAAACCCCCGGGTTTAAAACCCCCCAGGGTTTTGGAATTTAAAGGGAAACCCCAAATTTTAACCTCCCCACATACTTTTTAAACCCCAAGGTTTTAACCATAGGGTTTGGAAATTACCAAGTTTTGAAACCCCCCAGGGTTTTTGAAACCCCCAGGTTTTTCCCTCAATTTTAATCCCCTTGGTTTTTAACCCCCTTTTGGGTTTTTAACCCCCTTTTTATCCAAGTTTTGTACAGGGGGTTTTCCCTTCAGGGAAACCCCCACAGGGCTTGAACCCCCAGAAGGTTTTAAACCCCTTCAGGTTTTTGAAAAAAACTGGGTTTTGGCCCCCAGGGGTTTTTTCCCCTTAACCGTCCCCAAGGTTTTGAAATAAAATTTTTGGCCCTTCCGGTTTTTGAACCTCCCCGGTTTTTAGCCTGGGTTTTAACCCTTTTTTTGACCCCCAAGGTTTTTGAACCTTTTCGGTTTTAAAACCCCACAGGTTTTGAACCCTTAAAAATTTTGAACCCTACAGGTTTTTTAAAAATAGGTTTTGAACCCTAAGGTTTTGAACCCTTTCCGGGTTTTGCCAAAGGGTTTGAACCCTTTTTTCAGGTTTTTCCCCCCACAATTTTGAAATAATTTTGGAACCTTTTAAAGGGTTTTTTAAAATAAATTTAACCCTACCAAGGGTTTTTAAAACCCCAAATTTTTTTGACCCTTATTGGTTTTGCCCCAAGGTTTTTTGAAATCTGGGAGAGAGAAGAGAGAGGAGAGAGAGAGAGAGAGAGAGAGAGAGGAAGAAGAGAGGAGAGAGAGAGAGAAGAGAAGGAGAGAGAGAGAGAGAGAGGAAGATAATTCAACCAACACTCTCTATTAAAACACTTACCCTAAAGAGTTGTAATGGGTAAAGAGAAGTGAACTCTCTCTCTCTCTCTCTCTCTCTCTCTCTCTCTCTCTCTCTCTCTCTCTCTCTCTCTCTCTCTCTCTCTCTCTCTCTCTTCTCTCTGTACCATGGGAGAGCAAATATATCAATATTTTACGATTCGAATGCTATACCCAACCTCAACATACCCAATCTCAACATACCCAACCTCAACATACCCAACCTCAACATACCCAACCTCAACATACCCAACCTCAACATACCCAGTCTCTACATACCCAGCCTCAATATACCCAGCCTCAATATACCCAGCCTCGACATACCAAGCCTCAATACTACCCAACTTCAGCATACCCAGCCTCAAAATACCCAGCCTCAACATACCCAGCCTTAACATACCCACAGTCTTTACATACCCAGCCTCAATATACCCAGCCTCAATATGCCCAGCCTCGACATACCAAGCCTCAATATACTCAACTTCAGCATACCCAGCCTCAAGATACCCAACCTCAACATACTCAGCCTCAGCATACCCAGCCTATACATACCCAGTCTCTACATACCCAGCCTATACATACCCAGTATCAACATACCCAACCTCAACATACCCAGCCTCAACATACCCAGCCTCAACATACCTAACCTCAACATACTCGGCCTTAACATACCCAACCTCAACATATCTGACTTCAACATACCCAGCCTCAACATACCCAACCTCAACATGCCCAGCCTCAACATACCCAGCCTCAACATATCCAGTCTCTACATACCCAGCCTATACATACCCAGTCTGAACATACCCAACCTCAACATACCCAGCCTTAACATACCCATCCTCAACATACCCAGCCTCATTATACCCAACCTCAACATACCCAACGTCTACATACCCAGTTTCAACATACCCAACCTCAACATACCCAACCTCAATATACCCAACTTCAACATACCCAGCCTCAATGTGAAGGCTTACTCAGCCCTGTAACAACTTCAGACAGTATTACCAAGGCTGGCTCCTCCTCAGGAAAATTAATGAATAGAAAAAGAATAAAAACTGACAAACATAAACAATTTATTATTTAGAAAATATAAAATATAAAACACTTAAACATGAAATATTGATCCTACCTTAAAGAAAATGAAAAATGAAAAATATAAATGATATCTGAATTCAATGCTAATATAAATAGAACTTTGGTGTCTGGTGTTGGTGACAACCCACCGGCTCGTTCTTGTGGCCGTAAATAATCTATCCCGATGACAGGAAATCAGGTTCTGTACCGCTGCGATGATGAGGGGTTACCTCCTGATTCTTCATACATATGCACAGGCAAGTAAATACAACAGGGGACGTCTCCAGGACGTTAGTCCGTCTCCTTCAATTCTACTCGTTGATTGGCAGGTGACCCTCTCTGTCATCCAAGCTGGAAAGATAGACAGGTTACCCACTGCTTAAGAAATCACTCTCCATGATAAGTACAATACCTAAAAGATGTGGTGATTATTACAACAGTCAACTTAGAGCAAGACTGAAAGGACTAAGTTTATTATTGGTCAAAAGTGAAGCTTTCAACCAATAAATCCACTAGAATACAAGGCAGGCATGTACTTACAGTAGTGCTGGGAGCTGTGAGTCTAGTGATTACTGTTTGGACCGGAGCCCCACACGTTACTTTTCGGGGGGGGGGGGAAGAAGGAGGGGAAGGGATAGCAGGAGCTAGACTGACCCTACCTTAACAAGCAGCCGGCAGTCAAACTATCGTTACTATATCGCTACTCCTATCTATTGAACTTTTCCCTCACACTAAACATACCCAACCTCAGCATGCCCAGCCTCAACATACCCAGCCTCAACATGCCCAGTCTCTACATACCCAGCCTATACATACCCAGTCTCAACATACCCAACCTCAACATACCCAGCCTTAACATACCCATCATCAACATACCCAACCTCATTATACCCAACCTCAACATACCCAGCGTCTACATACTCAACCTCAACATACCCAACCTCAACATGCCCAGCCTCAACATACCCAGCCTTAACATACCCAGTCTCTACATACCCAGCCTATACATAGTCTCAACATACCCAACCTCAACATACCCAGCCTTAACATACCCATCCTCAACATACCCAACCTCATTATTCCCAACCTCAACATACCCAGCCTCAACATAACCAGCGTCTACATACCCAGCCTCAACATACTCAACCTTAACATACCCAACCTCAACATACCCAACCTTAACATACCCAATCTCAACATACCCAGCATCTACATACCCAGCCTCAACATACTCAACCTAAACATACCCAACCTCAACATACCCAACCTTAACATACCCAATCTCAACATACCCAGCGTCTACATACCCAGCCTCAACATACTCAACTTCACCATACCCAACCTCAACATACCCAGCCTCAACATATCCAGCCTCAACATATCCAGCCTCAAATCATAAATACCCAGCCTCAACATACCCAGCCTCAACATATTCAGCCTCAATATATCCAGCCTCAACATACCCAGCCTCAACATATCCAGCTTCAACATACCCAGCCTCAACATATTCAGCCTCAACATATTCAGCCTCAACATATCCAGCCTCAACATATCCAGCCTCAACATATCCAGCCTCAACATACCCAGCCTCAACATACCCAGCCTCAACATATACAGCCTCAACATATCCTGCCTCAACATATCCATCCTCAACATACCCAGCCTCAACATACCCAGTCTCAACATACCCAGTCTCAACATACCCAGCGTCTACATACCCAGCTTCAACATATCCAGCCTCAACATATCCAGTCTCAACATATCCAGCCTCAACATATCCAGCCTCAACATACCCAGCGTCTACATACCCAGCCTCAACATACTTAACCTCAACATACCCCGCCTCAACATACCCAGCGTCTACATACCCAGCCTCAACATACTCAACCTCAACATACCCCTCAATACCTCAACTACCCAGCCTCAACATACCCAGCCTCAACATACCCAGCCTCAACATACCCAGCCTCAACATACCCAGCCTCAACATACCCAGCCTCAACATACCCAGCCTCAACATACCCAGCCTCAACATACCCAGCCTCAACATACCCAGCCTCAACATACCCAGCCTCAACATACCAGCCTCAACATACCCAGCCTCAACATACCCAGCCTCAACATACCCAGCCTCAACATACCCCAGCTCAACATACCCAGCCTCAACATACCCAGCCTCAACTATAACCCAGCCTCTACATTGTCAAAGATGACTCAGCACAGTGGGCATTGTACTTCCCACCCCCAAGCCTAAAGTCCAGCCAACTTGCATTCCTAAATCCACTGTCAGCACCTTGCTGGCACTCCCACAGCACTTCAAATCTCAGAATGCTCTTGTGTCCACTAACCTCCTCCCACCCAGGGAATTTAATTACATAAAACAGGATGAAATCCAATTGCAGAAATTGCAAGAAGACTCAGGTTAAGGTTTGTTATTCAAAGAGACTGTGGAACACTTTGAGACTGGTACACTGTAACAGTGTACCAGTACACTGTACCTTCTGGAGTTCCACGTACAAAGCATTGCAGTCTTCAAAGAAAGTGGAGGAAAAGCACTTTGAAAGTGACGTGTGGGCTAAATACACAACTTGGGGACTACCTTTCTTTTTCTCTCACTTGCTCCCTCCCTCACTATAGCCTGCCTTCTCTCCCCCAGTACCTAACACTTACTAGGTATGGTTCCTGACTCACAAACATTGATCTCTGCCTGGTCCAGTGTGGTAGGGTCGGTAAAGAACTGCTTACCTTGTTGCAAGGTTCGTAGGTTCGAGTCTCCTTCGGCCAGAGAGCAGTGTTTGTGTCATCTTCGTGAGGCACAACAAACCTAACAACAGTGTCACAGGTCAGTCAGTGACAGAAAAGTTCACTTACACACTATATCAAAAGATGAGAACAACGTACCTACGTACCTAAAGATGAGAACAACGTACCTACGTACCTAAAGATGAGAACAACGTACCTACGTACCTAAAGATGAGAACAACGTACCTACGTACCTAAAGATGAGAACAACGTACCTACGTACCTAAAGATGAGAACAACGTACCTACGTACCTAAAGGAAATAAAACAACGTACCTACGTCCTAAAGATGAGAGCAACGTACCTACGTACCTAAGATGAGAACAACGTACCTACGTACCTAAAGATGAGAACAACGTACCTACGTACCTAAAGATGAGAACAACGTACCTACGTACCTAAAGATGAGAACAACGTACCTACGTACCTAAAGATGAGAACAACGTACCTTCGTACCTAAAAATGAGAACAACGTACCTACGTACCTAAAGATGAGCAACGTACCTACGTACCTAAAGATAGAAAACGTACCTACGTACCTAAAGATGAGAACAACGTACCTACGTACCTAAAGATGAGAACAACGTACCTACGTACCTAAAGGAAATAAAAGTCATGGCAGACAGGAGATAAATTCTTAATGTTTGGTTCTGGTGAAGGTTAGTATGACTCACCAGGACGCTATATGACTCACCAGGACGCTATATGACTCACCAGGACGCTATATGACTCACCAAGACGCTGTATGACTCACCAGGACGCTATATGACTCACCAAGACGCTGTATGACTCACCAGGACGCTGTACGACTCACCAGGACGCTGTATGACTTACCAGGACGCTGTATGACTCACCAGGACGCTATATGACTCACCAGGACGCTGTATGACTCACCAGGACGCTGTACGACTCACCAGGACGCTGTATGACTCACCAGGACGCTGTATGACTTACCAGGACGCTATATGACTCACAAGGACGCTGTATGACTCACCAGGACGCTATATGACTCACCAGGACGCTGTATGACTCACCAGACGCTGTACGACTCACCAGGACCTGTATGACTCACCAGGACGCTGTATGACTTACCAGGACGCTGTATGACTCACCAGGACGCTGTATGACTCACCAGGACGCTGTATGACTCACCAGAACGCTGTATGACTCACCAGGACGCTGTATGACTCACCAGGACGTTGTATGACTCACAAGGATGCTGTATGACTCACCAGGACGCTGTATGACTCACAAGGATGCTGTATGACTCACCAGGACGCTGTATGACTCACCAGAACGCTGTATGACTCACCAGGACGCTGTATGGCTCACCAGGACGCTGTATGACTCACCAGGACGCTATATGACTCACCAGGACGCTGTATAACTCACCAGGACGCTATATGACTCACCAGGACGCTGTATGACTCACCAGGACGCTGTATGACTCACCAGGACGCTATATGACTCACCAGGACGCTGTATAACTCACCAGGACGCTGTATGACTCACCAGGACGCTGTATGACTCACCAGGACGCTGTATGACTCACCAGGACGCTATATGACTCACCAGGACGCTGTATGACTCACCAGGACGCTTTATGACTCACCAGGACGCTGTATAACTCACCAGGACGCTGTATGACTCACCAGGACGCTGTATAACTCACCAGGACGCTGTATGACTCACCAGGACGCTATATGACTCACCAGGACGCTGTATGACTCACCAGGACGCGCATACTCACCAGAACGCATGTATAACTCACCAGGACGCTGTATGACTCACCATGAACGCTGTATAACTCACCAGGACGCTGTATAACTCACCAGACGCTGTATAACTCACCAACGCTGTATGACTCACCAGGACGCTGTATAAACTCACCAGGACGCTGTATAACTCACCAGGACGCTATATGACTCACCAGGACGCTGTATAACTCACCAGGACGCTGTATGACTCACCAGGACGCTGTATGACTCACCAGGACGCTGTATGACTCACCAGGACGCTATATGACTCACCAGGACGCTATATGACTCACCAGGACGCTGTATGACTCACCAGGACGCTATATGACTCACCAGGACGCTGTATGACTCACCAGGCCAATGTATGACGCACCAGGACGCTGTATGACTCACCAGGACGCTATATGACTCACCAGGACGCTGTATGACTCACCAGGCCGCTGTATGACTCACCAGGACGCTGTATGACTCACCAGGACGCTGTATGGCTCACCAGGACGCTGTATGACTCACCAGGACGCTATATGACTCACCAGGACGCTGTATAACTCACCAGGACGCTATATGACTCGCCAGGACGCTGTATGACTCACCAGGACGCTGTATGACTCACCAGGACGCTATATGACTCACCAGGACGCTGTATAACTCACCAGGACGCTATGTAACTCACCAGGACGCTGTATAACTCACCAGGACGCTGTATGACTCACCAGGACGCTATATAACTCACCAGGACGCTGTATAACTCACCAGGACGCTGTATGACTCACCAGGACACTATATAACTCACCAGGACGCTGTATAACTCACCAGGACGCTGTATGACTCACCAGGACGCTGTATGACTCACCAGGACGCTGTATGACTCACCAGGACGCTATATGACTCACCAGGACGCTGTATGACTCACCAGGACGCTTTATGAGTCACCAGGACGCTGTATAACTCACCAGGACGCTGTATGACTCACCAGGACGCTGTATAACTCACCAGGACGCTGTATGACTCACCAGGACGCTATATGACTCACCAGGACGCTGTATGACTCACCAGGACGCTGTATACCTCACCAGGACGCTGTATAACTCACCAGGACGCTGTATGACTCACCAGGACGCTGTATAACTCACCAGGACGCTGTATAACTCACCAGGACGCTGTATGACTCACCAGGACGCTGTATGACTCACCAGGACGCTGTATGACTCACCAGGACGCTGTATAACTCACCAGGACGCTGTGTGACTCACCAGGACGCTGTATAACTCACCAGGACGCTGTATGACTCACCAGGACCCTGTATAACTCACCAGGACGCTGTATGACTCACCAGGACGCTATATGACTCACCAGAACGCTGTATGACTCACCAGGACGCTGTATGACTCACCAGGACGCTATATGACTCACCAGGACGCTGTATAACTCACCAGGACGCTATGTAACTCACCAGGACGCTGTATAACTCACCAGGACGCTGTATGACTCACCAGGACGCTATATAACTCACCAGGACGCTGTATAACTCACCAGGACGCTGTATGACTCACCAGGACACTATATAACTCACCAGGACGCTGTATAACTCACCAGGACGCTGTATAACTCACCAGGACGCTGTATGACTCACCAGGACGCTGTATAACTCACCAGGACGCTTATGACTCACCAGGACGCTGTATAACTCACCAGGACGCTGTATGACTCACCAGGACGCTGTATAACTCACCAGGACGCTGTATGACTCACCAGGACGCTGTATAACTCACCAGGACGCTGTATGACTCACCAGTTAGCAGTCAATGAATCTTGCTTAACTTTAAGTAATTGACAATATTATCCATAGTTTGTGTGACGATGGGTCTTCCTTCAGGAAACATGACGAGGGCTCTGAGGGGGACATGAGATAGAGCTCGTCACGGCCACGTTGGCGGGAGGTTTATCTGTAAAAAAGAAACTCGGATTTGTGGTCACAGTAGTGGCCCATGCTAACCTTCCTATGGTGCTAGAAATATAACTTATTGTAGGCAGGTGGTCCAGTGGTTGACGCACTCGCCTGGTGCTAGCCATGGGTTCTAACCTTTTACTTGACAATGTTTTGAACCCTACAGGTTTTGAACCCTACAGGTTTTGAACCCTACAGGTTTTGAACCCTACAGGTTTTGAACCTTACAGGTTTTGAACCCTACAGGTTTTGAACCCTACAGGTTTTGAACCCTACAGGTTTTGAACACTACAGGTTTTGAACCCTACAGGTTTTGAACTATACATCGTCTCTGTGTTCAAATATTTTAGAGAAGTTCAAAGATTTTTGCATCAGCGTTTCTCCATCACAATAAAATTTAGAAAGTAATATTGACATCAAATTTGGAGAATATATCAGTTTAGTACATAAATGTAACACCAACTATGTCGTTCATTATCGTGTTTCTTAAATATCTCAAATTTTCTAATTGTGACCTAAGATATATTAGAAGCATTTTGCTGAATTTGTTCATCTCTTGTTCACCTCTTGTTCACCGGCTTGTTCACCTGTTGTTCACCGGTTTGTTCACCTGTTGTTCACCGGTTTGTTCACCTGTTGTTCACCGGCTTGTTCACCTGTTGTTCACCGGCTTGTTCACCTGTTGTTCACCGGTTTGTTCACCTGTTGTTCACCGGCTTGTTCACCTGTTGTTCACCGGTTTGTTCACCTGTTGTTCACCGGTTTGTTCACCTGTTGTTTACCGGTTTGTTCACCTGTTGTTCACCGGCTTGTTCACCTGTTGTTCACCGGCTTGTTCACAGGCTTGTTCACTTGTTCTTCACTGGCTTGTTCACCTCTTGTTCACCCGCTTGTTCACCTGTTGTTCACCGGCTTGTTCACCTGTTGTTCACCGGCTTGTTCACCTGCTGTTCACCGGTTTGTTCACCTGTTGTTCACCGGCTTGTTCACCTGTTGTTCACCGGCTTGTTCACCTGTTGTTCACCGGTTTGTTCACCTGTTGTTCACCGGCTTGTTCACCTGTTGTTCACCGGTTTGTTCACCTGTTGTTCACCGGTTTGTTCACCTGTTGTTTACCGGTTTGTTCACCTGTTGTTCACCGGCTTGTTCACCTGTTGTTCACCGGCTTGTTCACAGGCTTGTTCACTTGTTCTTCACTGGCTTGTTCACCTCTTGTTCACCCGCTTGTTCACCTGTTGTTCACCGGCTTGTTCACCTGTTGTTCACCGGCTTGTTCACCTGTTGTTCACCGGCTTGTTCACCTGTTGTTCACCGGCTTGTTCACCTGTTGTTCACCGGCTTGTTCACCTGTTGTTCACCGGCTTGTTCACCTGTTGTTCACCGGTTTGTTCACCTGTTGTTCACCGGCTTGTTCACCTGTTGTTCACCGGCTTGTTCACCTGTTGTTCACCGGCTTGTTCACCTGTTGTTCACCGGCTTGTTCACCTGTTGTTCACCGGCTTGTTCACCTGTTGTTGTCATAAGTCACACTGAAACCAATATTTTTATGCAAATAATTTTAAAAGCCGACAAGTACATAATCAAGACACAGGTATAACATACATAATTAAGACATGTACAACACGTACACAATCAAGACATATGTACGAAACGTACATAAACAAGACACATATAACACACTGTGGTTAAGTATCGCCAACCCTTGAACTGAGTGGTTGACAAAGCCAGTGGTTGATGGGTTGATCCTGCCACTCAACATACCCGAGTATCGCGCCTGTGTCTTACTGATGTTATTCAACTACCATAGAGCAGAACAGGAGCATTTTGAAATTATATCTAGTATACAGTAGAAGACCATGTTGTGGTGCATACTGTGGTCAGTGGGGCCACTGACAGTGGTCTGTGTGGCCTCTAACAGTGGTCTGTGGGGCCACTAACTCATGTAAGAGATTTTAACCATCCCAATTGAATTTTCAAAAAGTTGAAAAGTATATCTAAGCAAGTCCATGGTCGACAGGAATATAATTGAATCTTGTTTCCTAAAAAGCATTTTGACAATAATCTGAATATTCCTTTGTTTATATAAATTAGATCCATTTAATAATTAATAGAATTTGGGAAGAATTTAATAATACACTGGACAAATAATAATTTTTTAAAATTTTCTTGGTAGAATATTTGTTTGGTGGGTTTGTGCGAAGGACTGTCCAGTTGGGCCGGCGCGCGTCAGGTGTTTAACCGATTTGTGGGATCTGATAGTATGGTGTTGGGCCAGAACCCCTTATATAGCTTCCTTGGATGCTTTACTTTTCATAGGTTCCTTTGATAATGTGAGTAGTCACGAAAGCGCTTTTAATCTCTCTTTTCTTCTTTCATAGTGGTTGTTTTATATATATATATATATAATATATATATATAATTTATATATAATATAAATATATATATATATAATATATATATAAATATATAAAATATATATATATAAATATATAATATATAAATATGTAGTTTCGCTTCCTAATTTTTTTTTCTTTTGATATTGTGTGATATTGGTTGAGAGTGGCCTTTTGTGCCCATAAGTGGCCCTTGTGACCTATGAGTGGCCCTTGTGGCCATTGAGTGAGTGGCCCTTGTGGCCCATTGAGTGATTGGCCCCTTTGTGACCCAATGAGTGCCCTGTGGCCTATTAGTGCCCGTTGTGGCCCATTGAGTGCCCTTGTGGCCCATTCAGGCTTTAAGAGAGACCACTTTAATGAAGGAAATCTGTGAGGGTCTTCCTTTCAAGGTGTGGGTGTGTGTGTGTGTGTGTGTGGGGGGGGGGGGTGTGTGTGTGTGTGTGTGTGTACTCACCTAGTTTGAGATTGCGGGGGTCGAGTCCGAGCTCCAGCCCGTCCTCTCTCTATCGCTACTAGGGCATCTCTTCCCTGAGGCCGGAGCTTTATCATACCTCTGCTTAAAGCTAAATGTATGGATCCTGCTCCACTACATCACTTCCCAAAACTATTCCACTTACTGACTAGCTCTGGTGGCTGAAGAAATACTTCCTAACCTTCCTGTGAATCATCCTGTTCTCACTTCACAACTGTGTCCCCTTGTTACTACTGTGTTCCAATCTCTGGAACAACCGTCTTTGTCCACTTGTCAATCCTTCAGTATTTTGTATGTCGTTTATCATGTCCCCCCCTATCTCTCCTGGCCTCCAGTGTGGTCAGTGATTTCTCCTTAACCTCTCCTCCGTAGGAGCATACCTCTTAGTCTCTGGACTAGTCCTTGTGCAAACTTTTGTGCAGCTTTCTCTAGTTTCCTTTACGTGCTGGATCTAGGTGTTGGGTTCCAACTGTGCCGCATACTCCAATATGGCCTAAGTCGCGACGGTGTACAGGGTCCTGAATGAGACCTTATTAAGACATGTCGGGGATGCTGTTTCTGAGGTTTGCTCTGTGCGTGCCCATAGTTGCTGCAGGGCAGTTAAGTTGGTTGATGTGCTCTTCGCTGTGCAGATGTGCGCCGAGTGATAGAGAGAGCGCACACCCAAGATCTTTTCTCTTGAGTGAGGTTTGTAGTCCTCCTGGCCCCCTAGACTGTACTCACGTCTGCGGTCACTTTGCCCTTCCCCAATCTTCATGACTTTCCTCTTGTGGGATTGAACTCCAGAGCCAATTGCTTGGACCAGGTCTGCAGACCTGTCAGTCCCCCTTTGTAGTTCTGCCTGACTTCGGAATCGAGTGAATTCTTCTCATATATCACTTCACGTCAACTGCAAACAGGGACACCTCAAGTCTATTTCCTTCCGTCATGTCGTGTGCGCGCGCAGCGAGCGCGCGCGCGAGGCGCAGACGAGGTCGCTAGGTGACGAGGGTGAGGGGGTGGGGGCGGCCGCGATGGAGGGTGGGGGTGGTCGGGCCGCCGCGGTCACAGATCCCACTCTGATATCACCTCGCCACGTACCATGACTCGCTGCTGTCTTCCTACAAGTATTTTTCCCTGTTCCATTGTCGTGCCCTTCCCTTTATCCCTGCTTGGTCCTCCCAGTTTTTGCACCAATCTCTTGTGTGGAACAGAGTCAAACGACTTCTTGCATCCAAGAAACATGCAATCCACCCATCCCCTCTCTCCTTGTCTTTACGCAGTCACCATGTCGATAGAACTCCAGTAGTTTGTGACACAGATTTCCGTCCCTGAACCATTTGGCTGCTGTTGAATGAGATCGTACCTTTCAGGTGTTCCACCACTCTTCTCCTGATAATCTTCTTCTCCATGATTTTGCATGACTATACATTCAGTGACACTGGTCTGTAAGTTTTAATTCTCCTGTCTGTCTCCTTTTTTAAAGATTGGGACTACATTTGCTGTCTTCCATGCCTCAGGCAAATCTCCCTGTTTCGATCAAGTATTGAATATTTTGTTAGGGGTACACATACGCCTCTTCTCCTCTCTCAATACACATGGGGGGGAGATGTTATCTGTCCCCATTGCCTTTGAGGTATCTAGCTCACTCAGAAGCCTCTTTCACTTCTTCCTCGGTTTGTGCACTGTTGTCCTGCACTTGGTGGTGTGTCCCCACCCTCCGTCTTTCTGGAGTCCCTTCTGTCTCGCTCTGTGAACACTTCTTTGAATCTCTTTTTGAGTTTCCTCACATACTTCACGGTCCATTTCTTGTTGTCCCCCCCCCCCCCCCCTCTCCTCCTTCCTTCCTTAGCCGATACCTGGTCATTGACTGTTGTTTTCCTCCGGATGTGGCTGACAACAGTTTTGGGTCAGATTGGCTTATTCGCTGCTATGTCATTTTCATATTGTCTTTGGCCTACCCTTCTTATCTGTGCATATTCGTTTCTGGCTCTAAACGACTGCTCTCCTATTCTCGCTGGGTCCTTTGGCCTTCTATATTTCTTTCTTCCATTTCCCTTACACACTTGGTTTTTGCCTCCCTGCACCTTTGGGTAAACAATGGGCTCATCCTAGCTTTTTTCATTATTCCTGTTACCCTTGGGTACAAACCTCTCCTCAAGCCTCCTTTCATTTTGTTGCTACATATTACACATCTCATTACTGGCTTCCCTGCCAGTTTCTCTGTCCCCACTGAAACCACGTTCAGAAGTTCCTCATTCCTATGTATCCCCTTTCTGTAGTTATGGCTTCATGTGTGTTTGTGAGTGGGTGTTGTGTGTGTGTGTGTATACTCACCTAATTGTACTTACCTAATTGGGTTTCAGGGGTCGAGACTCCAGCTCCTGGCCCCGCCTCTTCACGATCGCTACTAGGTCCTCTTCGCTCTCTCGCTTCCTGAGCTTTGTCATACCTCTTCTTAAAACTATGAATGGTTCCTGCCTCCACTCTTCTTCACTTTCTCAGGCTATTCCACTTGCTGACACTCCTAATGACTGAAGAAATACTTCCTAACGTCCCTGTGACCTCCGTCTGAGTCTTCAGCTTCCAGTTGAGGACCCCTTGTCCCTTGCACCCTCTTCTGAACATCCTATCTCTGTCCACCACCTTGTCTATTCCCCCGTCAGTAATCCTGTATGTCGTTATCATGTCACCCCTGACGCCTTCTGTCCTCCAGGTCGTCATCCCGAGTTCCTTAACCTTTCCTCCGTACGACATTCCCCTTGAGCTTTGGGACTAGCCTTGTGCATAACCTTTGTACTTTCTCTAACTTCTTGACGTGCTGAACAGGGTGTGGGTTCCTGACTGGTGCTGCATATCCAGTATGGGCATAACCTACACAGTGTACATGTCTTGACTATTTCCTTATTAAGGTAACGAACGCTATTCACCAGGATTCCAGGCGCCCGTATGCTGCAGCAGTTATATTGTGATGTGTGCCTCGGTGATGTCATCGGTGTTATGGTCACCCATAGTCTTTCCCTCTCCCCTGAGTGAGGTCTGTAGTCTTTGTCCTCCTAGCCGTATACTCTGTCTGCGGTCTTCTTTTGCCCCTCCCCAAAATCTTCATGACTTTGCATTTGGCATGATTGAATTCGAGAAGCCAGTTTTACTGGACCACATGTCCGACCTGTCCAGGTCACCCTTTGCAGTCCAAGTGCCCTCATCTCGTCCGATTAATTCTTCTCACCACTTCACGTCATCTGCGAACAGGGAAACTTCAGAGGTCTGTCCTTCCATCATGTCGATCACTATTATACAAAAAGAGCACTGGTCCTAGAACTGACCCCGTGGGACCCCGCTCGTAACAGGCGCCCACTGTGATACCTCTTCACGTACCATGACTCGTTGCTGCCAATCCCTGTCAGGTATTCCCTTATCCAATGCCGTGCCCTCCCTTTTACAGCGCCCTATCCTCCAGCTTCTGCACTAATCTCTGTGGGGGAACTGTGTCCAAAGGCCCTTCCCTGCAGCCTAGGAAAAACCCGGCCAATCTACCCACCCCTCTCTCTCGTGTCTTACTTCTGTTACCTGTCATAAAACTCCAGGAGATATTGTGATAACAAGAATTTTGCCTTTCCATGAACCATGCTGGTTTTCACATTTATTTAATCTTGTTCCTTTCCAGGTTTCGACCACTCATCCCCTGATAATCTTTCTCCATGACTTTTGCCCACAATACATGTCAGAGACACAGGTCCTGTAGTTTAGTGCCTCGTTTCTGTTTTCCTTTCTTAAATATGGGGGCTACCATTAAGCTGTCTTCCATTTCATCAGGTAAGTTGCCCAGTTTCCAAGGGATGTGTTTGAAGATTGTGGTTAGAGCACGCACAGCACTCTGCTCCTTCCTAAGGACCCATGGGGAGATGTTGTCCGCCCCATCGCCTTTGAGTGTCACGGTCACTTAAGAGCTTCTTCACACTCCTCCTCAGTTGTTCGTATCATCCAACACTTGTTGTATAAATTCCCTCTTGAGTTCCCTTCTGTGCTGTCTTCCCCACAGCCCTCCTGTCTCTACTGTAAAAAAAATAACATCCTTAAATCTCCTGTTCAGCCCTCACATAACTCCTGATGATTTCATTGTGAGTTCTCCACCTTCTGTCAATTAGAACTGGCAAATATTCTGATCACCTGGTCCTTGACTGTTTTCTTTCCCCTGATGTGGGCTATACAAACAGTTTTTTCGGGTCAGTCCTTGATTCTCCGAGCTATGTCCATTTTGAGCGCGTACTTGTCCGTTGGGCCTACCCTCCTTACCAGTGCGTACCTCATATCCTGGCTCTGCGACTGATCTCCCTATTTTCCTGTGTTCTCTGCCTTCTGTACTTTTTTCCGTTCTCTATTGGCACTTTGTTTTTGCCTCCTTTATAAAAAAAAATAAAAAAAAAAATAAAATAAAAAAAAAAAAAAACAAAAAAAAAAAAAAATAAAAAAAAAAAAAAAAAATAAAAAAAAAAAAAAAAAAAAAAAAAAAACACCGTCGGGTAAACCAGGGGCTCGTTCTGGTCTTCCGTTGTTTACTGTTTGCCCTTGGGAATAAACCTTTCCACTGCCTCCTCTTGTCATTTTGTTGTTACATATTCCATCATTTTCATTTTACTGGCCTTTCCGCCAGTTCTCCTGTCCCACTGGACCTCCCGCAGGAAGTTCTTCAACCCTATTGTAGTCCCCTCTTTTATAGTCAGGCTATTCCCGATTCAACCCTGTTATTCTCAAGTCCATTGCAGCTCTACTAAGTATTCAAAGCACAGAACCACGTGGTCGCTAGCTCTCCTTGGGGACTCTCATACTTGAAGCCCTCAATGTCTGAGCTGCCCAGGGTGACCACAAGGGCCATCTTCTGGTTCATCCCTCCCCTCCCACTCTGGGTATGGTCCTAACAAGTTGGTGTCAAGAGGTTTTCCCAGCACCACGTCCAACATCCTGGCTCTCCATATTATCGGGACCCCCATTGGTTCCAGGTTTTTCCCAGTCAATCTCCCTGTGGTTTGAAATATCCCCATAACCAGTCAACCTTTGCTCGTCTGCTGGAGTGAGCTCTTCTCTTGCCCACCTCAGCAAGTGTGTCCACCATTGCTCTGTTGCTCTCTCATATTCCACTCTTGGCCTCCTGCAGTTCTGTGGTGGAATATACAAATCACTGCAATGACCACTTTGTGTTCCCCAACTGATAGTGTTACCCTGCTAAGATCTCTTTCTCCCGTCTCATCTATGCCTTCCATTTTTCTCGAATTTTCCATCTGTTTTTTACGAAGCAGAGCAACCCCACCTCCTCCCGCCCCTTCTATCTTTCCTCATGATCTGGTAAATCCTGGGGGAAGATTGCATCTGTTATTGGTCTCCGTGAGTTTTGTTTCTGTAAACTGCTATGATGTCTGGACTTCTCATTGGAATTCTTACTTGCATTTTCCTCATGGTTTTTCGTTATTCCAATCAGCATTTGTGTACCAAACCTTCACCTTCTGTCTAATAACTGTAACTGTGGTGCGGGGGGTGGAAACAGAGGGATGTGGTGTGATGTTTTGAGGTTTGGATTGTTCTTGCCTTAGGGGTGTCGTGGCTGGAAGTCCTTCTGCAGGTGATTTCTGGGGGGGGGGGTGTGGCATTGACCTTACCATTGGTTCCTGGGGTTAATCTGCTCTCCTTTTTTCATTTCCTCCCATTTCTCCTTTTCGTTTTCTGAACTCCTCTCTTTCTAATCGTCTTCCTATCCGTCCTGTGTTTCTGTCTCGAAGATTCGGGTACACACTCCGGAACTCTGCTTGCCACTCAGCGTGCTTTCTCCTGCATGATCAATGGTTCGGTTGAATTCTGCCTTGAAAATTACTTTGAAGAGCCGATTCCTTTTTCTATTGTGAACCACCCAATTCTCCGAAAATTTGCCCCCTTGGCCATGGTCCCCCTCGCCTATCACCTTCCCATGATATCTTCACCATTCCCTTCACACTACACTCCCATTTTTTTTAAACCGACGAACATCACACTCACGACTCAGTCCCAAAACTAGCACCACGCACACATCTACACCTCCTTCCATCTCTTCTAGCGAGCGGAGATCTGCATGTAGGGGAGTAAGCGAGACATACGAATACTCTCTCTCAGTTAGCCGTCGTACTAGCCCATAGGAGCGCGGAGTACACACACAACACAACAGTGCGAGCGCGCGACAAGGAAGCCGGAGGGCGCGTTCGCGTTCAGCAACAATATCTCTGTTCTATAACTCCCATTGCATCCTCTGATGTGTTTTAGTGTCCTTCCCGTGGAGTGTTCCCTTCCTTCTGTCCCAAATCTAATACTACCTCATGGGGGGTGAGGTGTAGGGGTCTCACCACACAGCCTACTTTCTTAGCGAAAAATAACAATAGCGTTGTCCTTCCTGTCTCACCACTCTGTTCCTATTAGCAAATACTATCGTGCGCGCGGGGGGAGGGGCGAGAAGAGAGAGCATATTCAAAAGCGTGCATCAATAACTACAATAGGTTCCTTTCGCGATAAAGTAAAAGTGACATAAGATGCACTAGTTACCTGCCAATGTCTTTCCCAACCTCTCATTCTTCATAGTTTGATAACCCCTGTCTTTGTTTTGGCCTCCATGTGGTTTGATAGGACCTCGGCAATACAGTTTAGTTTCCTCCAACCCATGCTTTCCTTCCAGACCTGTAGTCTGAGTTTGATGTATGCCATTGCCGATGCTACTTTGTAATATCCTTTGTCCTCTGTGCTGATTCAGATGTCTCACTCCTCTCCTACTAATCTCTCTATCTTGATTTCTCTGCTGTGGCCTGTTTGCTTCCAACCTTCTGCATTCTGGCGGCTAACCTCTCTTCCCAACTTCCTTTCCCACTCTCTAGTCTCCTTCCCCCAGTCTTCCTCCCTTTTGTTTTTTTGAGCCTACCTCTCCATTCTTCCCTCCCAATTCGTCCTTGGAGCCCCTTGTCCTCATCCTGTGTGTGGTGTGTGTGTGTGTGTGTTTGTGTGTGTGGTGTTTTAGTTACCATTTTTGTCCGAGGCACAAGTTCGATTAGACACTAGGCCAGTTGTAATATGTGTTGTGTGTGTTTGTGTGTGTGTGAGTGTGTGTGTGTGCGAGAGTGGTGTGTGCGCAGCCCGCGCGCGTTGTGCGCGCCCGCGCGCGTGTGTGTGTGATGTGTGTTTGTGTGTACTCACCTAGTTGAGGTTGCGGGGGTCGAGTCCGCGAGCTTCATGGCCCCGCCTCTCACTGATCGCTACTAGGTCACTCTCCCTGAGCCGTGAGCTTTATATTCATACCTCTGCTTAAAGCGTATGTATGGATTCCTGCCTGCACTACATCACTTCCCAAACTATTCCACTTACTGACTACTCTGTGGCTGAAAAAAATACTTCCCTAACATCCCGTGATACATGCTGTGTCTTCAGCTTCCAACTGTGTCCCCTTGTTTCTGTGTCCCAACTCTGAACATCCTGTCTTAGTCCACCTTGTAAATTCCTCTCCGCATTTTGATGTTGTTTATCAATGTCCCCCCTAACTCTCCTTCCTCCAGTTGTCGTCAGGTTGATTTCCCTTAAACCTCTCCTCGTAGCCAAACCTCCTTAGCTCTGGGGGTACTAAAGTCTTGTTCAAACCTTTGGCACTTTCTCTAGTTTTCTTTACGTGCTTGGGCTAGGTGTGGGTTCCACACTGGTGCCGCATACTCCAATATGGGCCTAACGTACACGGTGTACAGGGTCCTGAACGATTTCCTTAATTAAGAGTCGGAATGCTGGTTCTGGGTTTTGCTGGCGCCCATAATGCAGCAGCAGTTATTTGGTTGATGTGCCGCTTCAGAGATGTGCCAGGAGTTATACTCAACACCCAAGAAATTTCCCCGTATTTTTCCTTGAGTGAGGTTTGTAGTCCTCTGGCCCCCTAGACGTACTCCGTCTGCGGTCTTCTTTGGCTCTTCCCCCAATCTCATGACTTTGCACATGGTGGGAGAATGAAACCAGGAGGCCAATTGCTGGACCCAGGTCCCAGCCTGTCCAGATCCCTTTGTAGTTTTCGCCTGGTCTTCGATCGAGTAATTCTGTCTCATCAACTTCACGTCATCTGCAAACAGGGACACCTGAGATTCTATTCCTTCCGTCATGTCGTTCACAAAATACCAGAAACAGCACTGGTCCTAGGACTGACCCCTGTGGGAAAACCCCGCCTGGTCATTAGGTGCCCACTCTGACACCTCGCCACGTACCATGACTAGCTGCCTGTCCTTCCTGACAAGTAAACCCTGATCCACTGTAGTGCCTTCTCTTTTATCCCTTGCTTGGTCCACC
>NC_069435.1:24167141-24229641 GCF_026875155.1 Cherax quadricarinatus | reverse complement strand
CCTCCCTCCCTCCCTCCCACCCTCCCTCCCTCCCTCCATCCATCCCTCCCACCCTCCCTCCCTCCCTCCCTTCCATCCATCCCACCTTCCCTCCCTCCCTCCCTCCCTCCCTCCATCCATCCCTCCCACCCTCCCTCCTTCCCACCCTCCCTCCCTCCCTCCCTCCCTCCCTCCCTCCCTCCCTCGATCCCTCCCTCCCTCCCTCCCTCCCTCCTTCCCACCCTCCCTCCCTCCCCTCCCTCCCTCCCTCCCTCCCCCCCATCCCTCCCTCCCTCCCTCCCTCCCTCCACCCTCCCTCCCTCCCTCCCTCCCCCCTCCATCCCTCCCTCCCTCCCTCCCTCCCTCCCTCCCCCTCCCTCCCTCCCTCCATCCCTCCCTCCCTCCCTCCCTCCCTCCCTCCCTCCCTCCATACCTCCCACCCTCCCTCCCTCCCTCCCTCCTTCCCACCCTCCCTCCCTCCCTCCATCCATCCCACCTTCCTTCCCTCCCTCCTTCCCACCCTCCCTCCCCTCCCTCCATCCATCCCACCTTCCTTCCCTCCACCTCCCTCACTACATTTGCTTCTTTTTCCATTTAGTTAATTCCCTCTATTTACATCATTATCTACTTTCCTTCTTCATAACTCTTATTCTTATCTTTTATCTCTTCTTTTCAACACATTATCTCTTATTTATTTTCTCCTCTCTCTCTCTCTCTCTCTCTCCTCCTCTCTCTTCTCTCTCTCTCTCCTCACCCCTCTCTCTCTCTCTCCTCTCTCTCCTCTCTCTCCCCTCTCCTCCCCTCGTCTCTCTCCTTCCCCTGTCATCCTCTCTCACTCTCCCCTGTCTCTTATTATCTCATTCTCTCTCATTACATGAAATTATCTCTCATTATTCTCTCCCCTGTCATTATCGGTCATTATCTCTCGCCTCCTGACATTATCTCCGCCTATTTCTTTTTTCCCCCTGTCATCTGACATTATCTCTGGTTATCTCTTGTTTCCTGTTGTTCTCACCTGTTATCTCTTATCTCTCAACACTGTCTCAAAATCTCTTCTTAGCCATTGTCTCTCATCGTAAAGTTATTATGATGTTCATTATTCTCTTTATTTCTTATTTCTGTCTACCTCCAGTATCTCTATATATCTCTCTCTCCTCTCTCTCTCTCTCTCTCTCTCTCTCTCTCTCTCCTCTCTCTCCTCTCTCTCTCTCTCTCTCTCTCTCTCTCTCTCTCTCTCTCTCACTCACTCACTCACTCTCTCTCTCTCTCTCTCTCCTCTCTCTCTCTCTCTCTCTCTTCCTCTCTCTCTCTCTCCTCTCCTCTCTCTCTCTCTCTCTCCTCTCTCTCTCTCTCTCACTCTCTCTGGATGGTAGTGGTAGTGATGGTGGAGTGATGGTGGTAGTGATGGTGGTAGTGATGGTGGTAGTGATGGTGGTAGTGATGGTGGTAGTGATGTGGTAGTGATGGTGGTAGCGATGATGGTAGCGATGGTGGTAGCGATGGTGGTAGTGGTGGTGGTAGTGATGGTGGTAGTGTTGGTGGTAGTGATGGTGGTAGTGATGGTGGTAGTGGTGGTGGTAGTGATGGGGGTAGTGATGGTGGTAGTAAAGGGTTTTAGGGGAGGGGGAAGTGGGGGGTGTAAGGTATGGGGGTTTAGTGATGGTTTTAGTGATGGTTATGTTTGGTGGAGGGGGTGGGTATGATGGATTGTGGTGGTGGTAGGGGTTTGTGATTTGTGTGGTGGTGGGGTGGGGGTTTGATGGGGGAGTGATGGGGGTAATGGTGGGGTATGATGGGGGTTGTGATGGGGGTAGTGAGGGGGGTAGTGATGGGGGGTTGGATGGGGGTAGTGATGGTGGTATGGGGGGTTTGGGGTTGGGGGGGATGATGGGGGTTTAAAAGTGATGGGGTAGGGGGTTGGTGGTTGGGGGGGTAGGATGGTGGAAGGGGTTGGGGTAGTAAAGGTGGTATGATGGTGGAAGTGAGGGTGGATGATGGGGGGTAGTGATGGTGGTAGTGATGGTGTAGTATGGGGGTAGTAATGGGTAGTGATGGTGGTATAATGGTGGTAGTAATGGTGGTATGATGGGGAAAAGTAATGGTGGTAGTGAGGTGTAGTGTTGGTGGTGGTAGGGTGGTATTGAGGGTTTGGTTGGGTGGTAGTGATGGGGGTTTTTAAAGGGGTTGGGGTGATGTGTGTAGGGGATGGGGGAAAGTGAGGGGGATGAGGGGGTGGGTTATGTTTGGGATGATGGGGATTGATGGTGGTATGAGGGTTTGGTATGAGGTGTAGTGATGGTGGTGGGGGAAATTTGGGTGGTAGTGATGGGGGTTATGATGGGGTAGGATGGTGGTTGTGTTGGTTTGGTATAAAATGGGGTAGGGGTGGGGGAAAGTGATGGGGTTATGATGAGGATGATGGGGGTGGGTGTTTGGTGGTGGGTTTTGGTAGTATGATGGGGGTAGTGATTGGTATTGAGGGGGTAGTGAGGGTAGTATTTTTGGGTGTATTTGGTTTTGGTGGGGGTAGGGGTGGAGAGGCGGTATTTAAATGGTTGTGGGGATGGTTGTATATGGTGGTATGGGGTTGTATGAGGGTTGGAAATGATGGGGGAAATTGATGGGGGGAGTGAGGGGTAGTATGGGGGTGGAGGGGTTTGTATTTGGTGTGGTAGTGGGGGGATGCGGGGATGGGGGTATGATGGTAGTATGGGGGTGGAGGTTTGGTGGAAAGTAAGTAGCCCGTGGTGGTTAGTGATGGGGTAGGAGGGGGTATTTTGTTTGGGGTAGTGAGGGTTGTAGTTTTGGTGAGTGATGGTGGAGTGATGGGGGTAGATGGGTAATGATGGTGGTAGTGATGGTGGTAGTGATGGTGGAGTGATTGGCATGATGTGATGTGGATGGTAGGTGAGGGTGATAACGAGGTTTGGTAGGAGGGTGGTAGTGATGGGGGGAGTGGGGTTAAAATGAGGGTGGTAGGGTGGTGTAGTGATGGTGGTATTGATGGTGGGGGGGTGGTGTATTTTGGTGGTAGTGAGGGGTGGTGGGTGAGGGTGGCATAAATGGGGGGTAGGGGAGGGGGGGTGGGTGGTGTGGTGAGGTATTAGTTTTGGGGGATGTTGGAGTTGTGGGGGGGGTAGGGGAAAAAGATGGCGGTAGGATGGGGGTAGTGATGGGGAAAGGATGGTAAAGCAACTAAAAAAAGCCCCCCTTCTTTTTCAAACTCAAAGTCCAATTTTCTTCATTTCCTTTAAATTTTCCTTTCGTTTTCCTTCCCATTTCCCTTCACCCCCTTCATTTTCCCAATCACTTCCCTTCACTTCCTTCGCTTCCTTCACCCCCTTTTCCACTTCCTTCACTTCCCCTTCATTTCCCTTCATTTCCTTTCCCCATTTTCTTCATTTTCCTTCACTTCCTCACTTCCTTCACTTCCTTCACTTCCTTCACTTCCTTAAATTTTCCTTAAATTTCCTTCACTTCCTTCGTTTCCCCTTCATTTCCTTCACTTTTTCATTTTCCCTTCACTTCCTTCATTTCCTTCACTTCCTTCACTTCCTTCACTTCCTTCACTTCCTTCACTTCCTTCGTTTCCCCCTTCCCCCTTCCCTTCACTTCCTTCATTTCCTTTCCCCCTTCCCTTTCCCACTTCCTTCGCTTCCTTCATTTCCCTTTCATTTCCCTTTCCCATTTCCCTTTCATTTCCCTTCACTTCCTTCATTTCCTTTCATTTCCCTTCATTTCCCTTTCGCCCCCTTCGTTTCCCTTCACTTCCTTCACTTCCTTAAAATTTTCCTTCGTTTCCTTTCGTTTCCCTTTCCCCTTTCCCTTCACTTCCTTCATTTCCTTTTCACCTTTCATTTCCTTCATTTCCCTTAAATTCCTTTCCCTTCCTTCATTTCCTTCGTTTTCCCCTTCATTTTCCTTCATTTCCCTTCGTTTTTCCTTCGTTTCCCTTCATTTCCCCTTCACTTACTTCACTTTTTTCGTTTCCCCCTTCGTTTCCTTCATTTTCCTTTTCATTTCCTTCGTTTTCCTCACTTTCCTTCACTTCCTTCGCTTTCCTTCGCTTCCTTCACTTCTTTTCATTTTCCTTCACTTCCTTCGTTTCCTTCGCTTCCTTCGCTTCCTTAAATTTCCCTTCATTTCCCTTTCACTTCCTTCGCCCCCCCTTCACTTCCTTCACTTCCTTCATTTTTTTTCCCTTTCCCTTTCGTTTCCCCTTAAAATTTCCCCTTCACTTCCTTCGCTTCCTTAAATTTCCCCTTCACTTCCTTCACTTCCCGTTTCCCTTAAATTTCCCTTTTCACTTCCTTCATTTCCTTTCGTTTCCCTTTCCCAATTTCCCCCTTCATTTCCCTTTCGTTTTCCTTTTTTCCCCGCTTCCTTCACTTCCTTCACTTCCTTCATTTCCCTTCATTTTCCTTCATTTTCCTTCGCTTCCTTCCCCTTTTTTCACTTCATTCATTTCCCTTCATTTCCCTTTTGTTTTTTTCACTTCTTTCACTTTTTCACTTCCTTCTTTTTCCCCTTCGCTTCCTTTTTTTCCCTTCATTTCCTTTCATTTCCCTTCACTTCCTTCGCTTCCTCCATTTCCCTTTCCTTTCCCTTTCCCACTTCCCTTTCGTTTCCCTTTCACTTCCTTATTTCCCCTTCATTTTTCCTTCACTTCCTTCATTTCCCTTTCATTTCCTTCCCTTTTTTCGTTTCCTTCGCTTCCTTTAAATTTCCTTCATTTCCCCTTACTTCCTTCGCTTCCTTCAATTCCTTCACTTCCTTCACTTCCTTCGCTTCCTTCAATTCCTTCATTTCCCTTTCCCTTTTCCCCTTTCGTTTTCCTTCGTTTCCCTTCACTTCCTTCACCCTTTCCCATTTCCCTTTTCGTTTCCCTTTCGCTTCTTCACTTCCTTCCCCTTCCTTTCCCATTTTCCTTCACTTTTTTCACTTCCTTTCATTTTCCTTTCATTTCCCTTTCATTTCCCTTTCCCCCTTCCCTTCGCTTCCTTCGCTTCCTTCATTTTCCTTCATTTCCCCTTCCCTTTTCCTTCGCTTCCTTCATTTCCCTTAAATTAATTTCACTTTTTCCCGTTTTCCTCCTTCCTTCATTTCCCTTTCACTTCCTTCGTTTTCCTTCACTTCCTTCACTTCCTTCGTTTCCCTTTCGCTTCCTTCACTTCATTAAATTTTCCTTTCACTTTTCCTTCGTTTCCTTCGCTTTTTCCTTTCCTTAAATTCCCTTCATTTCCCTTCCTTCCTTCGTTTCCCCCTTCATTTCCCTTCACTTCCTTCACTTCCTTCGCTTTTCCTTGTTTCCCTTTAAATTTCTTCATTTCCTTTTCGCTTCCCCTTAAATTTCCCTTTCACTTCCTTCACTTCCTTCGCCCCCTTTAAATTTCCCTTCATTTCCCCTTTTAACTTCCTTCGCTCCTTAAAATTCCTTCATTCCTGGGTTTCCCTTTCCTTTCCTTCATTTTCCTTCCCCTTCCTTCACTTCCTTCATTTCCTTCGTTTCCCCTTCGTTTTTTTTCCATTTCTTTCCCACTTCCTTCATTTCCTTCGTTTTCCTTCGCTTCCTTCAATTCCTTCACTTCCTTCACCCCCTTCATTTTCCTTCGTTTCCTTCACTTCCTTCATTTCCCCTTCGTTTCCCTTTTCACTTCCTTAAAATTCCCTTTTCATTTCCCTTCATTTCCCTTTTCACTTCCTTCATTTCCTTCATTTTCCTCACTTTTTTCCTTTTCCTCGTTTCCCTTTAAATTCCCATTTCCCCCCCCTTTTTCCTTCGTTTCCCCTTAAATTTCCTTCATTTCCCTTCACCCTTCGCACCCTTTAAATTTCCCTTTTCATTTCCTTTTCATTTCCTTTTCGTTTCCTTCAATTCCTTCATTTTCCTTCATTTCCCTTTTCGTTTCCCCTTCATTTCCTTCACTTCCTTCACTTCCTTCACTTCCTTCACTTCCTTCGCTTCCTTCGCCCCCTTCATTTCCCCTTCACTTTTTTCATTTCCCTTTCATTTCCCTTTCATTTCCCTTAAATTTCCCTTTCATTTCCCTTCACCCTTCGTTTCCCCTTCGCTTCCTTCATTTCCCTTCACTTCCTTCGTTTTCCCTTTCCCTTTTCCTTTCACTTCCTTCCCGTTTTCCTCACTCCTTCATTTCCCTTTTCATTTCCTTCGTTTCCCCCTTCATTTTCCTTCATTTCCCTTTCATTTCCTTCACTTCCTTCATTTCCCTTCCCTTTCCTTTTCCTTTCCCTTCGTTTCCCTTTATTTCCCTTTTTCCATTTCCCTTTCATTTCCCTTTCGCCCCCTTTTTTCCTTCCTTCATTTCCTTCAATTCCTTCGCTTCCTTCATTTCCCTTTCTTTTTTCCTTCATTTCCTTCATTTCGTTTTCCTTCCTTTATTTTTTCCTTCACTTCCTTAAACTTCCCTTCATTTCCCTTTCTCTTCCTTCATTTCCCTTTCCACTTCCTTCACTTCCTTAAATTCCCTTTCATTTTTCCTTCGTTTTCCTTCATTTCCCTTTTCATTTCCTTTCGTTTCCTTCATTTCCCTTTTAAACTTCCTTCCCCTTCCTTCGCTTCCTTCATTTTCCTTTCACTTCCTTCACTTCCTTCATTTCCTTCGTTCCTTCACTTCCTTCGCTTCCTTCATTTCCCTTCATTTCCTTCATTTCCCCTTCGTTTCCCTTTCCCACTTCCTTCATTTCCCTTTCAATTCCTTCGCTTCCTTCATTTCCTTCCCCTTCCACCCCACTTCCTTCACTTTGTTTTCCTTTTCGTTTCCCCTTATTTCCCTTTCATTTATGGGAGGAGCAGAAAGCCCTGTTTCAGAAATTTTCCATCACCTTTGTTTACATGAGGGAGGGAGGGGAGAGGGAAGTTTGATGGAGTAGTGGAGTTTGATGGAGTGGTAAAAAGTTTTTTGGGAGTGGTGGATTTTGAGGAGTTAGGGAGTTTGATGGAGGGGGTGGATTTTGTTTGGAGTGATGGATTTTGATTGAGGGGTGGAGTTTGATGGAGTGATGGATTTTGATGGAGTGGTGGATTTTAAATGGAGGGGGGATTTTGAGGGAGTGGGGGATTTTTAAATGGAGTGAGGGAGTTTGATGGAGGGGTGGATTTTTTGATGAGGAGGGAGTTTAATGAGGGGGGAGTTTAAAAGGAAAGGATGGAGTTTTGATGGAGGGGGTTGGATTTAGGGAGTGTGGGTTTTGAGGGAGGGGGAAAAGGATGGGTATTGTTTTAAAGGAGGGGGATTTAAGGATGGGGGAGTCGGTTGAGTTAATTAAAAATAAAAAATTTTTTATTATTAAAATTTTTTAAAAATTAAAACAAAAGGGTTTTTAAAAATTAAAATTAATTATTAAATTTTATAAAAAATTATTATTAAAAATTTTTTTATTATTTTTTATTTTTAATTATTATTACATTTTCCCAAATTATTTTCCAAATTTGCTTTTAAAAACATCTGAATATTTAAAATTGGGCGTGAAAAAAAAAAAGGGGCCCAAGTTTAAGTTTTTGGGCCCCAGAAGCAGCCGAACTGCTCGGTTTACATGTCAAAGGGAATCGAAAAATGAATTTTGATTATAAAAAATTTTGCCACCCTTCTTGATGTGCTTACACGGCGACCTTGCGAACGATTTTTTTGGGAACAATCCTTGGCCGAACAAACCTTTTTAAACCTCGGGTCGAGATGATCGGAGGGGAAAAAATATCAAATGGGGACGCAATCGGGGAAAGATCCTGCCCGAAAAATCAGAAGGGGATGCTGCAACACTTGTGGATCGATGAATGCGCATCACTTGTAGATCAGATTGATTTTGTTTAAAATCACCTTGAAAAAAAAAAAAAAAAATCAATGGGGTTGGTGCATCACTTGTAGATCAATGGGGATGCGCTCACTTGGGATCAAAGGAGGATGCTCCCTTCATTTGTAGATCAGAGGGGTTCCCTGCATCACTTTGGATCAATGAGGTTGCTGCATCACTTGTAGATGGGTTTAAGATCCCTGAAATCACTTGGGGATCAGAGGGGGGAGGATCATCCTTTTGGTAGATCAGATGAGGTTGCTGCATCACTTGTGGATCAGAGGAGGATGCTGCATCATTTGTAGATCAGATGAGGATGCTGCATCACTTGTGGATCAGAGGAGGATGCTGCATCATTTGTAGATCAGATGAGGTTGCTGCATCACTTGTGGATCAGATGAGGATGCTGCATCACTTGTAGATCAGATGAGGATGCTGCATCACTTGTGGATCAGAGGAGGATGCTGCATCATTTGTAGATCAGATGAGGATGCTGCCCCACCTGTAGACCAGGAATCTTGTCAAGTGCTTTCCTGCAGTCCAGGAAAATGAAGTCCAGCAGTGGCCCATAAGAGGATTTCCCCGTGTAATTACCTAGTTGTGGTTGCAGGGATCGATTCACAGCTCCTGGCCCCGTGTGTGTGTGTCAACACTAACACCAACAACAATAGTTAGGTTGCTGTCTGCAAAGTTTATCATTGTTATGAAGGAATTTTTCCCCTTTTCCTTCTGTTTCTCTCTGCTCCTCCTCCTCCTCTTCCTCCTTCTGTTCATCTCTTCTCCTCCTTCTTCTCTTCCTCGCACCTCCTCCTCACACACTCTCTTACATACAGTTTATATACAGTCATGACTTTCATTTATTTTTCCTTCTTTCCCACTCCCTCTCCCACTGCCTTCTCACTCCCTCTCCCACTTCCTTCTCACTCCCTCTCCCACTTTCCTCCCACTCCTCTCTCCACTGCCTTCTCACTCCCTCTCCCACTTCCTTCCCACTCCCTCTCCCACTTCCTTCTCACTCCCTCTCCCACTTCCTTCTCACTCCCTCTCCCACTTCCTTCTCACTTCCCTCTCCCACTTTCCTCCCACTCCCTCTCCCACTTCCTTCTCACTCCCTCTACCACTTCTATTCCCACTCCCTCTCCCACTTCCTTCTCACTCCCTCTCCCACTTCCTTCTCACTCCCTCTCCCACTTCCTTCTCACTCCCTCTCCCACTTTCCTCCCACTCCCTCTCCCACTTCCTTCTCACTCCTCTACCACTTTTTTCCCACTCCCTCTCCCACTTCCTTCCCCACTCCCTCTCCCACTTCCTTCTCACTCCCTCTCCCACTTCTTTCCCACTCCCTCTCCCACTTCCTTCCCACTCCCTCTCCCACTTCCTTCCCATTCCCTCTCCCACTTTCCTTCCCACTCCCTCTTCCACTTTCTTCCCGCCTCTCCCCTTTCTCCCACTTCCTTCCCACTACCTTTTCACTCTTTCTTCCCACTCCCTCTCCCTTTCCTTCCCACTCCCTCTACCCACTTTCCCACTCCCTCTCCCACTTCCTTCCCACTCCCTCTACCACTCCTTCCCACTCCCTCTCCCACTTCCTTCCCACTCCCTCACTCCTTCTCCTTTCTTTCCCACTCCCCTCCCACTTTCCTTCCCACACCCTCTGCCACTTCCTTTCCCATTTCCCTCTCCCACTTCCTTCCCACTCCCTCTACCACTTCTTCCCACTCCCTCTCCCACTTCCTTCCTCCCTCACCACTTTTCTTCCCACTCCCTCTCCACTTTCTTCTCACTCCCTCTGCCCACTTTCTTCCCACTCCCCTCTGCCACTTTCTTTCTCACTCCCCTCTCCCACTTCCTTCCCACTCCCTCTACCACTTTCCTTCCACTCCCTCTCCCCACTTCCTTCCCACTCCCTCTCCCACTTCCTTCCCACTCCCTCTCCCACTTTCTTCCCACTCCCTCTGCCACTTTCTTCCACTCCCCTCTGCCACTTCCTTTCCCCACTCCCTCTCCCACTTCCTTCCCACTCCCTCTACCACTTCCTTCCCACTCCCTCCCTCCCCACTTTCCTTCCCACTCCCTCTTCCACTTTCTTCCCACTCCCTCTGCCACTTTCTTCCCACTCCCTCTGTCACTTTCTTCCCACTACCTCTGCCACTTCCTTCCCACTCCCTCTCCCACTTCCTTCCCACCGTCCCTCTCCACTTTCTTCCCAGTCCCTCTCCCACTTTCTTCCCACTCCCTCTGTCACTTTTTCCACTCCCTCTGCCACTTTCTTCCACTCCCTCTGCCACTTCCTTCCCACTCCCTCTCCCACTTCCTTCCCACTTCCCTCTACACCACTTCCTTCCCACTCCCTCTCCCACTTCCTTCCCACTTCCCTCTACCACTTTCTTCCCACTCCCTCTGCCACTTTCTTCCCACTCCCTCTGTCACTTTCTTCCCATTTTCCCTCTGCCACTTTCCTTCCCACTCCCACTCCCACTTCCTTCCCCCACTCCCTCTACCACTTCCTTCCCACTCCCTCTCCCACTTCTTCCACTCCCTCTCCCACTTTCCTTCCCCACTCCCTCTGCCATTTTCTTCCCACTCCCTCTGCCCACTTTTTTTCCACTCCCTCCCCAACTTCCTTTCCCACTCCCTCTCCCACTTTCTTCCCACTCCCTCTCCACTTTCTTCCCACTCCCTCTGCCACTTTCTTTCCACTCCCTCCCCAACTTCCTTCCCACTCCCTCTCCCACTTTCTTCCTTCCCACTCCCTCTGCCACTTTCTTCCCACTCCCGTCACTTCTTCCGACTCCCTCTCCACTTCCCTTTCCCACTTCCCTCTCCCACTCCTCCCACTCCCCCACTCTACCCACTTCCACTTTCTTCCCACTCCCTCTGCCACTTTCTTCCCACTCCCTCTGTCACTTTCTTTCCACTCCCTCCCCACTTCCTTCCCACTCCCTCTCCCACTTTCTTCCCACTCCCTCTGTCACTTTCTTCCCACTCCCTCTGCCACTTCCTTCCCACTCCCTCTCCCACTTCCTTCCCACTCCCTCTACCATTTCTTCCCATTCCCCCTCCCACTTCTTCCCTTCCACTCCCTCTACCACTTTCTTCCCACTCCCCTCTGCCACTTTTTCCCACTCTCTCCACTTTCTCCCACTCCCTCTGCCACTTCCTTCCCACTCCCTCTTCCACTTCTTCCACTCCCTCTACCACTCCTTCCCACTCCCTCTCCCACTTCCTTCCCACTCCCTCTACCACTTTCTTCCCACTCCCTCTGCCACTTTCTTCCCACTCCCTCTGTCACTTTCTTCCCACTCCCTCTCCCACTTCTTCCCACTCCCTCTCCACTTTCTTCCACTCCCTCTCCCACTTCCTTCCCACTCCGTCTCCCACTTTCTTCCCACTCCCTCTACATTTCCCTTTTCCCACTCCCTCTCCACTTCCTTCCCACTCCCTCGTCACTTTCATCCCACTCCCTCTCCCACTTCCTTCCCACTCCCTCTCCACTCCTTCCCACTCCCTCTGTCACTTTCTTCCCACTCCCTCTCCCACTTCCTTCCCACTCCCTCTCCCACTTCCTTCCCATTCCCTTTACCACTTTCTTCCCACTCCCTCTCCCACTTTCTTCCCACTCGCTCAGTCACTTTCTTCCAACTCCCTCTGCCACTTCCTTCCCACTCCCTCTCCCACTTCCTTCCCACTCCCTCTACCACTTCATTCCCACTCCCTCTCTCACTTCCTTCCCACTCCCTCTCCACTTCTTCCCACTCCCTCTGCCACTTTCTTCCCACTTCCCTCTTCCACTTTCTTCCCACTCCTCTCCCACTTCCTTTCCACTCCCTCTCCCACTTCCTTCCCACTCCCCTCTACCACTTTCTCCCACTCCCTCTGCCACTTCTTCCCACTCCCTCTCACTTTCTTCCCACTCCCTCTGCCACTTCCTTCCCACTCCCTCTCCCACTTCCTTCCCTTCCCTCTACCACTTCCTTCCCACTCCCTCTCCCACTTCTTCCCACTCCCCTCCCACTTTCTTCCCACTCCCTCTCCCACTTTCTTCCCACTCCCTCTGTCCCACTTTCTTCCACTCCCTCCCCCACTTTCTTCCCACTCCCCACTCCCACTTCCCTTCCCACTCCCTCTCCCAATTTCTTCCCACTCCCTCTTCCACTTCCTTCCCACTCCCTCTCCCCCATTTCCCCTTCCCACTTCTTCCCACTCCCTCTCCCACTTCCTTCCCACTCCCTCTCCACTTTTCTTCCCACTCCCTCTCCCACATTCCCACTCCTCTCCCATTTTCCTTCCCACTCCCTCTCCCACTTTCTTCCCACTCCCCTCTCCCACTGCCCTTTTCCCACTCCCTCTCCCATTTCCTTCCCACTCCCTCTCCCACTTCCTTCCCACTCCCCTCCCACTTTCTCCCACTCCCTCTCCCACTTCCTTCCCACTCCCTCTCCACTTGCTTCCCACTCCCTCTCCACTTCCTTCCCACTCCCTCTCCACTTGCTTCCCACCCCTCTCCCACTTCCTTCCCACTCCCTCCCACTTGCTTCCCCACTCCCTCCCCGCACTTCCTTCCCACTCCCTCTCCACTTGCTTCCCATTTCCCTCTCCCACTTCCTTCCCACTCCCCTCTCCCACTTCCTTCCCACTCCCTCTCCCACTTGCTTCCCACTCCCTCTCCCACTTCCTCCCACTTCCCTCTCTCCACTGCTTCTCCACTCCCTCTCGCACTTCCTTCCCACTCCCCTCTTCCCACCTTTTCCCACTCCTCCTCCCACTTCCTTCCCACTCCCCTCTCCCACTTCTTCCCACTCCCTCTCCCACTTCCTTCCCACTCCCTCTCCCACTTGCTTTCCCACTCCCTCTCCCACTTCCTTTCCCACTCCCTCTCCCACTTGCTTCCCACTCCCTCTCCCTCTTCCCACTTCTTCCTTCCCACTTCCCTCTCCCACTTGCTTCCCCACTCCCTCTCCCACTTCCTTCCCACTCCCTCTCCACTTCCTTCCCACTCCCTCTCCCACTTGCTTCCCACTCCCTCTCCCACTTCCTTCCCACTCCCTCTCCCACTTCCTTCCCACTCCCTCTCCCACTTGCTTCCCACCCCTCTCCCACTTGCTTCCCACTTCCCTCTCCCACTTCCTTCCCACTCCCTCTCCCACTTCCTTCCCACTCCCTCTCCCACTTGCTTCCCACTCCCTCTCCCCACTTGCTTCCACCTCCCTCTCCCACTTCCTTCCCACTCCCTCTCCCACTTGCTTCCCACTCCCTCTCCCACTTCCCTTCCCACTCCCTCTCCCACTTGCTTCCCACTCCCTCTCCCACTTCCCTTCCCACTCCCTCTCCCACTTCCTTCCCACTCCCTCTCCCACTTTCCTTCCCACTCCCTCTCCCACTTGCTTCCCACTCCCTCCCCCCACTTGCTTCCCACCCCTCTCCCACTTCCTTCCCACTCCCTCTCCCACTTCCTTCCCACTCCCTCTCCCACTTGCTTCCCACCTCCCCCCTCCCACTTCTTCCCACTCCCCTCTCCCACTTTTCCTTCCCACTCCCTCTCCCACTTTCCTTCCCACTCCCTCTCCCACTTCCTTCCCCACTCCCTCTCCCACTTCCTTCCCACTCCTCTCCCATTTTCCCCCCTCCCCTCCCACTCTCCCACTTCCTTCCCACTCCCCTCTCCCCACTTGCTTCCCACTCCCTCTCCCACTTGCTTCCCACTTCCATCCCTCTCCCACTTCCTTCCCACTCCCTCCATCCCCACTTCCCCCTTCCCACCCCCTCTCCCACTTCCTTCCCACCCCCTCTCCCACTTCCTTCCCACTCCCTCTCCCCACTTCCTTCCCACTCCCTCTCCCACTTCTTCCCACTCCCTCTCCCACTTCCTTCCCACTCCCTCTCCCACTTCCTTCCCACTCCCTCTCCCACTTCCTTCCCACTCCCTCTCCCACTTGCTTCCCACTCCCTCTCCCACTTGCTTCCCACTCCCTCTCCCCACTTCCTTCCCACTCCCCCCTCCCACTTCCTTCTCACTCCCCTCTCCACTTCCTTCCCACTCCCTCTCCCACTTGCTTCCCACCCCCCTCTCCCACTTCCTTCCCACTCCCTCTCCCACTTCCTTCCCACTCCCTCTCCCACTTGCTTCCCACTCCCTCTCCCACTTGCTTCCCACTCTCTCTCCCACTTGCTTCCCACTCCCTCTCCCACTTCCTTCCCACTCCCTCTCCCACTTCCTTCCACTCCCTCTCCCACTTGCTCCCACTCCCTCTCCCACTTGCTTCCCACCCCTCTCCCACTTCCTTCCCACTCCCTCTCCCACTTCCTTCCCACTCCCTCTCCCACTTGCTTCCCACTCCCTCTCCCACTTGCTTCCCACTCCCTCTCCCACTTGCTTCCCACCCCTCTCTCCACTTCCTTCCCACTCCCTCTCCCACTTCCTCCCACTCCCTCTCTCCTCCCACTCTCCTTCCCACCCCCTCCCCACTTCCTTCCCACTCCCTCTCCCACTTCCTTCCCACTCCCCTCCCACTTGCTTCCACTCCCTCTCCCACTTGCTTCCCCCCCCACTCCCTCTCCCACTTCCTTCCCACTCCCCCTCCCACTTCCTTCCCACCCCCCTCTTCCCACTTCCCCTTCCCCACCCCCTTCCCATTTCCCTTCCCAACTCCCTCTCCCACTTCCTTCCCACTCCCTCTCCCCACTTCCTTCCCACTCCCTCTCCCACTTCCTTCCCACTCCCTCCCCCTCTCCACTTCCTTCCCACTCCCTCTCCCACTTCCTTCCCACTCCCTCTCCCACTTCCTTCCCACCCTCTCCCACTTCCTTCCCACTCCCTCTCCCACTTCTTCCCACTCCCTCTCCCCCTTTCCTTCCCACTCCCTCCTCCACACTTCCTTCCCACTCCCTCTCCCACTTCCTTCCCATTTCCCTCTCCCATTTCCTTCCCACTCCCTCTCCCACTTGCTTCCCCACCCCCTCTCCCACTTCCTTCCCACTGCCTCCCCCTCCCACTTCCATCCCCACTCCCCCCTCTCCCACTTGCTTCCCACTCCCTCTCCCACTTGCTTCCCACTCCCTCTCCCACTTGCTTCCCACTCCCTCTCCCATTCCTTCCCACTCCCTCTCCCACTTCCTTCCCACCCTCCTCCCACTCTTCCCACTCCCTCTCCCACTTGCTTCCCACCCCCTCTCCCACTTGCTTCCCACTCCCTCCCCCCTTTTCCCACTTCCTTTCCCACTCCCTCTCCCACTTGCTTCCCACTCCCTCTCCCACTTGCTTCCCACTCCCTCTCCCACTTGCTTCCCACCCCCCTCTCCCATTTCCCTTCCCACTCCCTCTCCCACTTCCTTCCCACTCCCTCTCCCACTTCCTTCCCACTCCCTCTCCCACTTCCTTCCCACTCCCTCTCCCACTTCCTTCCCACTCCCTCTCCCACTTCCTTCCCACTCCCTCTCCCACTTGCTTCCCACTCCCTCTCCCACTTGCTTCCCACTCCCTCTCCCACTTGCTTCCCACTCCCTCTCCCACTCACTCGCCTCACAAAATATTGAAAAGGATAAACAAGACAAATGGAGATAAAAAGACAAACCTGGAGAGGACAGGAAACACCGCAGACAGGAAACACCGCAGACAGGAAACACCGCAGACAGGAAACACCGCAGACAGGAAACACCGCAGACAGGAAACAACGCAGACAGGAAACACCGCAGACAGGAAACACCGCAGACAGGAAACACCGCAGACAGGAAACACCGCAGACAGGAAACACCGCAGACAGGAAACACCGCAGACAGGAAACACCGCAGACAGAAACAACCGCAGACAGGAAACACCGCAGACAGGAAACAACGCAGACAGGAAACACCGCAGACAGGAAACACCGCAGACAGGAAACAACGCAGACAGGAAACACCGCAGACAGGAAACACCGCAGACAGGAAACACCGCAGACAGGAAACACCGCAGACAGGAAACACCGCAGACAGGAAACACCGCAGGCAAGAAACAACACAGACAGAAAACACCACAGACAGGAAACAACGCAGACAGGAAACACCGCAGACAGGAAACACCGCAGACAGAAACACCGCAGACAGGAAACACCGCAGACAGGAAACAACACAGACAGAAAACACCACAGACAGGAAACAACGCAGACAGGAAACACCGCAGACAGGAAACAACGCAGACAGGAAACACCGCAGACAGTAAACACCGCAGACAGGAAACACCGCAGACAGGAAACAACGCAGACGGGAAACACCGCAGACAGTAAACACCGCAGACAGGAAACACCGCAGACAGGGAAACACCGCAGACTGGAATCACAGCATACAGGAAACACCGCAGACAGGAAACACCGCAGACAGGAAACACCGCAGACAGGAAACACCGCAGACAGGAAACAACACAGACAGAAACACCACAGACAGGAAACACCGCAGACAGGAAACACCGCAGACAGGAAACACCGCAGACAGAAACACCGCAGACAGGAAACACCGCAGACAGGAAACACCGCAGACAGGAAACACCGCAGACAGAAAACACCGCAGACAGGAAACACCGCAGACAGGAAACACCGCAGACAGGAAACACCGCAGACAGAAAACACCGCAGACAGGAAACACCGCAGACAGGAAACACCGCAGACAGGAAACACTGCAGACAGGAAACACTGCAGACAGGAAACACCGCAGACAGAAAACACCGCAGACAGGAACACCGCAGACAGGAAACACCGCAGACAGGAAACACTGCAGACAGGAAACACTGCAGACAGGAAACACCGCAGACAGAAAACACCGCAGACAGGAAACACCGCAGACAGGAAACACCGCAGACAGGAAACACTGCAGACAGGAAACACTGCAGACAGGAAACACTGCAGACAGGAAACACTGCAGACAGGAAACACCGCAGACGGGAAAAGAGAGAAGTATAAAAAAAACATTTAAAAAGTTGGAACAGCAGAGGACAGAAAGAGAAAAGAGAGAGAGAGAGAGAGAGAGGAGAGAGAGAAGAGAGAGAGAGAGAGAGAAGAGAGAGAGAGAGAAAAGAGAGAGAGAGAGAGAGAGAGAGAGAGAGAGAGAGAGAGAGAGAGAAGAGAGAGAGAGAGAGAGAGAGAAAAGAGAGAGAGAGAAGAGAGAGAGAGAGAGAGAGAGAGAGAGTAACCTAACAAAACTTAAATAGTAACCAAACACAACTAACACAATAACTTAACACAACTAACACAATAACTTAACACAACTAACACAGTGACCTAACACAACTAACACACTGACCTAACACAACTAACACAGTGACCTAACACAACTAACACACTGACCTAACACAACTAACACAGTGACCTAACACAACTAACACAATAACCTAACACAATTTAGGTTAGGCACTTAGGCAAATAGATAAATTAAAACCTAACAAATCCCCAGGCCCTGATGAACTGTATGCAAGGGTTCTAAAGGAATGTAAAGAGGAGCTTAGCACACCTTTGGCTAATCTTTTCAACATATCACTACAAACTGGCATGGTGCCAGATAAGTGGAAAATGGCAAATGTGATACCTATTTTCAAAACAGGTGACAGGTCCTTAGCTTCGAACTATAGACCAATAAGCCTAACCTCCATAGTGGGAAAATTTATGGAATCAATAATTGCCGAGGCAGTTCGTAGCCACCTTGAAAAGCATAAATTAATCAACGAATCTCAGCATGGTTTTACAAAGGGGCGTTCCTGCCTTACGAATTTATTAACTTTTTTCACTAAGGTATTTGAGGAGGTAGATCATGGTAATGAATATGATATTGTGTATATGGACTTCAGTAAGGCTTTTGACAGGTCCCACATCAAGACTATTGAGGAAAATTAAAGCACATGGAATAGGAGGAGAAATTTTTTCCTGGATAGAGCATGGTTGACAAATGGGCAGCAGAGAGTTTGCATAAATGGGGAAAATCAGAGTGGGGAAGTGTCACGAGCGGTGTTCCACAGGGTCAGTGTTGGGCCCCCTGCTGTTCACAATCTACATAAACGACATAGATGAGGCATAAAGAGCGACATCGGCAAGTTTGCCGATGAAAACCAAAATAGGCCGTCGAATTCATTCTGACAGGACATTCGAGCACTCCAGGAAGATTTGAATAGACTGATGCAGTGGTGGGAGAAGTGGCAGATGCAGTTAATATAGACAATGCAAAGTTCTAATTGTTGGACAGGAAAATAACCATGCCACATAATAAACAAATAATGTAGATCTTAAATATTACGGATTGCGAAAAAGATTTAGGAGTTCTGGTTAGCAGTAATCTGAAACCAAGACAACAGTGCATAAGTGTTCGCAATAAAAGTTAATAGAATCCTTGGCTTCATATCAAGAAGCATAAATAATAGGAGTCCTCAGTTGTTCTTCAACTCTAAACATCCTTGGTTAGGCCTCATTTAGATTATGCTGCACAGTTTTTGGTCACCGTATTACAGAATGGATATAAATTCTCTGGAAAATGTACAAAGGAGGATGACAAAGTTGATCCCATGTATCAGAAACCTTCCCTATGAGGATAGACTAAGGCCCTGAAACTGCACTCTCTAAAAGACGTAGAATTGGGGGGGATATGATTGAGGTGTATAAATGGAAGACAGGAATAAATAAAGGGGATGTAAATAGTGTGCTGAAAATATCTAGCCTAGACAGACTCGCAGCAAGGGTTTTAAGTTAGAAAAATTCAGATTCAGGAAGGATATAGGAAAGTACTGGTTTGGTAATAGAGTCGTGGATGAGTGGAACAAACTCCCAATACCGTTATAGAGGCTAGAACTTTTGTGTAGCTTTAAAAATAGGTTGGATAAATACATGAGTAGATGTGGGTGGGTGTGAGTTAGACCTGATAGCTTGTGCTACCAGGTCGGTTGCCGTGTTCCTCCCTTAAGTCAATGTGACCTGACCTGACTAGGTTGGGTGCATTGGCTTAAGCCGGTAGGAGACTTGGACCTGCCTCGCATGGGCCAGTAGGCCTTCTGCAGTGTTCCTTCGTTCTTATGTTCTTATGTTCTTAACTAACAAAGTAACCTAACACAACTAACACAATAACCTAACACAACTAACAAAATAACCTAACACAACTAACATAGTAACCTAACACAACTAACACAGTAACCTAACACAACTAACATAGTAACCTAACACAACTAACACAGTAACCTAACACAACTAACATAGTAACCTAACACAACTAACACAATAACCTAACACAACTAACAAAGTAACCTAACACAACTAACACAATAACCTAATACAACTAATATAGTAACCTAACAAAACTAACACAATAACCTAACACAACTAACATAGTAACCTACCACAACTAACACAATAACCTAACACAACTAACATAGTATCCTAACACAACTAACACCGTAACCTAACACAACTAACATAATAACCTAATACAGTAACCTAACACAAGTAACACAACTAACATAGTAACCTAACACAACTAACATAGTAACCTAACACAACTAACACAGTAACCTAACACAACTAACACAGTAACCTAACACAAGTAACACAGGTCAGGACTACCTAACACAATCTAACACAGTAACCCAGCACAACTAACCATAGTAAAGTCAACAAACTAACATAAGTAACCTAACACAACTAACACAGTAACTTATCATAACTAACACAGTGACCTAACACAACTAACACAGTAACCTAACACAACTAACATAATAACCTAACACAACTAACATAATAACCTAACACAACTAACATAATAACCTAACACACTAACATATTAACCTAAGACAATAACTAACAGTAGTAACCTAAAACAACTAACACAGTACCTCACACAACTAACATAATAACCTAACACAACTAACATAATAACCTAACACAACAAACATATAACCTAACACAAACTAACATATAACCTAACACACTAACAAATAACCAAATACCTAAAACACAACTAACAACAGTTACCTAACACAAACAACACAGTAACCTAACACAAACTAACATAGTAACCTAACACAACAACATAATAATCTAACACAACTAACATAATAACCTAACACAACTAACACAGGATCCTAACACAACTAACACAGTGACCTAAACACATCTAACACAGTAAAAACCTAACACACCTAACATAATAACCTAACACAACTAACAACAGTAACCAACACAACTAACACCGTGACCTAATCACAACTAACTCAGTAAACCTACACAATAACACAGTGACCTAACACAACTAACACAGTAACCTTACACAGACTAACACAGTGACCCTAACACAACAACAAAGTGACCTAACAATAACAAAAAAATAACACAGTGACCTAACACAACTTACACAGTGAACCTAACGCACTAACACAGTGACCTAACACAACTAAACACAGCAACCTAACACAACTACACAGTAACATACACAACTACCACGGTGATCTAACACAGACTACACAAGGACCTAACACAACTAACACAGTAACCTAACACAACTAACAGTAACCTAACCCAACTAACACAGTAACTTAAAAACAACTAACACAAACACAGTGACCTAACACAACTAACACGTAACCAACACAACTTAACACAGTAACCTAACAAAACCTAACACAGTAACCTAACACAACTAACAACAGTGACCTAACACAACTAACACAGTAACCTAACACAACTAACACAGTGACCTAACACAACTAACAAAGTGACCTAACAATAACTAACACAGTGACCTAACACAACTAACACAGTGACCTAACGCAACTAACACAGTGACCTAACACAACTAACACAGCAACCTAACACAACTAACACAGTAACCCAACACAACTATCACTTTGATCTAACACAACAAACATAGTGACCTAACACAACTAAGCCACATAACCTAACACAACTACAGTAACCTAACACAACTAACGCAAGTAACTTAACTCAACTACACAGTGACCTAACACAACTAACACAGTAACCTAACCAACTAACACAGTAACCTAACACAAGCTAACACAGTAACCTAACACAACTTAACACAGTAACCTTAACACAACTAATACTGTAACCTAACACAAATAACACAGTAACCTAAACACAACCATCACTGTAACCTAACAACACTAGCACAGTAACCTAACACAACTATCAGAGTAACTAACACAACTAACACATTAACCTAACACAACTAACACAGTAGACCTAAGACAACTAAAACTCAGTACCCTAAACACAACTAATCACCGTAACCTAACACAACTAACACAGTAAACCAACACAGACTAATACAGTAACCTAACACAAATAACACAGTAACCAACACAACTAAGCACAGTAAACCGAACACAAACTAACGTATAACCTAACACAAAACTAACACAGTAACCTAACACAACTAACACAGTGACCTAAAACACCACAACTAACACTAGTGACATAACAACAGCTAACACAATACCCTAACACAACTAACATAATAACCTAACACAACTAACACAGTAACCTAACACAAACTAACACATTGACCTAACACAATAACACAGTACCCTGACACAACTAACGACATAACCTAAGCACAACTACCACAGTAACCTAACACATCTAAAACAGTGACCTAACACAACTAACACATGGACTAACACAACTACCAGAGTAACCTAACACATACTTAATATGTAACCTAACACTAACTAACACAATAACCTAAGCACCAACTAACACAGTGACCTAACACAACTAAGCACAGTACCCAGACACAACAACACAGTAACCTAACACAACTAACACATTAACCTAACACAACTAACACAGTAAAACCTAACACAACTAACACAGTAACCTAACACAACTAACACAGTAACCTAACACAACTTAAATTAGTAAACCTAACACACTACACAATAACCTAACACAACTAACCAGTGTCCTAACACAACTACACAGTTACCTAACACAACTAACACAGTGGGACCTACACTCCTAACATAGTAACCTAACACAAATAACACAATAACCTAACACCACTAACACAGTACCTAACACAACTAACAAACACAGTGACCTAAACACAACTAACACAGGTGATCTATACACAACTAATAGTAACCTAACACAACTAACACAATAACCTAACACAACTAACAGAGTGACCTAACACAACTAACACAGATGGACCTAAAGCAACGAACACAGTGGACCTAACACAACTAAACCTAGTAACCTAACAAACTAACAAAGTAACCTACACAACTAACACAGTAAAACTACCACAACGAACACAGTAACCTAACACTTACTAACACAGGGACTAACACAAACTAACACAGTGAACGAACACAACTAATAACAGTGACCTAAACACAACTAACAAAGTAACCTAACACACCTAACACAATAACCTGACACAAACTAACAAGTAATCTAACACAACTGACACAATAACCAAACACAACTAACATAGTAGCCTAACACAATACTAACACAGTAACCTACACAACTAACATAGTTAACCTAAAACATTAACACATAAACCTAACACAACTAACAAAGTAAACTAACACAACCTCACACCCAACAAAAAATAACCTAACACAACTAACATTGTAACCAAACACACTAACACAATAACCTAACACAACAACTAGTAACCTAACACAACAAACACATAACCTAACACAATCTAACAGAGTATCCTAACACACAAACAACCGGAACCTAACACAACTAACATAATAACCTAACACAACTAACACAGTGACCTAGACACAACTAACACAGTGTCCTAACACAGCTAACACTGTAAACCTAACACAACTAACATAGTAACCTAACACAACTAAAACAAGTAACCTAACACAACTAACATAGTAACCTAACACAACTAACACAGTAACCTAACATACAACTAACACAGTAACCCAACACAACTAACACAGTAAAGTAACACACTAACATAGTAACCTAACACAACCAAACACAGTTAACTATCACAACTAACAAAGTGACCTAACACACCAACACAGTCACCTAACGCAACTACATAATATCCTAACACAACTAACATAATAACCTAACACAACTAACATAATAACCTAACACAACTAACATATTAACCTAACACAACTAACATAATAACCTAACACAACTAACACAGTGACCTAACACAACTAACATCATAACCAAACACAACTAATACAGTTACCTAACACAACCAACACAGTAACCTAACACAACTAACATAATAACCTAACACAACTAATATAATAACCTAACACAACTAACATAATAACCTAACACAACTAACATATTAACCTAACACAACTAACATAATAACCTAACACAACTAACACAGTGACCTAACACAACTAACATAATAACCAAACACAACTAATACAGTTACCTAACACAACCAACACAGTAACCTAACAAAACTAACATAATAACCTAACACAACTAATATAATAACCTAACACAACTAACACAGTGACCTAACACAGCTAACACAGTAACCTAACACAACTAACATAATAACCTAACACAACTAACACAGTAACCTAACACAACTAACACAGTGACCTAACACAACTCACACAGTAACCTAACACAACTAACACAGTGACCTAACACAACTAACACAGTAACATAACACAACTAACACAGTAACCTAACAGAACTAACACAGTGATCTAAGACAACTAACACAGTGACCTAACACAACTAGCACAGTGACTCTAATACACAACTAACAAAGTGAAACCTAACAACAACTAACCAACACAGTGACCTAATACAACTAACCCAGTGACCCTAAACAAAACTAACACAGTGACGTAACAACAACTAACCACTAACCTAAACACAACTAACACAGTAACCCTAACTCAACTAACACGGTGACCTAACACAACTAACACAGTGACCTAACACAACTAACACAACAGTAACTAAACACAGCTAATACAGTAACCTAAAACAACTAACATCGTAACCTAACACAACTACACAGTAACCTAACACACTTCACAGTAAAGCTAACACAACTAACACGTAACCTAACACAACTAGACACAGTAACCTAAGACAACTAACACTGTACCCTAACACAACAACACAGTAACCTAACACAACTAACTAGTAACCTAACACAACTAACACGTAACCTAACACAACAAACACGGTGACCTACACAACCTAACACAGTAGACCTAACACAACTAATCATATAAACCTAACACAACTAACACAGAAACCTAACACACAACTAACGGGAGTAACCAAACACAACCTAACAATTTAACCTAACAAACTAACACAGTGACCTAACACAACTACAAAGTACCAAAAACACCAGGCTAACAACAAATACCTAACACCACTAACAAATAACCTAACACAACTAACACAGTAACCTAACACAACTAACACATTGACCTAACACAACTAACACAGTAACCTGACACAACTAACACAGTAACCTAACACAACTAACACAGTAACCTAACACAACTAACACAGTGACCTAACACAACTAACACAGTGGCCTAACACAATTACCACAGTAACCTAACACAACTTAAATAGTAACGTAACACAACTAACACAATAACTTTAACACAACTAACACAGTGGACCTAACACAACTAACACAGTGACCTAACACAACTAACAACACAGTGACCTAACACAACAAACATAGTAACCTAACACAACTAACACAATAACCTAACACAACTAACACAGTGACCTAACACAACTAACACAGTGACCTAACACAACTAACACAGTGACCTAACACAACTAACATAGTAACCTGACACAACTAACACAATAACCTAACACAACTAACAAGTGACCTAACACAACGAACACAGTGGACCTAACCAACAACATAGTGACCTAACAACAACTAAGCAAAGTAACCTAACACAACTAACACAGTAACCTAACACAACTAACACGGTAACCTAACACAACTAACACAGTAACCTAACACTACTAACACAGTGACCTAACACAACTAACACAGTGACTTAACACAACTAACAGAGTGACCTAACACAACTAACATAGTAACCTAACACAACTATCTCAATAACCTAACACTTCTAACATAGTAACCTAACACAACTAACGCAATAACGTAACACAACTAACACAATAACCTAACACAACTAACAAAGTAACCTAACACAATAACCTGACACAACTTAAATAGTAACCTAACACAAAATAACACAATAACCTAACACAACTAACACATGACCTAACACAACTAAAACAGTGACCCTAACATCAACTAACCCAGTGACCTAACACAACTAACATAGTAACGCTATACACAACTAACACAATAACCTAACACAACTATACAACAGTCACCTAACACAACTAACAAAGTGACCTAACACAACTAACACAGGAACTAACACAACAAAACATAGAAACCTAACACAACTAACACAATAACCACACAACTAAACAAGAGTGACCCAACGCAACTAACACAGTGACCCTAACGCAACTACACAGTGACCCTAACACAACTAACACAGTAACCTAACACAACTAACACAGTAACCTAACACAACTAACACAGTAACCTAACACAACTAACACAGTAACCTAACACTACTAACACATAACCTAACACAACTTAACATAGGAACCTAACACAACTAACAGAGTGACCTAACACAACTAACACAGTGACCTAACGCAACAAACACAGTGACCTAACACAACTAACATAGTAACCTAACACAACTAAACACATTAACCTACACAACTAACATAGTAACCTAACACAACAACACAGTAAACCAACACAACTAACAGGTAACCTAACCAACAACACAATAACCTAACACAACTAACACAGTAAACCTAACACAACGCACACAATCAATCTAACACAACTAACAATAGTAACCTAACACACCCTAACACAATAACCAAACTACAACTAACATAGTAACCTAACACACAAACAACAATAACCGAAAAAAAACAAACAAAAAACTAACATAGTAATCCTAACTCAACAAACACCGTAAACCTAACACAACTAACATAATAACCTAACACAACTAACACAGTGACCTAACACAGCTAACACAGTAACCTAACCAACAAACATAATAACCAACACAACTAAAACAGTGACCTAACACAACTAACACAGTAACCTAACACAGTAACCTAACACAACTAACACAGTAAACCTAACACTACTAACATAGTAACCCTAACACAACTAACTTAGTAAACCTAAACACAACTAACACAGTAACCTAACACAACTAACATAGAATCCTAACAACAACTAACACAGTAACCTAACACAACTAACCACAGTAACGGGGTGGCCTACACCAACTACACAGTATAGTAACACAATTACATAGTAACCTAACACAACTAACATACAGTAACTTCTCACAACTAACACAGTGACGCTAACACAACTAAATACATAACCTAACACAACTTAAACATAATAACCTACACAACTAACATAATAACCTAACACAACTAACATAATTAACCTAACACAACTAACATATTAGCCCTAACACAACTACATAATACCTAACACAAACTAATCACAGTGACCTAACACAACTAACATAATAACCAAACACAAAACTAATACATTTACCTAACACAACCAACACAGAAACCCAAACACAACTAACATAATAAAACCTAACACGACTAAATAATAACCTAACACAACTAACTAATAACCTAACACAACTAACATATAACCTGAACACAACTAACATAAATAACCACACCAACTAACACAGTGACCTAACACAACTAACATAATAACCAAACCCAACTAAAACATTTACCCTAACCACAACCAACACCGTAACCTAACAAAACTAAACATAATAACCTAACACAATAATATAATAACCTAACACAACTAACACAGTGACCTAACACAGCAAACACCAGTAAGCCTAACACAACTAACATAATAACCCTAACACACTAACACAGTAACCTAACACAACAAACACAGTGGACCTAACACAGACTCACTGGACAGTCTAACCTAACACAACTTAACTCAGTGACACTAACAAAACTAACACAGTAACCTAACACAACTACACCAGTAACCTAACAGAACTAACACTAGTGATCAAAGACAACTAACACAGTACCTAACACAACTACACAGTGACCTAACACCACTAACAAAGTGGCCTAACAATAACTAACCACAGTGACCTAATACAACTAACACAGTGAGCCTAACACAACGAACACAGTGAACGAACACAACTAACACAGTAACCTAACACAACTAAACACAGTAAACCTAACACACCTATCACGGAGACCTAACACAACTAACACAGTGACCAACACGAACTAACACAGTAACCTAACACAGCTAATAAGTAACTAACACAACTAACACAGTAACCAACACAACTAAACAGTAACCTAACACAACTAACACAGAGTAAGCTAAACACAACAAACTAACACAGTAACCTAAACACAACTAACACAGTAACCTAAGACAACTAACCACAGTACCGTGACTAACACAACTAACACAGTAACTAACACAACTAACGTAGTAAACCTAAGCAACAACTAACATCAGTAACCTAACACAACTAAACACGGTGACCTAACACAACTTAACACAGTAACCTCACGACAACAACATAGTAACCTTACTCAACTAACACAGTAACCAAACACAACTAACAACCGTAACCAAACACAACTAACAATGTAACCTAACATAACAACACAGTGACCCTAACACCAACGAACAAAGTGACGACTAACAACAGCTACCACAATAACCTAAACACAACTAACATAATAACCTAACACAACAAACACAAAAAAGTAAAAACCTAACACAACTAACACATTGACCTAACATCAACTAACACAGTAACCTGACGACAACTAACACAGTAACCTAACACATCTAGCACAGTATCCTAACACACTAACACAGTGACCTAACACAACTAACACAGTGCCCTAACCAATTACCACAGTAACCAAACACAACTTAAAATAGTAACTAACAAACTAACACAAGAACTTAACACAGACTAACAACAGTGGACCTAACACAACTAACACATTGACCAACACATCTGAACACGTGACCTAACACAACTAACATATAACCTAACACAACCTAACACAATAACCTAACACAACTAACACAGTGACCTAACACAACTAGCACAGTACCTAACACAACTCTAACACAGTGACCTAACACAACTAAAACATAGTAACCGTGACACAACTAACACAATACCTAACACAACTAATCAGAGTGACCTAACACCAACTAACACAGTGGACCTAACAACAACAACATAGTGACCTAACACAACTAACACAGTAACCTAACACTATCAACACAGTGACCAAACACAACTAAAACACCCAAGTGAACTAATCACCAACTAACGATGAGTGTGACCCTAACACAACTAACTAGTATCCTCACACAACTAATCTCAAATAACCCCATGGTTTTTGAAATAGAAAAACACTTCTAACATAGTAAAACCCACCAACACAACTAACGCAAATAACGTAACCACAACTAACACAATTAACCAAACACAACTAACAAAGTTACCAACACAATAACCCTACAACAACTAACATCGTAACCTAACACAACGAACACATTAACGTACGCAACTACATAGTAACCTAACAACACTAAACTACAGTAACCTAACACAACTAACAATAACCTAACACAACTAACACAATAACCTAACACAACTAACAAAGTAACCTAACACAACTAACACAATAACCCAAACACAACTAACATAGTAACCTAACGCAACTAACACAATAACCTAACACAACTAACAAATGTATCCAACACAACTCACCAACGTACCTAACACAACTAACATAATAACCTAACACAACTAACACAGTGACCTAACACAGCTAACACAGAAACCATAACACAACTAACACAGTAACCTAGAACATTAAACCTAACACAACTAACCACAGTAACCTAACAACAACTAACATAGTAAACCTAACACAACTAACATAGTAACCTAACACAACTAAACACAGTAACCTTACACAACTAACATAGGTAACCTACTCAACTAACACAGTGCCTAACACAACAACAACGTAACCTAAAACATTAACCTAACACAACTACACAGAACCTAACACAACTAACATAGTAACCTAACACAACTAACATTAACCTAACACAACTACTAACAAACACAGTAACCTAACACAACTAACATAGTAACCTAACTCAACTAACACCTAACCTAACACAACCTAACACAGTACCCTAACACAATCTAACATAGTAAAGTAACACAACAACATAGTAACCTAACACAAACTAACACAGTAACCTATCACAACTAACACAGTGACCTAACACAACTAACACAGTAACCTAACACAACTAACATAATAACCTACACATCTAACATAATACCTAACACAAACTATCAGAATAACCTAACACAACTAACATATTTAACCTAACACAACTAACATAATAACCTAACACAACTAACACAGTGACCTAACACAACTAACATAATAACCAAACACAACTAACACAGTTACCTAACACAACCAAGCACAGTAACCTAACACAACTAACATAGTAACCTAACACAACTACCACATATTAACCTAACACAACTAACATAATAACCTAACACAACTACACAGGACCTAACACAACTAAACACCAAAAAAGTGACCTAACACAACAACACAGTAACCTACTACACATTAACCTAACACAACTAACACGGTAACCTAACACAACTAACATAGTACCCTAACACAACTAACATATAACCTAACACAAGCTAACACAGCAACCTAACACCACAACTAACATAGAACCTAACACAACTAACAACAAGTAACCTAACACAACTAACACATACCTAATCACAACTAACATAGTAAAGTAACACAACTAACCATAGTAAACTAACACACTAACACAGTAACCTATCACAACTAACCCAGTGACCTAACACAACTAACACCAGAAGACCTAACACAACTATCATAATAAACCTAACACAACTAACATAATAACCTAACACACTAACATAAAAGCTTAACAACAACTATCATATTAACCTAACATAGCTAACATAATTAACCTAACACAACTAACACAGTGACCTAACACAACTAACATAAACCAAACCATTCAACTAACACAGTTTACCTAACACAACAACCACAGGAACCTAATCACAACTACACATAGTAACCTAACACAACTAACATCATAACCTAACACCAACTAACAAAATAACCTAACACAACTAACATCGAGTGACCTAACACAACTAACACAGTGAACCTAAACACACTAACACGTAAACCTAGCACAACTAACATAATAACCTACACAACTAACACAGTAACCTAACACAACCAACACGTGACCTAACACAACTACATAGTAAAGTAACACAACCACACAGTAAACCTAACACAACTAACATAGTAAAAAAGTTTAACACAACTAACATATTAACCTAACACAACTAACACAGTAACCTATCAACAACTAACACACAGTGACCTAACACAACTAACCACAGTAACCTAACACAACTAACATAATATCATAACACAACAACATAATAACCTAACAAAACACAACAGAACATATTAACCTAACACAATCTAACAAAATATAGCCACCTAACACAACTAACACAGTGACCTAACACAACTAACAGAATAACAAACACACTAACAAGTTTACCTAACACAACAATCCACATGTAACCTAACCGCCACCAAACAAGTAACCTAACACAACAACATAATAACCAACACAACTAACATTATAACACTAACACAAACTACATCAGATGCTACCTAACACAACTAACACAGTGACTAACACAACTAACACAGTAAACCTAACCATTAACCTAACACAACAAACACAGTAACCTACACAGACTAACATAGTACCCTAACACAACTAAGACATAGTAACCTAACATCAACTAACACAGCAACCTAACACAACAACATAGTCACCTAACACCACTAACACAGTAACACTAACACATAGAACTAACCACAGTAACCTAACACCACAAACATAGTAAAGTAACACAACTAACAAAGTAACTTACACAACTAACACAGTATCCTATCACAACTAACACAGTGACCTAACACACAAACACAAGATAACCTAACACAACTAACATAATAAACTAACACAACTAACATAGATAACCAAACCAACTAACCATAAAAACTTCAACACAACATCATATTAACCTAACACAGCTAAACATATTAACCTAACACAACTAACACAGTGACCGTAACACAAACAACATAACCAAACACAACTAACACAGTTACCTAACACAACCAACACAGTAACCTAACACAACTCCATAGTAACCTAACACAACTAACAACATAACCTAACACAACTAACATAATAACCTAACACAACTAACACAGTGACCTAACACAACTAACACAGTGACCTAACACAGCTAACACAGTAACCTAGCACAACTAACATAATAACCTAACACAACTAACACAGTAACCTAACGACAACCAATCACAGTGACCTAACACAACAACTCAGTAACACTAACACAACAACACAGTGACCTAACACAACTAACACAGTAACCTAACACAACTAACACAATAACCTAACACAACTAACACAGTGATCTAAGACAACTAACACAGTGACCTAACACAACTAACACAGTGACCTAACACAACTAACAAAGTGACCTAACAATAACTAACACAGTGACCTAACACAACTAACACAGTGACCTAACACAACTAACACAGTGACCTAACACAACTAACACAGTAACTAACATCATCTACACAGTAAACCTAACACAACTAACACGGTGATCTAACACAACTAACATAGTGACCTAACACAACTAACACAGTAACCTAACACAACTAACCCAGTAACCTAACACAAGTAACACAGTAACTTAACCACAACTAACACAGTGACCTAACACAACTAACACAGTAACCTAACACAACTAACACAGTAACCTAACACAACTAACACAGTAACCTAACACAACTAACACAGTAACCTAACACAACTAACACAGTAACCTAACACAACTAACACATAACCTAACACAACAATACAGTAACGCTAACACAACTAACACAGTAACCTAACAACAACTAACGTCATAGTAACCTAACGCAACTACCAGTAACATAACACAACTAACACAGTAACCTAACCAACTAACACAGTAAACCTAAGACGAACTAACACAGACCCGTAACCAACAACACAGTAACCTAACACAACTAACGTAGTAACCTAACACAACTAACACTGTAACCTAACACAACTAACACAGTGACATAACACAACTAACACAGTACCTAACAACACAAACTAACATAGTAACCTAACACAATAACTACAGTAACACTAACACAACAACACAGATAACCTAACACAACTAACAATGTAACCTAACATAACTAACACAGTGACCTAAACACAACTAAACACAGTGGACCTAACACAACATCACAACAAGCAACCTAACACAACCTACAGACATATATAACCTAACACAACTAACACAGTAACCTATCACACATAACAGAGTGAGCCTAAATCACAACTAACACAGTAACCTAACACAACTAACATAATCACATAACCACAACTAACAATAATAAACCTAACACAACTAACACAGTGACCTAACACTAGCCGAACAATAACCTAACACAACTACCGGAAATAACCTATCACACTAACACAGTAACCTAACACAACTAACACAGTAACCTAACACAACTAACACAGTAAACTAACACAACTAACATAATAACCTAACACAACTAACATAATAACTTAACACAACTAACATAATAACCTAACACAACTAACACGGTGACCTAACACAACCAATTAAGCTACAAATAATATCAATTAAGTACAAATTGTAGAAATTCAGAATCTGTAATCGTTCTCAATGTTTTTCAGTATTAACGGTGGTAGGAGACGGACAATATTCAATCGTCTTCAGAAAAAATATCCATATATTTTTTACCAGTTCTGAGTCTATGAGTCCCAACAATTTGCTCACGGTACGGCATGGCATATTTCTTCCCCGTTCCTGTATGCCGATAGTGTCTGGAGGGATTGAAGGGAGGGGAGAGAGCCTTCTGGTCTACTATCTTTGATTTTCACACCTTGATAATAAACGACAGTTCTTAATCTAGCTGAAAGTATATAGTTCCATCACACAGACAGCCTCACTGTGGACTCCTAAGTCCTCAGCTGTCTGTCCCTCCCATGTAATCTCAAGAACTCCAATGTATTTCCAAGGACTCCCATATAATGACTTAAGAAATCGTAATGACACGATTGCAAATAAACCAGCGCGACGGGCTGGAGTTTTGAGACTCTATGACCGCGGGTTCAATCCCGGCCGGGGGTATGGTTTACTCCCATATAATCCTAAGTACTCCCATGTACCATTCATGAGTGCCAACGACTGCCAGTGCCTCTTACAGTTCTAGAAGCTCCGGCGCCATCTCTCTCTCTCTCTCTCTCTCTCTCTCTTCCCCTCTCTCTCTCTCTCTCTCTCTCTCTTCTCTCTCTCTCTCTCTCTCTCTCTCTCTCTCTCTCTCTCTCTCCCCCTCTCTCTCTCTCTCACTCTCTTCTCTCTCTCTCCTCTCTCTCTCTCTCTTCTCTCTCTCTCTCTCTCTCTCTCTCTCTCTCCTCTCTCTCTCTCTCTCTCTCTCTCTCTCTCTCTCTCTCTCTCACACAATCCTCCTCATTTTCCTCCCTGACTTTTACACTGGCTCGATTTTAATGGGCTGTGCTAAGAGCCGCTGTATTTATCTTACAGAGTAAGACCTGTTATCTTGCCTAACCTTTGGTTATAGCAATATCTTAATTATAGAAGAAAATTATACAAGATAGAGGTAATGCTTAAAGAAATAATTATACTTATTATTATAACAACAAATACATAGAGAAGAGCTTAAAGATAGAGCCAGTCGTGGGAGTCCTCTCTATCTCTCTCTCTTTAAGTCTCTTTCTCTCCCTTCCCTCTCTTCCCATCTTCAGTCTCCTCTTTTCTCTCTCTTTTTCCCTACTCTCTCTCTTCTCTTCCTCCCCCTCTCTCTCTCTCCCCCTCTCTTCCTTCCCCTCTCTCCCTGCCCTCAGTCGTTACCTTGGTAACAGCTACCGTCACCACTCAAGGCAACACTTACGTCAGTAACGTACATAAAGTTGTCTTAGAGTCTGCGACTTGTCCCCTCTCACTTCCCTCTCTTTAAATCCCTTTCCATTCCTTTCCTCTCCTCTCTTTCTCTCCCTTTCTTTCTCTCCCTATTTTACCCCCTTTATTAATTTCTCTCTAAGTCACTGTCTCTCCCTACCTTCCCTCTTACTTTTTTTTTTTTTTTTTTACACAGGGTTTGACAAGGTTAAGGATCCCTAGCTTTATTGACAGCTATTTACAGGTTAAGGATTCCTAACTTTATTGGCAAGCTAAGAGCTGTTACCTACATCAGCTCATTTGAAAGCATTTTTATTGTTATGAGACATACAAGTAGGAAACAGGATGAAGTTGGAGCCATCTGTGGGCCAGCATTTTCATTTGATCAACTGACTTTATCTCGTTGACATCATTATCCTGTACGAATGTGTTCCATACTCGAGTCATCCTGGGTATGTATGATCTCAGATGGAGTGATGTTCTGGAGAAGGGTACAGCCAGAGTGAAGTTGCTGCTTTCTGCCCGTCTTGTGGCATAAAAGCTTGTTTCACGCTGTCCTCGAAGTGGATCCAAGTGTGGTATTTTGACAATATTGGCCTTGTGCATAACAGTAAGGCCACCCACATCCCTCCCATGTTGAAGGCTCTGCTGAAATGACAGATCTATCCAGGATGGGTCCAGGCGAGAGATGAGACGTCTTCGCCATGCTTTGTACTTAGCAGTAGCAGCCTCTCTACAACGAAAGCCAAACCAAGGCTGATCTGTAGGCTTCGTCACATATTGCCGGTGAGGAATGTGTTCTTGTTGTAGATTAAGGATGTGTCCAGTGAAGGCTTTCACTTGGATGTCAACATCCCCTAGGAGAAGAGCATTCCAGTCGGTGGTGGCGAGCTCAGAGCAAAGGGTTGGCCAATTACCTCTTTCCCATAGCCAGGTTGTGCGTGTGGACTCCTCACCTCGTTCTGTTGGGATCTTAAGTGTGGTAAAAACAGCCTTGTGGTCAGACGATCCAACGTAGCCGAGGGGTTGACAAGTGACTATGCCTTCTGCCAGATCACTCACTACTGGGTCAAGGGAGGAGCCAGAGATATGAGTAGGGAAATCAACAAAGTTTCTCATGTCAAACACTGCAAGAAGGTCATCAAAGTCCCTCTGTATAAGGTGCTGGTTGAGGTCACCAACAATTATAATATGTTGACAGTTGTGTTGTAGCAGAAGGGAGTCAATATTTTCCATTAGGAAGTTGATAGGGTCTGCATGTTGCCACTGAGGTCTGTACATTGCACATGCTAGTACAGAGGTACTAGTGTTTATACCGAGCTTGAAGAACATCATTTCAAGATGAGTAGGGATGGCAACATCAATGTGCTGGGCATGAACACTTTTAGAGAAGCACACAGCAACACCTCCTCCTTGCCCTTGTCTGTCTCTTCTCATCCATGAGGTGTAGCCAGCAATTCTTGCAAAATTTTCTGGAGTCCTGTCATCCAAAAATGTTTCAACAACAGCTATCATGTCGGGACGTCGAGTGTTCACAAAGCTATATGTGAGCTCTCCAACATTAGTAATGAAACCTCTAATGTTGGCCGACAGGATGCTGATAGACTGGCTCCTCATGATGAAGTGGTCAGCTTGAGGTGGTGGGTGTGTAGGGAATGTAAGGTGCCTGCCCTTGAGAGAGGTAGGGTACTGAGGCAGCTGCAGGGATGTAGGTCTGTGGTCTTGTATAAGGCACAATCCCACCTGCTGGGCTGGGATAGGAGTAGCTAAGTGGGTGACGTGTGAGAGTGTTCACCAATTCAGAGATCCTGCTGGTTTGTTCTGAGAACAGGTCTCTGAACAGGTGGTCCTGTCTGTCAAGTTCCTTTTTCTTCCGACACTGGTCCTCCTGATGTCCTTTCTTGTAGCAGTAGTTACACCTGGTATCTCGCAGGCAGTTATTGGCAGTGTGCCTCTCTCTCTCTCTCTCTCTCTCTCTCTCTCTCTCTCTCTCTCTCTCTCTCTCTCTCTCTCTCTCTCTCTCTCTCTCTCTCTCTCTCTCTCCATTCTCACTTCTAAAGCCAACTTAACACACAAACATTTAACTAACATTTAACAACAGAACAAAAATAATGTTAAGTATTCAACTAACATCCCCCTCCAGTACTAACATTAACCTAACATCTAACACTGCCCCTCCAACATTAACATTACCACCTCCAACATTCTGCGAGTCAGGTAATTTACTCATTGATGTTTTACATCAGCTGGAAAAAAAAGGTAATTGACTCTCTTTATGTCAACAGCGAGAAAAAATAAATTGACACTCTTTATACTAACTGAAAAATGATATATTGGTCCTTCCTTGACAGAGAATTAAGCTCTGAAATAACTATACTCCACTATAAACACTTTAATTATTTGACAAAGACTTTAATATTCTAACCTGATTGCTTTCATGTATGTTATATATATATATATATATATATATATATATATATATATATATATATATATATATATATATATATATATATATATATATATATATATATATATATATATATATATATATATATATATATTATATATATATATTACAAATATCGCTAACAAGCGTTACAAGGTGCAAAATAACCACGATGAGGGAAGGGGAGGTTGAATGATAGCTTTAGGCCTTTCGTGTTAGAGTCAACACATTATCAGGAGCTTCCAGTGTTGCAGAAAAGAGGAGAAGATCCAAGCAGAGGCGATCATAGGGAGCGCCTCTGTAAGATTTTGTATTTTCCAATTTTTGTTCGTTATATTGAATATTTCTGTTGCTAATATGTTCTGGTGGTAATTATACCAATTAAATATATAATGGCTTAACTCACAATTATCAGGTGACACTGGCTTAGGTATATTGTACAATTGGTAATTTTTTTTTACCGTGATTGGAAAAAGGCAGACAGGTAAAATTTGATGGATTTAATTATGATAATAATTAATTTTAGCTCTCAGGAACATCTGACCAAAAGGGTGATGATTATTGTAAACTAAATTGGCAATTACCAGAGCAATTAAACGTATGGTGGTGAGTTTGTACTCACACTGAAGGAAGGTGGATTGTGGTCCGGGACTCAGATAAATTATTGACTCAGTAAATTATTGACAATGGCCCAAATGTGTTTATAAAAGGCCCATGTCATGATGCAGAATTACAACTGTCTGGGTAATTATGCGTGATGAGAGAGAGAGTAACTAATGCTATGTGGAAAATTAATGGTGTAGTGGTGAAATAATGGTAAGACACTGGCGCAGCAACTACCTAACTTTATTATGACGACGTCTCGCCAGCTAGTGGCTGGGCGAAACGTCTTCAAAGTTAAGATACTAAGATTGGTTGGTCAACGGAGTTTAAAGCCTATCGAGCACACTAGGGGGTCTTCAAGGCCTCCCTTAACCTTTCCACCGCTAGACGAGAATACTTGGATCCCTAAAACAGGGATTAGAGTAAACTCTCAGCGTATACACACTGAGAGAAATACACACCTTTGGGTGTATACAACCTGTCACTAAGGTATTGTACACGTGTTTCATCCGTCAGGATACGGAGAAGCAAGATTCTGCGTCAAGTATGAAGCAACTGTCTTGACAGTAACGCCGTCTAGTGCCGAAGACAGTCACTAACCTCTTATCACGAAGCCACGAACGTGCATAAGAATGGACAGGAGCTATTTATAAATAAAACAGCTCAACGGACGGAGGATCGAGTGCCCATCCCTCACTGGGTTGAATTATATCATACTTTCACTGATGTTCATATATCCAATGTGAGAAATAAGACTCTCGTTGCCATTTCATTCCTCCCCTGCAATATCTTCACGTTGGAAACACAGGCGCACACTCCACCCACACCCACACCCACATACCCACACACACACCCCACCCACCCACACACACACCCCACCCACGTATATAAACATCCTTCTACAAACATCCACCGTCTTGTCAAGCGGGTCCACCATGATGCAGCCAATAAACCTGAACACAACAAATGCCTGGTTCAGCGTTATGGCTGCCTCCTGCTGACCTTTTTACTGAGACAGTGTTAGGAGCGGAGATTTGAATGGAGATTAAAAGAAACATGAAATAAAAATGTGTGTCTTAGCGGATGTTGTTGGAGGGAGGATGAAGGGAGAAGGAAGGGGAGAGAGGAAGAGAGTGAGGGAGGGAGGAAAAGAAGGGGAAAGGAGCGGAATCTCTTTCGGTGAGGCCAAGTTTAAAAAAAGGGAGGTGTGTGTGTGTGTGTGTGTGTGTGTGTGTGTGTGTCTAGCTACGGAGGCAAGGAGATCTGCCCCTTAAGTCTAAAGGTGAAAGAGGGGAAAAAACCCTTGGCCTGTGGAGGCAAGGGACTGTGCCCCTTAGTGTGACTCTATCTAAGGGTGAACGAGGCAGAAGTCTGGACCTGTGGAGGCAAAATGCCAGAGCTGATAAAAGGAAAATGTCCTCAGGGCTCAAGGTGACTAGTGAGCTCCCATAAGCACCAGTGGGGGATACCTCACCAGTACAAATGGGACTTCACCAGTACCAGTGGGTACCAAAGGTACCAGTGCAAAAACCTACCACTAGTACCGTAGTTACATTATATAGAAAAACACTCGTTCCTTGTCTTATCAATGCGCGTCTTCTAACTCTCTTTCTACTAGCAACATCTTAGAAGGGAATCAGGTCTTAGAAAACACACCGTATTTTCCTGCATATAAAACATATACCTGGAGAGGATTTCGGGGGGTCAAGGAACCCGCGGCTAGCTCCGTGACCAAGCATTTGTGATTTAACGTTAATAAACAACTGCTAAAGCGTAACCCACAGCCGACCCTTAACACTGACCTTGAGCATATAAGGCGCAGGACGATTTTCCAAGACCTGTGAGGGGGGAAAAGTGCGTCTTATATGGCGGAAAATACTGTTTGTTGTGGGTACTCTGGAAACAAGACGAGGAGGGACCAGGACAGTACACCCAGCTCATCACCTGTACTCTCCATCCTGAGTACATTTAACAAGTACAAACACCGTCTGTTTGTACTAAACACCAGTACTCTCCCATCCTGAGTACATCAGACGAGTACAAACACCTGTGACTACTTCTCCTCCACAAACATGCCTAGTTACTTTACATTATTCAAAAATTAAAAGGTAATTAAGCAACTCGTGTTAAATTATGTTAGTTAAATTTTAACACAGGAGTAAATACCAGCATTGAAGAATATTTACCCGGGAGAAGTTAATTAAGGATTTAGTTAAGCAGGTGTGAGAGTGGTTAACAAGGGATTAGTTAGCGAGGGATTAGTTAGCGAGGGATTAGTTAGCGAGGGATTAGTTAGCGAGGGATTAGTTAGCGAGGGATTAGTTAGCAAGGGATTAGTTAGCGAGGGATTAGTTAGCGAGGGATTAGTTAGCGAGGGATTAGTTAGCGAGGGATTAGTTAGCAAGGGATTAGTTAGCGAGGGATTAGTTAGCGAGGATTAGTTAGCGAGGGATTAGTTAGCGAGGGATTAGTTAGCAAGGGATTAGTTAGCGAGGGATTAGTTAGCGAGGGATTAGTTAGCGAGGGATTAGTTAGCGAGGGATTAGTTAGCAAGGGATTAGTTAGCGAGGGATTAGTTAGCGAGGGATTAGTTAGCAAGGGATTAGTTAGCGTGGGATTAGTTAGTGATGGATTAGTTAGCGAGGGATTAGTTAGCAAGGGATTAGTTAGCGAGGGATTAGTTAGCAAGGGATTAGTTAGCGAGGGATTAGTTAGCGAGGGATTAGTTAGCGAGGGATTAGTTAGCGAGAGATTAGTTAGCAAGGGATTAGTTAGCGAGGGATTAGTTAGCAAGGGATTAGTTAGCGAGGGATTAGTTAGCGAGAGGTTAGTTAGCAAGGGATTAGTTAGCGAGGGATTAGTTAGCAAGGGATTAGTTAGCGAGGGATTAGTTAGCGAGGGATTAGTTAGCGAGAGATTAGTTAGCAAGGGATTAGTAAGCAAGTGATTAGTTAGCGAGGGATTAGTTAGCGAGGGATTAGTTAGCGAGCGATTAGTTAGCAAGGGATTAGTTAGCAAGGGATTAGTTAGCAAGGGATTAGTTAGCAAGTGATTAGTTAGCAAGTGATTAGTTAGCGAGGGATTAGTTAGCGAGGGATTAGTTAGCAAGGGATTAGTTAGCGAGGGATTAGTTAGCAAGGGATTAGTTAGCGAGGGATTAGTTAGCAAGGGATTAGTTAGCAAGGGATTAGTTAGCAAGGGATTAGTTAGCAAGTGATTAGTTAGCGAGGGATTAGTTAGCAAGGGATTAGTTAGCAAAGGATTATTTAGGAAGGGATTAGTTAGCAAGGGATTAGTAAGCAAGGGATTAGTTAACAAGGGTCTTGTTAACAAGGGATTAGTTAGCAAGGGATTAGTTAGCAAGGGATTAGTTAACACGGGATTAGTTAACAATGGATTAGTTAACAAGAGATTAGTTAACAAGGGATTAGTTAACAAGGGATTAGTACTCCATTCCACTATATATTCTCGACGTTAACAAAAATTTACATGGCTAATTGTAATAGGTTATTTTGGTTAATTTGGTTAACATTGCTAATGTTAACGATTTTAACATGTCAGAAACTTAACATTAACAACGTTAACATATCAAAAAGAATAAAATTAACAGTGAGTTAATACAGGTTAATGCAATGATTCAGTTAGCGTATTAATACATGTTAATTACAAGTTTAATACATGTTAATTACAAGTTAATACATGTTAATAAAAGTTAACAGTTGAATTAATACATGTTAACAAGGGTTAACTAATTACTAAAGCTAATACAGTTAACAAGGGTTATAAAGTTAAAAAGTTAATGAGGTTAATTAAGTTAGTACAGTTAATAGAGGTAATAGTTAATACAAGTTATTACATGTTAATATAAGTTAAGGGTAATATTAAAGTTAACAAGTTAATCCAAGTTAACTGAGGTTAATACATTAGTTAAAGATGTTAACAAGGTTACATTTTGAAGGGATAGTTAAAGTGGTATTCAGTACTAAGTAGACTTGTTAAAACTGTGTAACAAGATTATAATGTTCAACAAATGTTATTCAACCTCGAGTGTAACGTTTACATCTAGCAATTATGTTGGTGAACTCCTCCACTTATGCCTCCACGAACTCACTCACGTTACCCTGTACAACTCGTACCTACGCAACCTTGGTTACTGCCCTCCTACCTGCTCCCTCCACCTACTCTCCACATGTACTCCCTCCACCTTCCCTCCACCTGTCTCTCCTCCACCTGACTCCCTCCACCTGCCTCCCTCCACCTGTCCCTCCACCTGTCTCTCCTCCACCTGACTCCTCTCCACCGACTACTCCAACCTGTCTCCCTCCACTGCCTATCCTCCACCTGCACTCCATCCACCTGTACTCCCTCCACCTGCTCCCTCCACCTGTACTCCCTCCAACTGTCTCCCTCCACCTGTCTCCTCCACTGCTCCCGTCCACCTGTCTCCCTCCACCTGTCTCCCTCCACTGCTTCCCTCCACCTCCCCTGCTCACCTCTCCCTCCACCTGACTCCTCCACCTGCCTCCCCCACCTGCTCCCTCCACCTGCCTCCCTCCACCTGCCTCCCTCCACCTGCTCCCTCCACCTGCCTCCCTCCACCTGCCTCCCTCCACCTGCCTCCCTCCACCTGCCTCCCTCCACCTGACTCCTCCACCTGCCTCCCTCCACCTGACTCCTCCACCTGTCTCCCTCCACCTGCTCCTCCACCTGCCTCCTCACCTTCCTCCACTGCTCCCTCCACCTGTCCTCCCTCCACCTGCCTCCCTCCACCTGACTCCCTCCACCTGTCTCCCTCCACCTGCCTTCCTCCACCTTCCTCCCTCCACCTGCTCCCTCCACCTGCCTCCCTCCACCTGCCTCCCCTCCCACCTGACTCCCTCCACCTGCCTCCCTCCACCTGCCTCCCTCCACCTGACTCCCTCCACCTGACTCCCTCCACCTGACTCCCTCCACCTGACTCCCTCCACCTGACTTCCCTCCACCTGTCCTCCCTCCACCTGCCTCCCTCCACTGCCTCCCTCCACCTGCCTCCCTCCACCTGTCTCCCTCCACCTGACTCCCTCCACCTGACTTCCTCCACCTCTCCCTCCACCTGCCTCCCTCCTCCATGCCTCCCTCCACCTGCCTCCTTCCACCTGCTCCCTCACCTGACTCCTTCCACCTGCTCCCTCCACCTGGCTCCCTCCACTCTGTCTCCCTCCACCTGCCTCCCTCCACCTGCCTCCCTCCACCTGCCTCCCTCCACCTGCTCCCTCCACTGCTCCCTCCACCTGACTCCCTCCACCTGCCTCCCTCCACCTGACTCCCTCCACCTGCCTCCCTCCACCTGACTCCCTCCATCTGCCTCCCTCCACCTGACTCCCTCCACCTGCCTCCCTCCACCTGACTCCCTCCACCTGCCTCCCTCCACCTGACTCCCTCCATCTGCCTCCCTCCACCTGACTCCCTCCACCTGCCTCCCTCCACCTGCCTCCCTCCACCTGACTCTCTCCACCTGGCTCCCTCCACCTGCCTCCCTCCACCTGACTCCCTCCACCTGCCTCCCTCCACCTGCCTCCCTCCACCTGCCTCCCTTCACCTGACTCCCTCCACCTGCCTCCCTCCACCTGACCTCCCTCCACCCGGCTCCCTCCACCTGCCTCCCTCCACCTGACTCGCTCCACCTGCCTCCCTCCACCTGCCTCCCTCCACCTGCCTCCTTCCACCTGCCTCCCTCCACCTGACTCCCTCTACCTGGCTCCCTCCACCTGGCTCCCTCCACTTGCCTCCCTCTTCCTGCCTCCCTCCACCTTCCTCCCTCCACCTGCGTCCCTCCACCTGACTCCCTCCAGCTGGCTCCCTCCACCTGACTCTCTCCATCTGCCTCCCTCCACCTGACTCCCTCCACCTGCCTCCCTCCACCTGCCTCCCTCCACTTGACTCCCTCCACCTGGCTCCCTCCACCTGACTCCCTCCACCTGACTCCCTCCACATGCCTCCCTCCACCTGGCTCCCTCCACCTGACTCCCTCCATCTGGCTCCCTCCACCTGGTTCCCTCCAACTGGTTCCCTCTACCTGGTTCTTTCCACCTGGCTCCCTCCACTGGTTCCCTCCACCTGCCTCTCTCCACCTGGCTCCCTCCACCTGGTTCCCTCCACCTGGTTCCCTCCACCTGGCTCCCTCCACTGGTTCCCTCCACCTGCCTTCCTCCACCTGGCGCTCTCCACTTGGTTCCCTCCACCTGGTTCCCTCCACCTGGTTCCCTCCATCTGCCTCCCTCCACTGGTTCCCTCCATCTGCCTCCCTCCACCTGGCTCCCTCCACCTGGTTCCCTCCACCTGGTTCCCTCTACCTGGTTCCCTCCACCTGCCTCCCTCCACCTGGTTCCCTCCATCTGGGTCCCTCCACCTGTTTCCCTCCACCTGGCTCCCTCCACCTGGCTCCCTCTGACTCCCTCCACCTGATTCCCTCCACCTGCCTCCCAGCCTCCCAGCCTCCTGGCACTCAGCTTGCCACCCAGCCTGCCATCTATCCTCCTGTCACCCAGCCTGCCACCCAGCCTGCCACCCAGCCTGCCACCCAGCCTCCTCTCACCCAGCCTGCCACCCAGCCCCCTGTCACCCAGACTGAAACCCAGCCTGCCACCCAGCCTCCTGCCACCCAGCCTGCCACCCAGCCCCCTGTCACCCAGACTGAAACCCAGCCTGCCACCCAGCCTCCTGCCCCCTAGCCTCCTGCCACCCAGCCTGCCACCCAGCCTCCTGCCACCCAGCCTGCCACCCAGCCTCCTCTCACCCAGCCTGCCACCAGCCCTCTGTCACCAGACTGAAACCCAGCCTGCCACCCAGCCTCCGCCACCCAGCCTCCTGCCACCCAGCCTCCTGCCCCCAGCCTGCCACCCAGCCTCCTGCCACCCAGCCTTCTGCCACCCAGCCAGCCTGCCACCCAGCCTGCCACCCAGCCTGCCACCCAGCCTTCTGCAACCCAGCCTGCCACCCAGCCTGCCACCCAGCCTGCCACCCAGCCTGCCACCCAGCCCTGCCACCCAGCCTGCCACCCAGCCTGCCACCCAGCCTGCCACCCAGCCTGCCCACCCAGCCCCCAGCTGCCACCCAGCCTTCTGCCACCCAGCCTGCCACCCAGCCTGCCACCCAGCCTGCCACCCAGCCTGCCACCCAGCCTGCCACCCAGCCTTCTGCAACCCAGCCTGCCACCCAGCCTGCCACCCAGCCTGCCACCCAGCCTGCCACCCAGCCTGCCACCCAGACTGCCACCCAGCCTTCTGCCACCCAGCCTTCTGCCACCCAGCCTGCCACCCAGCCTTCAGCCACCTCCAGCCTTTGCCACCCAGCCTTGCCACCCAGCCTGCCACCCAGCCTTCTGCACCCAGCCTGCCACCCAGCCTTCTGCCACCCAGCCTGCCACCCAGCCTGCCACCCAGCCTGCCACCCAGCCTTCTGCCACCCAGCCTGCCACCCAGCCTTCTGCCACCCAGCCTGCCACCCAGCCTGCCACCCAGCCTGCCACCCAGCCTCCTGCCACACATATTTTTACTGAGGATTTTCAATGATGTAATTTGCATTTTTTCGCCTTTTTCAACGTAAGAGGAAAGTAATATATTATGTCTGTCTGTCTGTCTGTCTGTCTGTCTGTCTGTCTGTCTGCCTGTCTGTCTGTCTGTCTGTCTGTCTGTCTGTCTGTCTGTCTGTCTGTCTGCTTCCTCTCTGCTTTCCTGCCTGTCTGTCTGTCTGTCTGTCTGCCCTGTCTGCCCTGTCGTCTGTCTGTCTGTCTGTCTGTCCTGTCTGTCTATTTTCCTATCTCTATCCCTCCTTCCCTCCTTCCATCCCTTTCTCCCTCCCTCCCTCCCTCCTTCCCTCCCTCCCTCCCTCCTTCCTCCTCCCTCCCTCCCTCCCTCCTTCCTTCCCTCCTCCTCTCTCTCCCTCCTTCCGTCCTTCCCTCCCTCCTTCCTCCTCCCTCCCTCCCACCCTCCCTCCCTCCCTCCCTCCCACCCTCCCTCCCTCCCACCCTCCCTCCACACCAGTCATCTTCGGGAATATTTCCGGATCAGGTAACCTATTCCAAGTAAATATTCCCAAGGAATATTCCAATAATATTCCCGGTAATATTCCAAAGGGAATTTTTTATTCCCGATTTCCTGTCAGCATTCCAGCTGTTGTTTCTCTCCCTGTTAGAAAATATTCTCGATATTATTTCACCCCGGAACTCCGTCTCCACGGAGATATTCCTCCCTGAGTATTTCCCCAGTGAGATCCTCATTTCTTCAAGGAAGATTTCCCTTTTAGGGAATATTCCCGACCATGTTCTGTAACTGAGAATTATTTCTCGGGGATATTCCCGATATTCCCCGACTTTATTACCAGGAAGTGTCTCTTATTTTCGTTTGTTCTCTCATTTTCGTTATTTTTCTCATATTTTTTTTATTTTCTCACATTTGATGAAGTTCTAGAGGGATACATGACTTCAGAAAGCTCTATCTAGAGGGATACATGCTTGATAAAGCTCCTTCTAAAGGGATACATGACTTGATAAAACTCTAGAGGGATACACGACTTGAGAAAGCTGGATGTAGAGGGATACATGGCTTGATAAACCTCTGTTTAGACTATAAACAGACTCTTAGCATGTATCCCTCTAAACATTAGAGGGATACATTACTTAATAAAGCTCTGCTGAGAAGCAAACTTGCCTTGACAAAGTTCTTCAGAGTCTCTCTGTGCCAGACTTGTGGCCAAGCCACTCTCTTAAAACAAGCAAGTCAGTCCTTGTTTCAGAAGTGGCTTCCTACTGAGTCGAGTCCCATCGTTAACCGTTCATATTTTGTGTGCTGGCCTTCTGTTTAACAGAAGGGTTGTACTCATACACTGTTAATACACATACACACTCAGAGTTTAACATATTAACTCACGAAATCGTGAAAACACGATTGCAAACAGACCAGGGTGGGGTTTGAAACCGTGGCGAGTGAGTCGTCAAACTCCAGAGCTGGGCCGGCTGGCTACCATAACATACATCCAACTAGGTATATTTATACACCATAGGGAGGTTAGCATGATAACCTCCCTGTGGTTTGGTGATTCTTACGGTAGCCAACTGGCCCAGTGGTTAACGCACTCGCCATGGATTCTAACCCCAATCATACAGTATTTTAAGAAGTTATTTACAAAACTGAAATTTCTTGTTTTAATAATTTCTTCTTTGTTCTCTTTCTCTTTCTCCTCGTCTTCTCCTTCTACTTCCTCCACTTCCTCTTCCTTCTCCTCTTTTCTCTCTTTCCGTCACGCGGTGTTGGTAATTTTGGAAGAGAGGAAGAACTGGAGAGGATTTAGGCGTAACTTGTGCGGTCAAAGAAGGAAACACACTTACCGTTATTCTTGCAGTTGCTCTCTTGCTACAAGTGATTGGTAGGAATCATAATAGCAGGTGATAGTGCCATCCTCCAGAGTGCTGGCACTGTACTTCCCACCACCACTAACCATCCTTCAGAGTGCTGGCACTGTACTTCCCACCACCACTAACCATCCTTCAGAGTGCTGGCACTGTACTTCCCACCACCACCACCCATCCTCCAGAGTGCTGGCACTGTACTTCCCACCACCACCACCCATCCTCCAGAGTGCTGGCACTGTGCTTCCCACCACCACCACCCATCCTCCAGAGTGCTGGCACTGTACTTCCCACCACCACCACCCATCCTCCAGAGTGCTGGCACTGTGCTTCCCACCACCACCACCCATCCTCCAGAGTGCTGGCACTGTGCTTCCCACCACCACCACCCATCCTCCAGAGTGCTGGCACTGTACTTCCCACCACCACCACCCATCCTCCAGAGTGCTGGCACTGTGCTTCCCACCACCACCAACCATCCTCCAGAGTGCTGGCACTGTACTTCCCACCACCACCACCCATCCTCCAGAGTGCTGGCACTGTACTTCCCACCACCACTAACCATCCTTCAGAGTGCTGGCACTGTGCTTCCCACCACCACCACCCATCCTCCAGAGTGCTGGCACTGTGCTTCCCACCACCACCACCCATCCTCCAGAGTGCTGGCACTGTGCTTCCCACCACCACCAACCATCCTCCAGAGTGCTGGCACTGTGCTTCCCACCACCACCACTCATCCTCCAGAGTGCTGGCACTGTGCTTCCCACCACCACCAACCATCCTCCAGAGTGCTGGCACTGTGCTTCCCACCACCACCACCCATCCTCCAGAGTGCTGGCACTGTGCTTCCCACCACCACCACCCATCCTCCAGAGTGCTGGCACTGTGCTTCCCACCACCACCAACCATCCTCCAGAGTGCTGGCACTGTACTTCCCCCACCACCACCAACCATCCTCCAGAGTGCTGGCACTGTGCTTCCCACCACCACCAACCATCCTCCAGAGTGCTGGCACTGTGCTTCCCACCACCACCAACCATCCTCCAGAGTGCTGGCACTGTACTTCCCACCACCACCAACCATCCTCCAGAGTGCTGGCACTGTGCTTCCCACCACCACCAACCATCCTCCAGAGTGCTGGCACTGTGCTTCCCACCACCAGGATCACAACGTCCCACCATCCTTCACCATTCCTCTCCTTCAAAAACCCCCCCACCATCCCTCTCTCCCTCCCTCCCTCCTCAGTTCAGTGACCCCCTCCCCTGCACCACACGGGGGTGACAGGGGGTCAGTCCCCAGTGAGGGCAAACTTAAAGAGGATAAAAACTCTATTGACTAAGCTCTTTTATCTTAGGGAGGGGTGGAAAGGGGTAGGGGAGGAAGGGGTAATGAAGGGGGTAGGGGAGAAAGGGGGAAGGAAGGGGGTGGGGGAGACTGGGAAGTATTACCAATCCTAGGTACAACTAGAAGGTCAAAGGTACTCACCAAAGATACTCACCAAAGGTACTCACCAAAGGTACACACCAAAGCTACTCACCAAAGGTACACACCAAAGGTACTCAACAAAGGTACATACCAAAGATACTCACCAAAGGTACACACCAAAGGTACACACCAAAGATACTCACCAAAGGTACACACCAAAGGTACATACCAAAGATACTCACCAAAGGTACACACCAAAGGTACTCACCAAAGGTACATACCAAAGATACTCACCAAAGGTACACACCAAAGGTACATACCAAAGATACTCACCAAAGGTACACACCAAAGGTACTCACCAAAGGTACATACCAAAGATACTCAGCAAAGGTACTCACCAAAGGTACACACCAAAGGTACTCACCAAAGGTACACACCAAAGATACTCAGCAAAGGTACTCACCAAAGGTACATACCAAAGGTACTCACCAATGGTGCACACCACAGGTACTCACCAAAGGTACTCACCAAAGGTACACACCAAAGGTACACACCAAAGGTACATACCAAAGGTACTCACCAAAAGTACATACCAAAGGTACATACCAAAGGTACTCACCAAAGGTACTCACCAAAGATACACATCAAAAGTACATACCAAAGGTACACACCAAAGGTATATACCAAAGGTACATACCAAAGGTACTCACCAAAGGTACACACCAAAGGTACATACCAAAGGTACTCACCAAAGGTACTCACCAAAGATACACATCAAAAGTACATACCAAAGGTACACACCAAAGGTATATACCAAAGGTATATACCAAAGGTGCACACCAAAGGTACACACCAAAGATAGTTTTTGAGTACCCATATATTCCCATCTCCAATATTTACAAAGAGTACAAGAGAGAGAGAGAGAGAGAGAGAGAGAGAGAGAGAGAGAGAGAGAGAGAGAGAGAGAGAGAGAGAGAGAGAGAGAGAGAGAGAGAGACCCATAGACTCACATAAGAGAGATCAGAGTTTGTAATCAGCCAGTGCTGGTGAGAGACTGACCTCATGTGCCGGGTGTAAGTGTAACGTCAATTCGTTCTGAATTCAACCCCTCACCCTGATTGGTTGACATGTATAGCTGGCAGCCAATCACAGTACAGTCAAGGGGTCCCCTTAATAATTACTGGGGCAATAAATAACTTGACTTTGCATTATAAAGAAACACAAACGTGGGTGTGTAATGTTCACAGAATTAAGGTTAGGTGCGCGGTGCATGCCAGAGGGAGGGAGGAGGGGTGAGGGGGAGGACAGGCAGGGTAGGGAGTGGGGGGAAGGAAGGGGGGAGGACTGGGAGAGTGTAAACACAAGAATGGGCAACTGATTCTGATAATGGATTTGAAGGGTAGACATTAAGAAAGGGAGATAAGAAAGAAGGAAGGGAGAGAGGGAAGTAGGAAGGGAGGGAGGGAAGAACCAAGGGAGGGAAGTAAGAAGGGAAGAAGCAAGGAAGGAAAGTAGGAAGGGAGGGAGGGAAGAAAGAAAGGAAGGAAGTAGGAAGGGAGGGAGGGAGGGAGGGAAGAAGCAAGGGAGGGAAGAAGCAAGGGAGAAGAGTAATAAGGGAGGAAGGGAAAAAGCAAGGGAGGGAAGTAGGAAGAGAGGGAGAGAGGGAAGAAGCAAGGGAGGGATGTAGGAAGGGAGGGATAGAGAGGAGAGAAGAAGCAAGGGAGGGAAAGTGGGAGGAAGGAAGGAACACAGGTGAGAGGAAGGCAGGGAGATAGGGAGGAAGGTGACATCCATCATCAACAGTAACATGCATCAACAACAGTAACATCTATCAACAACAGTAACATCTATCAACAACAGTAACATGCATCAACAACAGTAACATCTATCAACAACAGTAACATCTATCAACAACAGTAACATCTATCAACAACAGTAACATAGCATCAACAACAGTAACATCTATCAACAACAGTAACACTATCAACAACAGTAACATCTATCAACAACAGTAAACATCTATCAACAACAGTAACATCTATCAACAACAGTAACATCTATCAACAACAGTAACATCTATCAACAACAGTAACATCTATCAACAACAGTAACATCTATCAACAACAGTAACATCTATCAACAACAGTAACATCTATCAACAACAGTAACATCTATCAACAACAGAGTCGTCTTGTTCTAGGTGTCAAAATTACTCTCTAGAAAGTGTTAGAAAACATCATCAATAAATGAAAGCAAAAACACACTCTAACAAACACTCTAACAAACACTCTAACAAACACTCTAACAAACACTAACAAACACTCTAACAAACACTCTAAACAAACACTCTAACAAACACTAACAAACACTCTAACAAACACTCTAACAAACACTCTAACAAACACTCTAACAAACACTCTAACAAACACTCTGACAAACACTCTAACAAACACTCTAACAAACACTCTAACAAACACTCTGACAAACACTCTGACAAACCCACTAACAAACACTCTGACAAACACTCTAACAAACACTCTAACAAACACCCTAACAAACACTCTGACAAACACTCTAACAAACACTCTAACAAACACTCTAACAAACACTCTGACAAACACTCTAACAAACACTCTAACAAACACTCTAACAAACACTCTGACAAACACTCTAACAAACACTAACAAACACTCTGACAAACACTCTAACAAACACTCTAACAAACACTCTAACAAACACTCTGACAAACACTCTAACAAACACTCTAACAAACGCTCTAACAAACACTAACAAACACTCTAACAAACACTCTAACAAACACTCTAACAAACACTAACAAACGCTCTAACAAACACTAACAAACACTCTAACAAACACTCTAACAAACACTCTAACAAACACTAACAAACACTGTAACAAACACTCTAACAAACACTCTAAACAAACATTTTAAACAAACACTCTAACAAACACTCTAACAAACACTCTAACAAACGCTAACAAACACTCTAACAAACAGTAACAAACACTCTAACAAACACTCTAACAAACACTCTAACAAACACTCTAACAAACGCTAACAAACACTCTAACAAACACTAACAAACACTCTAACAAACACTCTAACAAACGCTAACAAACACACTAACAAACACTAACAAACACTGTAACAAACACTCTAACAAACACTCTAACAAACAGTAACAAACACTCTAACAAACACTCTAACAAACACTAACAAACGCTAACAAACACTCTAACAAACAGTAACAAACACTCTAACAAACACTCTAACAAACACTCTAACAAACGCTAACAAACACTCTAACAAACACTAACAAACACTCTAACAAACACTCTAACAAACACTCTAACAAACAGTAAACAAACACTCTAACAAACACTCTAACAAACACTCTAACAAACGCTAACAAACACTCTAACAAACACTAACAAACACTCTAACAAACACTCTAACAAACGCTAACAAACACTCTAACAAACACTCTAACAAACACTCTAACAAACACTTTAACAAACACTCTAACAAACACTCTAACAAACGCTAACAAACACTTTAACAAACACTCTAACAAACACTCTAACAAACACTAACAAACACTATAACAAACACTAACAAACACTCTAACAAACACTCTAATAAACACTCTAACAAACACTCTAATAAACACTCTAACAAACACTACAACACTCTAACAAACACTAACAAACACTCTAACAAACACTCTAATAAACACTCTAACAAACACTCTAACAAACACTCTAACAAACACTCTAACAAACACTCTAACAAACACTAAAAACACTCTAACAAACACTCTAACAAACACTAACAAACACTCTAACAAACACTAACAAACACTCTAACAAACACTCTAACAAACACTAACAAACCTCTAGCAAACACTCTAACAAACACTCTAACAAACACTACAACAAACACTACAACAAACACTCTAACAAACACTAACAAACACACTCTAACAAACACTAACAAACACTCTAACAAGCACTCTAACAAACACTAACAAACACTCTAGCAAACACTCTAACAAACACTCTAACAAACACAAACAAACCTCTAACAAACACTAACAAACACCTCTAACAAACACTCTAACAAACACTCTAACAAACACTAACAAACACTGTAACAAACACTCTAACAAACACTCTAACAAACAGTAACAAACACTCTAACAAACACTCTAACACAACACTCTAACAAACGCTAACAAACACTCTAACAAACAGTAACAAACATCTAACAAACACTCTAACAAACACTCTAACAAACACTCTAACAAACGCTAACAAACACTCTAAACAAACACTAACAAACACTCTAACAAACACTCTAACAAACGCTAACAAACACTCTAACAAACACTAACAAACACTGTAACAAACACTCTAACAAACACTCTAACAAACATAACAAACACTCTAACAAACACTCAAAACAAACACTAACAAACGCTAACAAACACTCTAACAAACAGTAACAAACACTCTAACAAACACTCTAAACAAACACTCTAACAAACGCTAACAAACACTCTAACAAACACTAACAAACACTCTAACAAACACTCTAACAAACACTCTAACAAACAGTAACAAACACTCTAACAAACACTCTAACAAACACTCTAACAAACGATAACAAACACTCTAACAAACACTAACAAACACTCTAACAAACACTCTAACAAACGCTAACAAACACTCTAACAAACACTCTAACAAACACTCTAACAAACACTTTAACAAACACTCTAACAAACACTCTAACAAACGCTAACAAACACTTTAACAAACACTCTAACAAACACTCTAACAAACACTAACAAACACTATAACAAACACTAACAAACACTCTAACAAACACCCCTAATAAACACTCTAACAAACACTCTAATAAACACTCCTAACAAACACTACAACAAACACTCTAACAAACACTAACAAACACTCTAACAAACACTCTAATAAACACTCTAACAAACACTCTAAAAAACACTCTAACAAACACTCTAACAAACACTCTAACAAACACTACAACACTCTAACAAACACTCTAACAAACATTAACAAACACTCTAACAAACACTAACAAACACTCTAACAAACACTCTAACAAACACTAACAAACGCTCTAGCAAACACTCTAACAAACACTCTAACAAACACTACAACAAACACTACAACAAACACTCTAACAAACACTAACAAACACACTCTAACAAACACTAACAAACACTCTAACAAGCACTCTAAACAAACACTAACAAACACTCTAGCAAAAACTCTAACAAACACTAACAAACATTCTAACAAACACTCTAACAAACACTAACAAACACTAACAAACACTCAAAACAAACACTAACAAACACTAACAAACACTAACAAACACTCTAACAAACACTAACAAGCTAACAAACACTGTAACAAACACTAACAAACACTAACAAACACTAACAAACACTAACAAACACTAACAAACACTCTAACAAACACTAACAAACTAACACTCTAACAAACACTAACAAACACTCTAACAAACACTAACAAACACTGTAACAAACACTCTAACAAACACTCTAACAAACACTAACAAACACTGTAACAAACACTCTAACAAACACTCTAACAAACACTCTAACAAACACTAACAAACGCTAACAAACACTCTAACAAACAGTAACAAACACTCTAACAAACACTCTAACAAACACTCTAACAAACACTTTAACAAACACTCTAACAAACACTCTAACAAACGCTAAACAAACACTTTAACAAACACTCTAACAAACACTCTAACAAACACTAACAAACACTATAACAAACACTAACAAACACTCTAACAAACACTCTAATAAACACTCTAACAAACACTCTAATAAACACTCTAACAAACACTACAACAAACACTCTAACAAACACTAACAAACACTCTAACAAACACTCTAACAAACACTAACAAACACTATAACAAACACTAACAAACACTCTAACAAACACTCTAATAAACACTCTAACAAACACTACAACAAACACTCTAACAAACACTAACAAACACTCTACAAACACTCTAAAAAACACTCTAACAAACACTCTAACAAACACTCTAACAAACACTCTAACAAACACTACAACACTCTAACAAACACTCTAACAAACACTACCAAACACTCTAACAAACACTAACAAACACTCTAACAAACACTCTAACAAACACTCTAACAAACACTCTAACAAACACTACAACACTCTAACAAACACTCTAACAAACACTAACAAACACTCTAACAAACACTAACAAACACTCTAACAAACACTCTAACAAACACTAACAAACGCTCTAGAAAACACTCAACAACACTCTAACAAACACTACAACAAACACTACAACAAACACTCTAACAAACACTAACAAACACACTCTAACAAACACTAACAAACACTCTAACAAGCACTCTAACAAACACTAACAAACACTCTAGCAAACACTCAACAAACACTAACAAACATTCTAACAAACACTCTAACAAACACTAACAAACACTAACAAACACTCTAACAAACACTAACAAACACTAACAAACACTAACAAACACTCTAACAAACACTAACAAGCTAACAAACACTGTAACAAACACTAACAAACACTAACAAACACTAACAAACACTAACAAACACTAACAAACACTCTAACAAACACTAACAAACTAACACTCTAACAAACACTAACAAACACTCTAACAAACACTAACAAACACTCTAACAAACACTAACAATCTAACAAACACTGTAACAAACACACCTTAAAATACATTCTGAGCTCTGTTGTCTTGTGTGTGTGTCTGTACTCACCTGTATGTAGTTGCAGGGGTCGAGTCACAGTTCCTGGGCCCGCCTTTGCTAGTCGCTACTAGGTCCATTCTCTCTCCTTGCTCCATGAGCTTTATCATACTTCTTCTTAAAGCTATGTATGGATCCTGCCTCAAATACATCACTCTCCAGATTGTTTCACTTTCTGACAACTCTATGACTAAAGAAATACTCCCTAACATCCCTGTGACTCATCTGAGTCTTCAGCTTCCAGCTGTGACCCTTTGTTGCTGTGTCACATCTCTGGAACATCCTGTCCCTATCCACCTTGTCAATTCCTCTCAGTATTTTATATGTCATTATCATGTTCCCCTCTATTCCTCCTGTCCCCCAATGTCGTTAGGAATAGATTTCCCTTAACCTCTCCTCGTAGGACATACTCCTTAGCTCCGGGACTAGTCTTGTTGTAAACCTTTGCGCTTTCTCTAATTTCTTGACGTGCTTGACCAGGCGTGGGTTCCAAACTGGTGCTGCATACTCCAGTATGTGCCTGACGTATACGGTGTACAGAGTCTTAATGATGGGGTTGAACTCCAGGAGCCAGTTGTTGGACCTGGTTTGAAGTCTGTCCATATCCCTCTGTAGACTTACCTGAACCCCATCCGACTGAATTCTTAGCATTAACGTCACATCGTCGGCCAATAGGGATACCTCTGAATCTATCCCTTCCGTCATATTCACGTATACGACAAACAGCACCGGCCCTGGGACTGACCCCCTGTGTCGCTGTTTCCTTCTTGTTATGTATGCTCTGATTCACTGCAGTGCCTTTCCTGTTATTCCTGCTTGCTCCTCTAGCTTTTACACTAATCTCTTGTGCGGAACTGCGTCGAAAGCCATCTTACAGTCCAAGAAGATGCAGTCTACCCACCCCTTTCCTGCCTTCCTTCCGTCACCTTGTCGTAAAACTCCATTAGGTTTGCGACACAGGATTTCCCGCCCCTGAAACCGTGCTGGTTGTCGTGTGTAAGATCATTCCTGTCTAGGTGTTCCACCACTGTTCACCTGATAATCTTCTCCATGACTTTGCACACCATACATGTCAGTGACACTTCTGTAGTTTAATGCTGCGTGTATGTGTGTGTGTGTGTGTGTGTGTGTGTGTGTGTGTGTGTGTGTGTGTGTGTGTGTGTGTGTGTGTGTGTGTGTGTGAGTATGTGTGTTGTGTGTGTGTGTGTGTGTGTGTGTGTGTGTGTGTGTGTGTGTGTGTGTGTGTGTGTATGTGTGTGTGTCTGTGTGTGTGTGTGTGTGTGTGTGTGTGTGTGTGTGTGTGTGTGTGTGTGTATGTGTCTGTGTGCGTGTGTCTGTGTTCAAGGGCTCCTCTCAAGCAGACAGACAACCAACAACAACCAATACCAGGTGGCCTGGTTGCTAAAGTTCTCGCTTCACACGGTGAGTGTCCGGGTTCGATTCCCGACGAGGGTAGAAACATTGGGCGTTTATCCTTACATTGGTTGTCTACGTTCAAACAGCAGCAATAATGGGTACCTGGGTGTTAGTGGACTGGTGTGGGTCGCATCCTGGGACAAAACTGACTTAATTTTCCCGAAATATTCAGCATAACAAGCGGCTTTCTATATAGTAGTATGTCACTGGTGTCAGCTATGGTCTGTATAAGTTGCATCCTCTACTTACAGGTATAAAGGTGGGGAGAGAACCTTAAGCTTTATATCCTGGTCATAGTGACATCCATCCCACCGTCCTGTTGTGCAACAGACATCCTCTACAACCGGCCGTTGTGACCGTTATTACGGACAAGTGATCGCGTATGGGTTCTTGCCGAAACTATAGGACCAATCACCCGCCCACCCGCCACCCGCCCACCCGCCCACCCGCCCACCCGCCCACCGCCCCCACCACACATGCACGCAAACTTGAGTCATTAATTCCGCCTCATGTTAAGTGCAGTTGTCCAGCAGGCAACTCAACCCGGATATAAGGTCCACCTGGCTGCCCTCTGGTTCCTAGCCCCTAGCTAGGACACTAGCTTCTAGCCCCTAGCTAGGACACTAGCTTCTAGCCCCTAGCTAGGACACTAGCTTCTAGCCCCTAGCTAGGAAACCAGTTCCTAGCCCTTAGCTAGGACACCAGCCCATAGCCCCTAGCTAGGATATAAGCTCCTAGCCCATAGCTAGGACATCAGGCCCTAGCCCTTAGCTAGGACACCAGCCCCTAGCCACTAACTAGGACACCAGCCCCTAGCCACTAGCTAGGACACCAGCCCCTAGCCACTAACTAGGACACCAGCCCCTAGCCATAACTAGACACCAGCCCTAGCCACTAGCTAGCACACCAGCCCCTAGCCACTAGCTGGACACCAGCCCCTAGCCAGCTCATCCCTCTTCCCAACCCATTCCTCACCTCCATTCCCTCATCCCCAACCCCATTCCCACCCATTCCCTCTTCCCACCCCATCGCCCACCCATTCCTCTCCTACTCGTCCCAACCCCATTCCCCACCCATTCCCTCTCCCCAACCCCCATCCCCACCCATTCGCCTCTCCCAACCCAACCCATTCCCCCACCCATTCCCTTCCCAACCCCATTCCCCACCCATTCCCTCTCCACTAACCCCATTCCCCACCCATTCCCTCGTCCCAACCCCATTCCCCACCCATTCCCTCTCACCAACCCCATTCCCCACACCCTTTCTCCCTCTCCCGAACCCCCATTCCCCACCCCAGTTCCGTCCCTCTCCCAACCGCCATTTCCCCACCCACCAGTTCCCATCTCCAACCCCATTCCCCACCTCCATTCCCTCTCGTACCCCCAACCCCATTTCCCCAACCCCATTCCCTCTCTTCCCCCTCCCAACCCCATACCTCACACCCATTCCCTCTCCAACCCCATTCCCCCCCCCCATTCTTCCCTCTCCCAACCCCAATTTGCCCTCCACCCATCCCTCTCCCACCCGACCCCATTCTCCTCCCCCCACCCATTTGTCCCTCTCCCAACCCCATTCCCCACGCGGGCCCAATCCCACTCCCAACCCGCCTTCCCCACCGCCATCCCCACATCTTCCTCCCAACCCCATTCCCACACCCCCAAACCCTCATCCCAACCCCATTTCTCCCCACCCCAATCCCTCTCCTCCCCACCCCATTCCCCACCCAAGTCCCCTCTCCCAACCGCAATTCCCCACGCCATTCCCACTCCCAACCCCAATTTTTTTACCCCACCCAATTCCCTCTACTCTCCCAACCCCAATTCCCCCCCCCACCCCCATTCCCTCTCCCCAACCACCCAACCCCATAACCCCACCCCTTTTCCCACTCCCAACCCCATTCCCCCCCAATCCCTCTCGCCAAACCCCATTCCCCACCACCCCATTTCCCCACCCCATTCCCTCTGTCTCCCAAACCCAAACCTCCCCCATTTTTCCCTCTTCTCCCAACCCCATTCTCAACCGCAATCCCTCTTCCCAACCCCCCCCTCCTCACCCATTCCCTAATTGTTTTCTGTGCCAACGCCAGACTAAATTCGTTTTCAGCAATATCAGTCAACAATACAGTCAACAATTCAGTCAATAATTCAGTCAAACAACTTCAGTCCAACAATTCAGTCAAACAATTCAAGTCAACACATCAGTCAACAATTCTGTCAACAATTCAGTCAACAATTCCACGTCAACAATTCAACCAACAATAGTTCCCAACAATTCATTCAACAATTCAGTCAACAATTCAGTCCAAAACAATTCAGTCAACAATCAACCAAACAATTTAGGTCAACAATTCATTCAACAATTCATACAAACAATTCAGTCAGTCAACAATTCAGTCAAAAATTCAGTACAACAATTCCAGTCAACAATTCAGTCAACAAATTCAGGTCACCAATTCCGTCAACAATTCAGTCCCAACAATTCAGTTCAACAGTTTCAGTCACACAATTCAGTCAACAATTACAGGGTCAACAATTCAGTCCCAACAATTCAGTCAACAATATCAGTCCAACAATTCAGGTCAACAAATCATCTAACAATTCATCAACAATTCCGGTCAACATTCAGTCAACAATTCAACCAACAATTCAGTCAACAAAACAATTCAACCAACAATTCAGGTCAACAATATCCGGTCAAAAACAATTCATTCAACAATCAGGCTATTATATTTGATACAAATAAAACGGAATAATAAGAATGGAGCAATGGCACCCGATTATATTAACACGAACAGGAATAATTTAATCGCTACCATCACATGATTATTTTGGTAAATAAGAGGAAAATATTTAGGCATAAATGTTTTATTATTATGTTATTTTTTTTTCAATTAAACATTTTGAATTCAGATGAGATGTATACAAAATATAAGAAATCCCTGTTTTAATTTAACATTATCTAATTGTTATTTACCGTTTTTTTTTTTAACCGTTATCACCCTAAACAAACAACCAAACCCCTCCCAACCAAACCAACCAATCCACCTCCATTACACACCTCAACAACAGAGCCGACTCTCTGCAGTGTACAAAAGCACACACATCACAGGGGCCAGAGATAAAGCTTCGACCCCCTGCAACCATAAATAGTGAGTGCGACTCACTCACACACACACACACACCCCCACACACACCCACACACACAAACAAACACACCACCACACACACACACACACACAACACACCACACACACACACACATCACACACACACACACACCCAACAACCCACACACTCAACTCACCATACACACTCCACACACACTCTCACACACACGACAACCCAAAAAAAAACACACACACACAAACCACACACACACACACACACATCACAAACAACACACACACACACACCACACACACACACACAGCATAAAGAACAAGAGAGAAGGGGTGGGTGGATTGCATTTTCTTGGAACTGCAAGAAGCGTTTTTTGACACAGTTCCACACAAGAGATTGGGCAAAAACTGGAGGAGCCCCAAGCAGGGTAAAACAGGGCAGGCACTACAATGGATCCAGGGAATACTTGTCAGAAGACAGCAAAGTCGAGTCATGGTAACGTGGCGGAGGTGGTCAGAGTGGGCACCTGTGACCACTGGGGGTCCGCAGGGTCAGTCCTAGGACCATTGCCTGTTTCCTTCTTCTGGTATTGTGAACGACATGACGGAAGGAAAGACTCCTTAGTGTCCCTGTTGCAGATTACGGTGAAGTTGATGAGAAGCAATTCCTCGTCGATCGCAGACCAGTCAGAAACAACAAAGGGATCTGGACCTGCAGACCTATCCAGGCAATTGGCTTGCTCCTGGATTCAAGCCCACCAAGAGCAAAGTCATGAATACTGGGGAAGGGCAAAGAAGACCGCAGACGGAGTACAGTGCTAGTGGTGCCAGAGAACCACAAACCTCACTCAAGGAAAACGTATCTGGGGTGAGGTATACCACCATGCACATCTCCTGATGGCCCCTCCCTCCCCCTTCCCTCCCTCCCCCCTCCCTCCCTCCCTCCCTCCTTCCCTCCCTCCCTCCCTCCCATCCTTCCTCCCTCCTTCCCCCCTCCCTCCTTCGCCTCCTTCCCCTCCCTCCCTCCCTCCCTCCTTCCTTCCTGCCTCCTCCCTCCCCTCCCACCCTCCCTCCACCCTCCCTCCCTCCCTCCTTCCCTCCTCCTTCCCTCCCCTCCCTCCCTCACTTCCCTCCCTCCCCCCTCCCTCCTTCCCATCCCTCCCTCCCTCCCTCCCTCCCTCCTTCCTTCCCTCCCTCCCTCCCTCCCTCCCTCCTTCCTTCCCTCCCTCCCTCCCTCCTTTCCCATCCCTCCCTCCCTTCCTTCCCTTCCCCTCCCCCCTCCTCCCCTTCCCTCCTCCCTCCCTCCCTCCTTCCCTCCGCCCTCCCTCCTCCCCTCCCCTCCTTCCCCCCCTCCCTCCCTCCCTCCTTCCCATCCCTCCCTGCCTCCCTCCTCCCTCCCTCCCTTCCCTGCCTCCCTCCCTCCCACCCTCCCTCCCTCCCACCCTCCCTCCTTTCCCTCCCTCCCTCCCTCCCTCCCCCCCTGCCCTCCCTGCCTCCCTCCCCCCTCCCCTCCCTCCCCTCCCATCCCTCCCTCCTCCTTCCCCTCCCTCCCTCCCCCTCCCTCCCTCCCTGCCTCCCTCCCTGGCCCTCCCTCCCTCCCCCCTCCCTCCCTCCCTCCTTCTCCCTCCCCTCCCTCCCCTCCCTCCCTCCCTTCCCTGCCTCCCCCCTCCCTCCCTCCTTTCCCTCCCTCCCTCCCTCCCTCCCACCCCTCCCTCCTCCCTCGCCTCCCTTCCCTCTCCCTCCCTCCCTCCCTCCCATCCCTCCCCTCCCTCCCCACCCTCCCTCCCTCCTTCCTCCCTTCCCTCCCATCCTCCCTCCCTCACCCCTCCCTCCCTCCCTCCCTCCCTCCCTCCCTCTCCGCCCTCCCTCCCGTGCCCTGCCTCCCTCCCTCCCTTCCCTCCCTCCCTCCCTCCCTACCTCCCTCCCTCCCTCCCTCCATACACCGATCTAGGTTTTATTTCCTCAATATTTTTTCATAATGGAGTAAGTGAAAGTTGTCGTCAGTGAACTTTGTATTGTGTGACCAACACTTGCTCTATATCCGCTGAGAGTCACAGTGACCTCAGTGACTGACTCTCTCACTCAGGTTCTGGTATCATCAGTGACTGAGAGTCACAGTGACCTCAGTGACTGACTCTCTCAGACAAGTTCTGGTAACAATCAGTGGACTGAGAGATACAGTGGACCCAGTGACTGACTCTCTCACTCAGGTTCTGGTATCATCAGTGACTGAGAGTCACAGTGACCTCAGTGACTGACTCTCTCAGTCAAGTTCTGGTATCATCAGTGACTGAGAGAGTCACAGTGACCTCAGTGACTGACTCTCTCACTCAGGTTCTGGTATCATCAGTGACTGAGAGTCACAGTGACCTCAATGACTGACTCTGCTCTCGTCATCAGGTTCTGATTTCATCAGTGACTGAGAGAGTCACAGTGACCTCAGTGACTGACTCTCTCAGTCAAGTTCTGGTATCATCAGTGACTGAGAGAGTCACAGTGACCTCAGTGACTGACTCTCTCAGTCAAGTTCTGGTATCATCAGTGACTGAGAGTGTCACAGTGACCTCAGTGACTGACTCTCTCACTCAGGTTCTGGTATCATCAGTGACTGAGAGTCACAGTGACCTCAGTGACTGACTCTCTCAGTCAAGTTCTGGTATCATTCATGATGAGAGTCTCAGTGACCTCATGCTGACTCTCCTCACTCATGTTCTGGTATCATCAGTGACTGAAGAGTCACAGTGACCTCAGTGACTGACTTCTCTCAGTCAAGTGTCTGGTATCATCAGTACCTAGAGTCACATTGACCTCAGTGACGTGACTTCTCAGTCAAGTTCTGGTATCATCAGTGACTGAGAGAGTCACAGTGACCTCATTATTATTTTTATTATTATTATTATTATTAATAATTATTATATTATTAAATATATTATTATTATTTTTATTATAATTATTATTAATTCTTATTACTTCTACTACACTGCTACTGGTATAGTATTATTAAAGATTAATAATAATAATACTTTTGGTATTTCTCTTATTTATATGGCAGTGGGGTCGAATCTCGGTTTCCTGGCCAAGCCTACTGTCAATCCCTCA
>NC_069435.1:24154641-24164641 GCF_026875155.1 Cherax quadricarinatus | reverse complement strand
GGTACCTACTTACTGCTAGGTGAAGTGGGCAGCAGGTGTAAGGTGACTAACAACCAGGTACCTACTTACTGCTAGGTGAAGGGGGGCAGCAGGTGTAAGGTGACTAACAACCAGGTACCTACTTACTGCTAGGTGCAGTAAGTAGGGCAACAGGGAACCTATCTAGCCGTGTCACCTCCCCCAGGAAACTCCACCACTGACCTGCCTGGCAGCCAGCTGTAAGCAGTTTAGCCAGCTGTAACCAGCTGTAGCCAGCTGTAAGCAGTTATAGCCCGCTGTAACCAGTTGTAATCAGTCGTAAGCAATTGTAACCAGCTGTAAGTACGTTGTAGCCATCTGTAACCAACTGTAACCAGCTATAACGAGCTGTAACCAGCTACGATAACACCAGATACACAGGTAATGACCAGCTAGTAAGAGTCTAGAGGACATCTGACTGCCATTACCCAGCTAGACATACCTAGATCTAGTACAGAGGTGAGGCCCAAGGAATAGAAGATAACGAGTTAGTTAACTTACAAGGCAAGACCTTCGTCTAGTACTGTCCTATTACTAGTCTGCTGTTAGGATGAGAGGGGAAGAAGAGAGGGGAAGAGGAAGTGGAAAGGGAGGTGGAAGGGGAGGGGAAGAAGAGGGAAAGAGAAGGAGGAAGAGAAAGGGAAGAAGAGGGGAAGAGGAGGGGAAGAGGAGGAGAAGAGAAGGGGGAATAGGAGGGGGAAGAGGGTTAGGGGTATAGGATTTGTAGATGAATGGTTCAGAGAACCGACATGTTGATAAATTAGACACATGTGCAACTCTTGGGTATCTTTATTGAGGAAACGTTTCGCCACACAGTGGCTTCATCAGTCCATACAAAGGAGAATCTTAAAGAAACAGGATGTAAATGAGGTAATCATCCTCAACCTTGAGTCGATGTGTCAGGTTCATCAAATCAGGGGTATAGCGGAATTTCTAGATTTGTCATTTTCCTCATTCAAGAATAATGTTACATAATGAACATAAGAAAGGAGGAACACTGCAGCAGGCCTGTTGGCCCATACTAGGCAGTCCCTTTACAATTCATCCCACTAAACAAAACATTTACCCAACTCAATTTTCAATGCCACTCCAAGAAATAAAGCTCTGATGTGCAGGTCCCACTCAAATCCAACCCCTCCCACTCATGTACTTATCCAACCTAAACCTTGAAACCACTCAAAGGGGGTTTAAAGGTTCCTAGCCTCAACCACCCAACCAGGTAGACTGTTCCATCATCCTACTACCCTATTGTCACCAAACATTACTTTCCTATGTACTTCCTAAATCTAAACTTATCAATTTAAATCCATAATTGAGGGTTCCTCTAGGAGAGACCACCTCAAGACTTATTAATATCCCCTTTATTAATAACCTATCTTCCACTTATACACTTCGATTCAGGTCTCCCCTCATTTCTTCGTCTAACAAGTGAATGTAACTTAGAGTCTTCAATCTTTTCTTCATAAGAAGATTTCTAATGCTATGGTATAAATTTAGTCATCCAGACGCTAGAATGGTTTTTCTAAGCGAATTTTATGTCCATTCTGTATATATGGAGACCAGAACTGAGCTGCATAATCTAGGTGAGGAGGCCTACTAATGATGTTATAAAGCTGCCAGTAATGACCTCTGGACGTTCTGTTGCTTACACTTCTTGATAATATAACTCCCAGTAATCTATTTGCCTTAATTACGTACGCTAGGCATTGCTGTCCTTGGTTTAAGGTTGCTGCTCACCCATAACCCTCAAGTTCCTTTCTCGCATCTGTATGTGCCTAAGTTCACATCATTTTAACTTATAAGTAACTAGGAATGGGCACTCACCGAGCTTCAAACCTTGCAGTTATCTACATTGAAACTGGCATCTGGCCCACTTTCCCGAACCAAAATAGAGTTTGTTTAAATCCTCCCTGAAAGTTCCACAACATCTACGTTGAATCAATTATCCTACCTAGCTTTGTGTCCATCGGCGAATTTGCTCATATCACTAGTTAATTCCTTCATCAAGTATCAAGTGATATAATATTATAAACAACAACGGGCCCAAGACTGATCCCTGTGGGAACGCCACTTTTACAGATCCCCGCACTTCGATTTAACCCATTTATATGGACACTCTCTGCTTCTGTCAGTGAGCCAAGACTCGATCCACCACGAGAGCTCTTTTCCCACAATGCCCATGACTGCACTTTCATTTAACAGTCTTGGTGCGGACTCTATCAAAAGTCCTTACTAAAAATCTAAAGGTAAATAATATAAAATTCTTTATCGTGGTCAACACCTCAAAAGCTTTATTGATAGAAAGTTAATAATTAGTTAGACCAAGACCGCCCTCTTGTGAATCCATGCAGAGTATCCTTAATCAAGCTATTCTATCGAGATGGTTTCTTAAAATCTCGAGCTATATTGACTCTAGTAATTTGCCACAATTGAGTCAGGCTATTGGGCGGTAATTAGATGGTAACGACTGTCGCCTGTTATAAAAATAGGAATTACATTAGCCATCTTCCACATATCAGTCACTACAACCTGTTTGAAGAGATAAATTAAAAATATAAGTTAATGGTTTCTCACAGAAACTTCCATTTTGCATTCCCTTAAGACCTTCCCTGGAAAAAACCTCATCAGGACCCGGTGACTTATGTTTGCTTCAGTCTGTCTAACTGCTTTCACAACCATTTCACTAGTGATTGTGATGTTACATAATTTATCTTCTTCTAGCCCACTATAAAAATTAATTACTGGAATATTGGGGGGGTTTAGTGTCTTCCTGTGTAAAAACTGCGAGAAAAAATAATTATTAAAAATCGAGCACATTTCATCGGTCCTTTGTCAGTAAGGTGCCCCATAGTTATTTATTTAAGGGGACCTAACTATCTCTAACTTTGTGTTCTAATACCTGGAAAAAAACTTTTGGGTTAGTTTTTAGAATCCCTACAGCAACTTTAATTTCATAGTTCCCTTTTTAGCTTTTCTTATCCCCTTTTTAATGTCCTCTTAATGCAATATACTGATTCTTAAAGATAGCCCTCACGTCTTTTGATACCCTATAAATCCTTTCATATGTCCCTAATAGATATTTGAGGCCTATTATTCTCCATTTTGGTCATTTCTATTTGTCTAATTTCTTTATAAGGTATAAACGTTCTTTGAGCAGCATGTAGAGTGTTCAGAAAACTGTCATATTGAATCTCACTTCGTTTACCACCCCATCAACAGATGATAATTGTTCTCTAAGCCCATCGTAATCTGCAAGCGAAAATCTGGGGTCTGTTACTGGAGTTATCGCTACTATCGTACTTCATTCAATGCTAAATGAATGATATTGTGGTCGCTATCAACCCAGTTCCTCTGAAACTTCTAAATTATTAACAAGGGATTCATGTTTGCCATAACTAAGTCAAGCAGGTTATTTCCCCTTGAGGTTCTGTCACAAACTGCTTCAAAAAACAATCCAGAACAACTATCTAAGAAGTCGTATGATTGTAAATTCCCAGGTCAAGAAATTCCAATCATATGACAAAAGTTAAAGTCTCCTAGAATTACTACATTAATCGTCATTGTGGCATTAACAATTTCCTTCCTCCCATAGTAGTCTCCCCCTGGTCCCTATCTAAGTTTGGGGGGACCGTAGTATCACTCCTTAAAATCAGTTTTTCATGCCCCTCCTGAAAATTCTAAATCCAAACAACTCTGTATGTGTTACTTCAGACTTAATACCCGTTTTTTAATGCCACAGTTTCAAGCGATCCTCTGGACATACAATCCACCCCACCCCCTTCCCGATACTTATATCTACTTGGAACAATTTAAAACCCTGAATGTGACATTCCGCAGGCATGGTCCCGACTTTTTTTTGAGATTAAACCATCGTCTCAGTTAAAGAGGCAAATACATCAATGTTACCTGCACTAGCAACTAATCTCAACTGTCCATCTTATTCCTAGACCTGCGCCCTATTTGTGTAATATATATTTGAAAGACCCTCCTATCTCTTTAACCCTTCCTGCTCCTTTCTGTTATTCCACTAAACAAATACTGTCCTGTGTCAATTAAGAGCCACTGGCATTCCCAAAATCCACCTCATTTTGCCTTTACTAGTTCTCTAGTACTCATATTACTACCCTGAACTTCAACATTTTTCCCGCAAAACCCATACCACTAACCTATTCTAGTTTTTAAAGTCCTAACTGCTCCCCTCCCACTGCAGTGCCGAGTGCTAACCACCCCAGACCTAGTAAGTGAACTCCCCATCCTGGCATAGAAATGTCCATTTCTGCCAAGAAGAGGTCCCCAGTTGTCAATGAATGTACCGCATTTCCTTACAGTATTTGTCCCACCAGGCAATTGACACCAATTGCCCCTGGACAACCATTCATTTCCAACTCCTTCTCCTTGGCAAAATACCACATATGACAGGGTGTTCCCACCCTTCCTCCCTAAATTAACTCTATTGCTGACCTATACCTGCTTAATCAGGTCCTCACGTCCTACCTACCTACTCTGCCAACATCGTTGCCTACCTAGGGGGGGGGGGGGTACGAGACAGATAATAGGATTTCTCCCATTACCTCTCATGATGTCTCAGACCGCTAACAAATATCCTTCACCCAGCCCCAGGAAACACACTCACTGCCTCCTACTCCTATCCATCCAAGCAGAATGCCTCTATCCATGTACCTAACTTGGCTACCCCAACAACAACAATGTTTTTTACCTTCCTTGGCGTCGTTCCGTCGTGATGTTCCCAGTAGTCGACGCTCAACATTCTCCAGTACATTACACCACTTGTGGAATTCGTCAAAGACGTTCTCGTGGTCTTCGTTTGGGGTTCTAGGTTGTCTCACTCACGCTGCCAATGCCTTCTTGTGCTCGGATGTGGCATTCCCATTAGAACACTCACATTCGTCAGTAGCAATGAGAATGGGTTGAAGTTTCCTCGGTAGTCTTCTGGTTTTCTCGTTGTTTCCCTGCCTCTCCAACAGTTTTCTTTGATCTTTCAGCTTGGTTCCCTGTTGCCCGTCCACGACCAAGCTCCCCTCTTGAACCTGGGACTCAAAACAGGAGGATTACTACGAATCTCTAGTTTCTCCTCCGTTTTAATTCGTCGTATCTCCAGTTTAGCAACTCTGAGCTCTTCTCTCAGCTGCTGGTAAAGTTGCTCAAGAGAGGGCATCCTGGTTCAGATTCACAGAAGGTCAAACAAACAGGTCTTCACAGAGCTAAGTAACACTATCAACGAGACCGAATTGTACAGTGTGTATATATTGACCTTTATCCCTCAGGCTCTCTACGGCAGAAACCTCAGCTGGAGGTCGTAATACACAGAATATTGTTAATAATAACAACACGTCGCAATACCTGACTGGAACAGTACATAAATAACCCTTACATAAGAGAGACCAACTTACCTCGACGTTTCGGTCCGACCTGGACCTTTAAATGGTCCCAAGACGGTCAGAACAAGTATATGCCACCATTAGGATGGTCAGCTTAGGTGACGTCACAGGTGAACAAGGATTGTGAGTGATGGGTGTCTCCATCTTTCCCTTCGATTCCCCTTCCCACCTTAACCCCTCCCTTCCCTCTCCCACCCTACCCTTTCCCTCAAGAACCTTGAACGGACACCTGACACCTGCTGGGTGGAATGGCGACTAAGCACGAGCTGGACCACCTAGCATACACACACAACACATACACACACGACACATATACACACACACGACATATACACACACACACTACATACACACACACATATACACACACACATCACATAACACAACACCACATACACACACACACATATATACACACACACACACATACACACACACATACACAACACACCCACACATACACACACACACACACATACACACACACACACACACACACACCCACATACACACACACATGCACACACACACATACACACACACACACATACATACACATCACACACACATACACACACACACACACACACATACACACACACACACACACACACACCACACACACACAATGACACACACACAACACACACACACATACCACACACACCTGGACAGGCGTGGACATGTGGTCCAGTAACTAGCTTCACGAATTCAACCCAGCCAAGATGCAAAGACATGAAGATTGGGGGAGGGCAAAGAAGACCGCAGACAGAGTATAGACTAGGTGACAAAGACTACAGACCTCACTCAGGGAGAAAGACCTATGGGGTGACCATAACACCGAGCACATCAACCGGAGGCAACATACATCACCCAAATAACTGCGCAGCATACGGGCGCATTGCAACCTGAGAATAGCGTTCCGATACTTAATAAGGAATTCGTTTTCAAGACCTACTGTAACACTGTGTAGTTAGGCCGCATACTGGAGTATGCAGCACCATCTGGAACCCACACCCTGTCAAGCGCGTCAAGAAGTTAGAGAAAAGTACAAAGGTTTGCAACAAGGCCTAGCCCCCAGAGCTCAGAGGGAATGTCGTACGAGGAAAGGTTAAGGAAATCTCGGACTGACGACACTGGAGGACAGAAGGGTCAGGGAGACATGATAACGACATACAAGATTCTGCGGGGAATAGACAAGGAGGACAGAGATAAGGATGTTCCAGAGAGGGACACAGTGAACAAGGGGTCACAACTGGAGCTGAAGACTCAGACGAGTCACAGGGACGTTTAGGAGTATTTATTCAGGGGCATAGAGTTTTTTGTCAGCAAGTGGAATAGCCTAGCAAGTGAATAGTGGAAGGCAGGAACCATACATATTTTTGAGAAGAGGTCTGACAAAGCACAGGAAGCAGAGAGAGAGAGGACCCAGTACGTTCAGTAAGAGGCGGGCCAGGAGCCGAGTCCTCAACCCTGCAACCACAATTAGGTGAATTAGGTGAGTACACACACACCACACACACACACACACACACACACACACACACACACACACACACACCACACACACACACATACACACACACACACATAATACACACACACACACATAACACCACACACACACACACAACACCAAACAACACACACTACACACACACCACACACACACACAAACACACATCACACAACACACACACACATCACACACACATTTATGTCATGAAGGCATTCCTTCAGCTGAGAGACCAGGAGGACGAAGCAACTAACCTCACTCTCCACACAACACTTCAAGAAAAGGTTACACAAACTCAAGAATAATTCAAGACACAATTCTGCTAACTTCACTCCTCAAAAATTCCCCCCAAACAAATTTTGCCCTAATTATTGACTAATTTTTATTAAAGAATAAGAAACTTAATTATATATTAATGAGTGATTTGCCATATCGGAATTAATTGCGTCGTCCAATACCGCCCAAGACGCCTGGAATTAATGCAAAGAATATTGCCTCTGTTTGTCTTAAGAGACGACAGTTTTCCGGTTCAAGGTAACCAATGTAACTCTAATATAAATTTTATAGCACAAAAGACCAAATGACTAACTGATATTGGGAACGGTATTATTGACACATTTAAATTTGTTTAGCGTCAATGGCGCTAGTCTGCTGAAGAGTGCTCAGCGAGGCCTAGGTACACATCACTCCACCGTACACAACGATAGGATGTCACCGTCCACGTAAACAACCCACTTTGAAGAACAAATCCGTAAAAGCAAAATCATCCCAGTGTTTAACCCTGGTGAACTATCTTACAGCTGGTCATGCTAGGGTTGATATTCTTCCATGTGTCTTCTGTACTGTGTCTCGTGTCTCTCCTGTCCTTTCCTCTGTCTCTCTGTCTCTCTCTGTCTCTCTGTCTCTCTCTCTGTCCTCTAAACACTCTCTGTCTCCTGTCCTCTCTCCTGTCTCTCTCTGTCTCTCTTCTCTCCTCTTCTCCCTGTCTCTCTCTGTCTCTCTCTGTCTCTCTGTCTCATGTCTCTCTGTATCTCTCTGTATCTCTGTTCTCTCTGTCTCAGACTCCTATGTCTCTCTGTCTCTCTGTCTTTCTGTGCTCTTCTTCTGTCTCTGTCTGTCTCTTCTGTCACTCTCTCTCACACATACATATAATATCCCAATTGCACAACCTTCTGGCTCCTTATCCTCTCACCTCACTCCAGTCCCTCTCCAACCCATTTCCCCACCACATTCCCTCTACTCCCAACCCCCTTTTCCCACCATACCCTCTCCCAACCCCATTTTCCCACCCATTCCCTCTCCCCAACCCCATTCCCCAACCCATTCCCCTCTCCCATCCCCCATTCCCCCACCCATCCCTCTCCCAACCCCCATCTCACCCACCCATTGTTCCCTCTCTCATCCCCAACCCACCATTCCCCTCCCATTTTCCCCTCCCAACCCATTCCCCACCCATTCCCTCCTCCTCAACCACCCATTCCCCACCCATTTCCCTCTCCCCAACCCCATTCCACACACCATTCCCCTTCTCTCCCTACCCCATTCCCCACCCCATTCCCTCTCCCCAACCCCCTTCCCCCCACCCATTCCCTCTCCCAACCCTTTCCCCACCCATGTCCCTCTCCACCCCATGTCCCCTCCCATTCCCTCTCCCACCCCATTCTTCCCCACCCATTCCCCTCTTCCCAACCCATTCCTCACCTCCATTCCCTCATCCCCAACCCCATTCCCACCCATTCCCTCTTCCCACCCCATCGCCCACCCATTCCTCTCCTACTCGTCCCAACCCCATTCCCCACCCATTCCCTCTCCCCAACCCCCATCCCCACCCATTCGCCTCTCCCAACCCAACCCATTCCCCCACCCATTCCCTTCCCAACCCCATTCCCCACCCATTCCCTCTCCACTAACCCCATTCCCCACCCATTCCCTCGTCCCAACCCCATTCCCCACCCATTCCCTCTCACCAACCCCATTCCCCACACCCTTTCTCCCTCTCCCGAACCCCCATTCCCCACCCCAGTTCCGTCCCTCTCCCAACCGCCATTTCCCCACCCACCAGTTCCCATCTCCAACCCCATTCCCCACCTCCATTCCCTCTCGTACCCCCAACCCCATTTCCCCAACCCCATTCCCTCTCTTCCCCCTCCCAACCCCATACCTCACACCCATTCCCTCTCCAACCCCATTCCCCCCCCCCATTCTTCCCTCTCCCAACCCCAATTTGCCCTCCACCCATCCCTCTCCCACCCGACCCCATTCTCCTCCCCCCACCCATTTGTCCCTCTCCCAACCCCATTCCCCACGCGGGCCCAATCCCACTCCCAACCCGCCTTCCCCACCGCCATCCCCACATCTTCCTCCCAACCCCATTCCCACACCCCCAAACCCTCATCCCAACCCCATTTCTCCCCACCCCAATCCCTCTCCTCCCCACCCCATTCCCCACCCAAGTCCCCTCTCCCAACCGCAATTCCCCACGCCATTCCCACTCCCAACCCCAATTTTTTTACCCCACCCAATTCCCTCTACTCTCCCAACCCCAATTCCCCCCCCCACCCCCATTCCCTCTCCCCAACCACCCAACCCCATAACCCCACCCCTTTTCCCACTCCCAACCCCATTCCCCCCCAATCCCTCTCGCCAAACCCCATTCCCCACCACCCCATTTCCCCACCCCATTCCCTCTGTCTCCCAAACCCAAACCTCCCCCATTTTTCCCTCTTCTCCCAACCCCATTCTCAACCGCAATCCCTCTTCCCAACCCCCCCCTCCTCACCCATTCCCTAATTGTTTTCTGTGCCAACGCCAGACTAAATTCGTTTTCAGCAATATCAGTCAACAATACAGTCAACAATTCAGTCAATAATTCAGTCAAACAACTTCAGTCCAACAATTCAGTCAAACAATTCAAGTCAACACATCAGTCAACAATTCTGTCAACAATTCAGTCAACAATTCCACGTCAACAATTCAACCAACAATAGTTCCCAACAATTCATTCAACAATTCAGTCAACAATTCAGTCCAAAACAATTCAGTCAACAATCAACCAAACAATTTAGGT
>NC_069435.1:24147141-24149641 GCF_026875155.1 Cherax quadricarinatus | reverse complement strand
GTAAGGAGTCGTTCAAGACCCTGTATACCATTTACGTCAGGCCCATACTGGAGTATGCAGCACCAGTTTGGAATCCACACCTAGTCAAGCACGTCAAGAAATTAGAGAAAGTGCAAAGGTTTGCAACAAGACTAGTCCCAGAGCTACGGGGATTGTCCTACGAAGAAAGGTTGAGGGAAATCGGCCTGACGACACTGGAGGCCAGGGGGGTCAGGGGAGACATGATAACGACATATAAAATACTGCGCGGAATAGACAAGGTGGACAAAGACAGGATGTTCCAGAGATGGGAACACAACACAAGAGGTCACAATTGGAAGTTGAAGACTCAGATGAATCGAAGGGATGTTAGGAAGTATTTCTTCAGTCATAGAGTAGTCAAGTCATGGAATAGTCTAGAAAGTGAAGTAGTGGAGGCGGGAACCATACATAGTTTTAAGGCCAGGTATGATAAAGCTCATGTAGCAGGGAGAGAGAGGACCTAGTAGCAATCAGTGAAGAGGCGGGGCCAGGAGCTATGACTCGACCCCTGCAACCACAAATAGGTGAGTACACACACACACACACACACACACACACACACACATGTATGTCATGAAGCATTCCTTCAGCCTGAAGGTGACCAGGAGGACGAAGCAACTAACCTCACTCTCCACACACACCTTCAAGAACAGGTACGACAAACTCAAGAATATCAAGACACTATTCTGCTATCTTCACTCCTCAAAAATTCCCCAAAACAAATTTTTGCCCTAATTATTGAATAATTTTTATTAAAGAATAAGAAACTAATTATAATATTAATGAGTGATTTGCATATCGGAGTTAATTGTGTCGTCCATTACCGCCAAGACGCTGGAATTAATGCAAAGAAGATGCCCTGTTGTCTTAAGACGACAGTTTCCGGTATCAAGGTAACCAATGTAACTCAAAATATAATTTTTATTGCACAAAAATCAGATTGACTTAATTATTGGATTGGTATTATTGACAAAGTTAAATTTGTTAGCGGCAAGAAGCAGTCTGCTGAAGAGGGGCTCAGCGAGGACGAGGTACACATCACTCCTCCGTCCACAACATGGATGTCACCTCCACGGTAAACAACACACTTTGAAGAACAAATCTAAAAGCAAAATCTTCCCAGTATTACCCTGGTGAACTATCTTACTGCTGGTCTGTTAGGGTTGAGATTCTTCCTGTGTCTTCTGTCTCTGTGTCTCTGTGTCTCTCTGTCTTTCTGTCTCTCTGTCTCTCTCTGTCTCTTAGTCTCTCTCTGTCTCCCTGTCTCTCTCTGTCTCTCTCTGTCTCTCTGTCTCTCTCTGTATCTCTGTCTCTCTGTCTCTCTGTCTCTCTGTCTTTCTGTCTCTCTGTCTCTCTCTGTCTCTCTGTCTCTCTCTGTCTCTTTGTCTCTCTCTGTCTCTCTGTCTCTGTCTGTCTCTCTGTCACTCTCTCTCACACATACATATAATATCCCAATTGCAAACCTTCTGGCTCCTTATCCTCTCCCCCACCCATTCCCTCTCCCAACCCCATTCCTCACCCATTCCCTAATTGTTTCTGTGCCAACGCCAGAGCATAAATTCGTTTCCAGCAATTCAGTCAACAATTCAGTCAACAATTCAGTCAACAATTCAGTCAACAATTCAGTCAACAATTCAGTCAACAATTCAACCAACAATTTAGTCAACAGTTCAGTCAACAATTCAGTCAACAATTCAGTCAACAATTCAGTCAACAATTCAGTCAACAATTCAGTCAACAATTCAGTCAACAATTCAGTCAACAATTCAACCAACAATTTAGTCAACAGTTCAGTCAACAATTCAGTCAACAATTCAGTCAACAATTCAGTCAACAATTCAGTCAACAATTCAGTCAACAATTCAGTCAACAATTCAGTCAACAATTCAACCAACAATTCAGTCAACAATTCAATCAACAATTCAACCAACAATTCAGTCAACAACTCAGGATATTATATTTGATACAAATATAACGGGAATATAAGTAATGGAGCAATGGAACCCGATTATATTACACACAATGGAATAATGTAATCGCTTACTGGATTATTTTGGGTAAAATATGAGGAAAATAATTAGGCAAATGGTTTATATGTTATTTTTTTTCAATTAGAAATTTTGAATTAGATGAGATGTGATACATCCCTGTTTATTAACATTATCTATTGTTATTTACCGTTATTTACCGTTATCTACTGTTATTTATTTTTATCTGCAGTTACAAAAGCACACACACAGGGGGCCAGGAGCTAAGACTCGACCCCTGCAACCATAAATAGGTGAGTGCACACACACACACACACACACACACACACACACACACACACACACACACACACACACACACACACACACACACACACACAAACAAACACACACACACACACACACACACACACACACACACACACACACACACACACACACACACACACACACACACTCACTCACACACACTCACACACACTCACACACAC
>NC_069435.1:24139641-24142141 GCF_026875155.1 Cherax quadricarinatus | reverse complement strand
ATATAATACGATGGTATATTATTCAACTGTGTAGACTGAGCTGAATATTGTGTTCAGGGTACCTACCAACCTGGTGTCTACCTGGTGTCTACCTTGTGTCTACCTGGTGTCTACCTGGTGTCTACCTGGTGTCTATCTGGTGTCTACCTGGTGTCTACCTGGTGTCTACCTTGTGTCTACCTGGTGTCTACCTGGTGTCTGTCTGGTGTCTACCTGGTGTCTACCTGGTAGACTCCAGGTAGTACAAGTAGTAGTAGTAGTAGGTAGTACTTGTGGTCACATTAGTTGTACTTGTGTCCAGGTACCTAATATATTATCGATGAATTTCTCAACATTATTACTGTAGTCGGTAGTCTGATCAAGTTTGCGATACCGATATCAGGGCACATTTAATACCGATATCAGGGCACATTTAAAACCGGTATCAGGGCACATTTAATACCGATATCAGGGCACATTTAATACAGATATCAGGGCACATTTAATACCGATATCAGGGCACATTTAATACCGATATCAGGGCACATTTAATACCGATATCAGGGCACATTTAATACCGATATCAGGGCACATTTAATACCGATATCAGGGCACATTTAATACCGATATCAGGGCACATTTAATACCGATATCAGGGCACATTTAATACCGATATCAGGGCACATTTAATACCGATATCAGGGCACATTTAATACCGATATCAGGGCACATTTAATACCGATATCAGGGCACATTTAATACCGATATCAGGGCACATTTAATACCGATATCAGGGCACATTTAATACCGATATCAGGGCACATTTGATCAAAGTCAGTTGAAATGTTATCGGGAACCCTCAAAATGCTACTTTGGATCTCAAAATTTGTTAATATTTTAAACTGAATAATGTGGTTGATGCTGTTTCTCAGAGTATCTTTCCCTCTTTCTCTATCTGTCTGTCTGTCTTTCTCTTTCTCTCTCTTTCTCTATCTGTCTGTCTGTCTGTCTGTTTCTCTCTCTCTCTCTCTCTCTCTCTCTCTCTCTCTCTCTCTCTCTTTCTCTCTCTCTCTTCTCTCTATCTCCTCTCCTCTCCTCTCTCTCTCTCTCTCTCTCTCTCTCTCTCTCTTCTCTCTCTCTTTCTACCTCGCATGATTGAATGTAGTCACAATCTGTGATCTGTATCAGATTCAGAAAAAACCATACCACGGGTGGGGTTAGAACCCACGATTAGAGAGTCTCAAAACTCCAGACCGCGGGTTCTAACCCCACCTGTGGTATGGTTTGTTTGCAATCGTATCATTACGATTTCGTGAGTCGGATCCAGAAGATTGTTGCTCGAACAGCCTTAGTAACTGAGTTAAAACGTGTTGTTGAGGGTTGTGCTGGAGCTGCTGTTCCTCAGAGTGACGCAGATTATGTGTAACACATCAGAGTCCCTGACTAATGTCACCTCTTTGTAACTTCAGATTTCCTTAACGTTAACATAAAGAGGGGTCATCGTCCCCCGGACAATGTACTACAACACAGTATAATTCTCTTATTCCCATTAACATGGATTTCTACAAGCACAGTCATACCCTTTTACACCAAGCTGAAGAATTTACCTCACCTGGAGTTTAACACACTCATTCCACTGTCTTTCTTTATGAGATGAGAATGATTTTGAAAGTCGACATGTTGAAGAATGAGATGTTTGCGGAAAAATTGGGAATTTTTATTGTCTTCTTCAGTCCAGTAGAGAGAATGACAGTGGATGATGAGGAGGAATTTTAGGGAATCATTCTCTCAACCTGGAGTCGATGTGTTAAGCACATCGACTCCAGGTTGAGGGAATGATTCCCCCAAAATTCCTCATCTTCCACTGTTATTCTCTTTATTGGACTGAAGAAGGCACTAGCTGGCGAAATGTTTCCTCAGTAAAGATTCCCAATTATTGCATCTTGTCTTGTTGAAAACATTGCAACCAGTGAGAGTAATTTCTGATATTTGATTGTTGTCGTGATCACGCCATGACTCACTTGGGACAGTAATACCTGGATGTTCTTATAAAAACTTACGCGGATAGTTCGTCTCTCTTTGGAATATACCAAGAGTTTATATACTGCAAAGTGTAATACCATCGTAAACAGGGGATCTTAACAATGCAGAATAAGACTGTGTCATGGGCTACCAGTGATACCTGCTGCCTTGCCTCAGAGAATTTTCCCTCCTATCTGTTACTGTTTGGAACATTGCAGAGCTCCTGAAGACGCACGACAGTGCGAAAGATCTAGAGTTTAAGATTTCTATCCTCATGTGGCTTGTACATACTGTAAAATACTTTTGGTTCGCCCAGTTGATCTTCCCAGCTGGAGTAATTAGTTTAAATTCCACGTCCCACTGCTTACCTGACTTGTATGCTGGCTGCTCCCTCCTCCTCCTCCTCTTCCTCTTCCTCCTTCTTTACCTCCTCGTCTTCCTCCTCCTCCTCCAGAATTTCATTCACCCTCGCACTTCTTCAAGAATCTTGCACTACCAA
>NC_069435.1:24127141-24129641 GCF_026875155.1 Cherax quadricarinatus | reverse complement strand
TCTCTCTCTCTCTCTCTCTCCTCTTTTCCTCTCCTCTCTCCTCTCTCTCCTCTACTTTTCTCTCCTCTCTCTCTCTCTCTCTCTCTCTCTCTCTCTCCCCTCTCTCTCTCTCTCTCTCTCTCTCTCTCTCTCTCTCTCTCTCTCTCTCTCTCTCTCTCTCTCTCCCTCTCTCTCTCTCTCTCCTTCTCTCTCTCTCTCTCTCCCTCTCTCTCTTTCTCTAGCTATTTATCTATCTCTCTGTCTATCTATCTATCGTTAACGAAGAGTCTATGTCTATTTCAACACTCAGACAACCAGCGAACTTCTGACGTCAGTTGTGTTGTCAGATTCGGTTGTCAGCTGGTGTCATCAGGGTGTCAGCTGGTGTCATCAGAGTGTCAGCTGGTGTCACCTCACGTCCACAACTTATCGACGCCTCGCGTCATTTGCTGTCAGAACTTGTCAACATTGCAACAAACAACATCTGCAACACATGAGTGACGTAATGCTGTCCTTGTTGCTTGCAGGCTGAGGGACTGACTACCTGCCGTATCTGTCGTTGAATTCTTCTGTGTTTGACAGATGAAACCTGTTGCGCAGGCTGTTCAGGGAGTACACAACAAATTCTAACTACACAGTAGAGCGAAAAGACTAATGTGAAGGACCTGGGAGTGATAATGTCAGAGGATCTCACCTTCAAGGGATCACAACAGTGTCACTGTCACATCTGTGAGGAAAATGATAGGATGGATAATGAGAACCTTTAAAACAAGGCATGCCAAACCAATAACAGTACTGTTTAAGTCGCTTGCTCTATCTAGGCTCGAATACTGTTGTACACTAACAGCCCCTTTCAAGGCAGGTGAAATTGCAGATCTGGAATATGTACAGTCAAGCACCTCAGTTTCTGGGAACGTTTGAAGTCCCGTGACCTGCACTACCTGGAACACAGGCGAGAAAGATACATCATAATCTACACTTGGAAAATCCTAGAGGGGTTTGTCCCAAATCTGCATATGTACGCAAAAAACTCGGCAGGAGGTGCATCACGGGCGCCATGACTACGCTAAGAGATAACACAATAAGTGTCCGGGACCCAAGACTGCTCAACAGCCTCCCACAATACAACAGACCCCTGGCTGTCTTCAAGACCCCTGCCCTGCCACCCCGTGTTAAGAAAGATGCCACTCGTGTTAAGAATGATGCCACCCATGTTAAGAATGATGCCACCCAGTGTTAAGAATGATGCCACCCGTGTTAAGAATGATGCCACCCATGTTAAGAATGATGCCACCCAGTGTTAAGAATGATGCCACCCCGTGTTAAGAATGATGCCACCCGTGTTAAGAATGATGCCACCCATGTTAAGAATGATGCCACCCAGTGTTAAGAATGATGCCACCCCGTGTTAAGAATGATGCCACCCGTGTTAAGAATGATGCCACCCATGTTAAGAATGATGCCACCCCGTGTTAAGAATGATGCCACCCCGTGTTAAGAATGATGCCACCCGTGTTAAGAATGATGCCACCCCGTGTTAAGAATGATGCCACCCATGTTAAGAATGATGCCACCCCGTGTTAAGAATGATGCCACCCCGTGTTAAGAATGATGCCACCCCGTGTTAAGAATGATGCCACCCGTGTTAAGAATGATGCCACCCGTGTTAAGAATGATGCCACCCGTGTTAAGAATGATGCCACCCCGTGTTAAGAATGATGCCACCCCGTGTTAAGAATGATGCCACCCCGTGTTAAGAATGATGCCACCCCGTGTTAATAGGCTCCATATGCCAAACTTCTCTGCTTCTAAGAATGTCATTACAGGCCCTAATTATGTGCTCATCTGAAGAACGAGGCTCTCGTTGGGTATCTTGTCCCTCATTGGTTGATTGCGGTCTTTAGGATGTTACCTGTCATCTCATTGGCTGATTTTTTATCGCTAAGGAGGTTATCATTGGCTGGTTTCTGGTGCGTAGGATGCTATCTCTCTCCTTATTGGCTGGGTTGTGGTGCTTGCGGATGTTTGCTTTTATATTATTGGTGGGTAAGAGGCAGGCGCGCACGCGCACAAACGCTCACACATACACACACACACACACACACACACACACACACACACACACACAAACTCACACACACACGCACACACACAAACACACACACACACACACAACACACACACACACACACACACACACACATACACACACACACACACACACACACACACACACACACACATACACACACACACACACACACACACACACACACACACACACACACACAACTTCTTGACGGAGGAACAAAGATAAAAACTGTCAAATCAGCATCTTAGACATCCTTGACCCATTGGCGATCCTCTGAGGGACTGTCAAATGAATCCTTGACGTCCTGGCAGCCTCCGGCAGTCAAATGAATCCTTGACGTCCTGGCAGCCTCCTGCAGTCAAATGAATCCTTGACGTCCTGGCAGCCTCCTGCAGTCAAATGCATCCTTGACGTCCTGGCAGCCTCCGG
>NC_069435.1:24117141-24122141 GCF_026875155.1 Cherax quadricarinatus | reverse complement strand
GTGTTGTCAGGACAATGAGAGGGCCACTGGTGGCACTGTCAAGGAGCAGAGGGGAGGGAAGAAGGGTGGAAGGGAGAGAGGGGAGGGAAGGAGGAATAATAAGAGAACGAGAGTAACTAAGAGAGGTGAAAGCAAGGGAGAGAGGAGAGATAGAGAAGAATGAAATACAGTACCAGGCACTACATTTCTCCCTACCTAGGGCGAAACATCACCTGCATGACAAAGATCACCCGTAACCCCACAACAAACATTCAGAAAAAATCATTACGTATAACGTGAGAAAATGAACGTTATGGAACGTGCCCAGGTTGATGGAAAACATTCTTCCAGGTGTCTTGAGCTTCGAACCTCCGTTCCCTGGAATTAAACCTTAGACGTTTCACTCAACCTGTCGATTAGTGGCTACCTGGATAAAGAGGGATGTGAAGGTCAGGCGAGGTCAAGTGAGGTCATGTGAAGTCAAATGAGGTCGTGTGAGGTGAAGTGAGATCAAGTGAGATCATGTGAGATCATGTGAGGTCATGTGAGTTCAAGTGAGGTCATGTCAGATCAAGTGAGTCATGTGAGGTCAAGTGAGGTTATGTGAGGTCATGTGAGACCAAGTGAGGTCATGTGAGGTTATGTGAAGTAAAGTGAGGTCATGTGAAGTCAAGTGAGGTCATGCGAGGTCAAGTGAGTATCATGTGAGGTCAAGTGAGGTCATGTGAAGTAAAGTGAGGTCATGTGAAGTCAAGTGAGGTCATTTGAGGTCAAGAGAGTATCATGTGAGGTCAAGTGAGGTCATGTGAGGTCAAGTGAGGTCAAATGAGGTCAAGTGAGGTTAAGTGAGGTCAAGTGAGGTCATGTGAGGTCATGTGAGGTCATGTGAGGTCAAGTGAGGTCATGTGAGGTCAAGTGAGGTCAAGTGAGGTCAAGTGAGGTCAAGTGAGGTTAAGTGAGGTCAAGTGAGGTCAAGTGAGGTCATGTGAGGTCAAGTGAGGTCAAGTGAGGTCTGGTGAGGTCAAGTGAGGTCAAGTGATGTCAAGTGAGGTCTGGTGAGGTTAACTGAGGTCTGATGATTTAGAGGAACATGAGTTAGAAGTTGAGGATATATAAGAACAGCATTGTAACACCATAGAGCAAAATATGGGTAGGATTACTCTCGCAGCCCCAGCAGCATCCTCACGCTTCCGGCCCTCACCTGAGGGCGTGGGGGTGAGGGCGTGGGGGTGGGGGCGTGGGGGGACGTGAGGGCGTACAGTAGGCGGTATTAAAGATAAGTGAGATAAAGTGAGGTTTAATTATCAAATCATAAAATAAAGAATAGGTTGTCTAGTAATTAACTGAATAAGTGAGTCTTAATTTAAGTAATTATTTAACATTGAAGTTTAACGAGAGGTGGTAACTGTGTTAAAGAGAGAGAGAGAGAGAGAGAGAGTGAGAGGGGAGAGAGAGAGAGAGGGGAGAGAGAGAGAGAGAGAGAGAAGAGAGAGAGAGAGAGAGAGAGAGAGAGAGAGAGAGAGAGAGAGAGAGAGAGAGAGAGAGAGAGAGAGAGAGAGAGAGAGAGAGAGAGAGAGAGAGAGAGAGAGAGAGAGAGAGAGAGAGGAAGGTCTCATTATTCTTTGCGCATCTTACACAGTGGGAACACCTACAATCTTCCGTTACGCAACTCTGCATGACAGTTACACAGTGGGAACACCTACAGTCTTCCGTTACAACTCTGCATGACAGTTACACAGTGGGGAACACCTACAGTCTTCCGTTACACAACTCTGCATGACAGTTACACAGTGGGAACACCTACAGTCTTCCGTTACACAACTCTGCATGACAGTTACACAGTGGGAACACCTACAGTCTTCCGTTACACAACTCTGCATGACAGTTACACAGTGGGAACACCTACAGTCTTCCGTTACACAACTCTGCATGACAGTTACACAGTGGGAACACTTTCAGTGTTCCGTTACACAACTCTGCATGACAGTTACACAGTGGGAACACCTACAGTCTTCCGTTACACAACTCTGCATGACAGTTACACAGTGGGAACACCTACAGTCTTCCGTTACACAACTCTGCATGACAGTTACACAGTGGGAACACCTACAGTCTCGTTACACAACTCTGCATGACAGTTACACAGTGGGAACACCTACAGTCTTCCGTTACACAACTCTGCATGACAGTTACACAGTGGGAACACCTACAGTCTTCCGTTACACAACTCTGCATGACAGTTACACAGTGGGAACACTTTCAGTGTTCCGTTACACAACTCTGCATGACAGTTACACAGTGGGAACACCTACAGTCTTCCGTTACACAACTCTGCATGACAGTTACACAGTGGGAACACCTACAGTCTTCCGTTACACAACTCTGCATGACAGTTACACAGTGGGAACACCTACAGTCTTCCGTTACACAACTCTGCATGGGCAGTTACACAGTGGGAACACCTACAGTCTTCCGTTACACAAAATCTGCATGACAGTTACACAGTGGGAACACCTACAGTCTTCGTTACACAACTCTGCATGACAGTTACACAGTGGGAACACCTACAGTCTTCCGTTACGCAACTCTGCATGACAGTTACACAGTGGGAACACCTACAGTCTTCCGTTACACAACTCTGCATGACAGTTACACAGTGGGAACACCTTACAGTCTTCCGTTACGCAACTCTTGCATGACAGTTACACAGTGGGAACACCTACAGTCTTCCGTTACACAACTCTGCATGACAGTTACACAGTGGGAACACCTACAATCTTCCGTTACACAACTCTGCATGACAGTTACACAGTGGGAACACCTACAATCTTCCGTTACGTAACTCTGCATGACAGTTACACAGTGGGAACACCTACAGTCTTCCGTTACACAACTCTGCATGACAGTTACACAGTGGGAACACCTACAGTCTTCCGTTACACAACTCTGCATGACAGTTACACAGTGGGAACACCTACAGTGTTCCGTTACGCAACTCTGCATGACAGTTACACAGTGGGAACACCTACAGTCTTCCGTTACACAACTCTGCATGACAGTTACACAGTGGGAACACCTACAGTCTTCCGTTACGCAACTCTGCATGACAGTTACACAATGGGAACACCTACAGTCTTCCGTTACACAACTCTGCATGACAGTTACACAGTGGGAACACCTACAGTCTTCCGTTACGCAACTCTGCATGACAGTTACACAGTGGGAACACCTACAGTCTTCCGTTACGCAACTCTGCATGACAGTTACACAGTGGGAACACCTACAGTGTTCCGTTACACTACTCTGCATGACAGTTACACAGTTGGAACAAAAGCTATCAGTGTTTACCTGTCATATACCATCAGACAGGTTGGGACAACATACATGATGTACTGAGATGTGTCGCCCCGAGCTGGGAGGCTTCTCTAAGATGATTTGGATATCGTCAAAGCATTCTATTATGTTTTGCAATATCTCTTTGCCCACTGCTGGTCACCTCGCCTCCATTACTGGCCCCGCTTTACTAGTTACTAGCAAGTAGTAACTAGTAGCTCGCCCCGCTGTTAACGCATGCGATTTCTCTCTGTCATGTATGTTTCTGGACCAAGTGGAGCTCTTTCTTGCAGGTCTACGATGCTGTGGTGGTTCCTGAGCTCCACCACTGACCCTCCCACTGACGCCACCTTTAAGTACAAACCACTGAGAACACCTCGATCAATACTTCATTCTTTCACCAGAGCTGTTGCAGATTTCACAGAGCTGTTGCAGATTTCACAGATCTGTTGCAGATTTCACAGATCTGTTGCAGATTTCACAGAGCTGTTGCAGATTTCACAGATCTGTTGCAGATTTCACAGATCTGTTGCAGATTTCACAGATCTGTTGCAGATTTCACAGACACACACACACACACACACACACACACACACACACACACACACACACACACACACACACACACACACACACACACACACACACATAACACACACACACAGACACACACACACACACACACACACACACACACACACACACACACACACACACACACACACACCACACACACACACACACACACAGACACACACACACAGACACACACACACAGACACACACACACACACACACACACACAACACACACACACACACACACACACACACACACACACACACACACACAACACACACACACACACACACACACACACACACACACAAAGTTTACATATATCGGTCTGGTAAAAATCTAAGCAACACCAACTGAAGTTCATTCCTGATCTGAGTTTCTTAAGAAGTTTTCACTGAAGTTTGATGAAGTCAATATATTTTCTCCAGCAGTGACGTAGTGAGGCAGTGACTTCTGTCACTGGTTCTCTTGAATTTAGATGAAGACAAACGATTTTCTTCCCTTCACTTGTACGGTGAAACAGTGACGGCAGTGACGGATTTAAAGCAAAATAAGAAAGGCAGTTTCTTTCAGCAGTGAAGCAGACGAACAGTGATAATGAAACGATAAAGATTTTACTGTGACAGTGATGCGACACAGTACCAAAACTGAGACGCAGCTGGAATAGTATATCGAATCTGTGTCTCAGTGGTACAGACAGAATAATTTAGTGGTAAAGAAAGTGACTCAGTGACAAAGAAAAATGGAATTTTGTGGTGCATAGAACAGTGATTTAGTGATGAATCAAATAGTGATTTAGTGATGCATAGAACAGTGATTTTGTGATGCATAGAACAGTGATTTAGTGATGCATAGAACAGTGATTTAGTGATATACAGAGCAGTGATTAAGTGGTGCATAGAACAGTGATTTAGTGATATACAGAACAGTGATTAAGTGATGCATGGAACAGTGATTTAGTGGTGCATAGAACAGTGATTTAGTGGTGCATAGAACAGTGATTTAGTGGTGCATAGTACAGTGATTTAGTGATACATAGAACAGTGATTTAGTGATGCATAGAACAGTGATTTAGTGATGCATAGAACAGTGATGATGTGTTACAGTGC
>NC_069435.1:24082141-24109641 GCF_026875155.1 Cherax quadricarinatus | reverse complement strand
CATTTTATTTTATATATATATATATATATATATATATATTATATAATATATATAAACGATATTGATGCCCTGTATCTCCTCACCAGGTGTCATACTATGCCAAGACTCACTTACTTCCTGAGGTGTGCACTCTCCTTTGACAACCCAACACTCGACGAATATGACACACACCTGAGGTCAACTTTTAAGAAGGCACTGAACCTGTCACTAGAGGATGAGCAATGGGATCAGGCAACCCTCCCAGTGCGACTGGGAGGTATAGGGGTGCGCAAAGCAACGCATGTTGCTTTGCCTGCTTTTCTGTCTTCGTGTTTGTCTTCCAGTGCATTAGTCAAGAAGATTGTTCCCGAACGCTTGAGAGACGTGGTAGGTGCTCAAGACCCCAGGTTTACTGAAGCAGCGATTCAGTGGGACACCCTTACAGACTTCCAGTAGACCAGTTCCTCCCAAAGAGCACAAACAGTCCCACTGTGACAAAACGATCATGGAAAAAATCGCCAACACAATGCTCACCAACGCTTCAGGAAAGGACAAAGCTCGTCTCCTGGCAGTGAAGGCACCACACTCGAGATTTCCTTCTAGCTGTTCCCAATTCCTCCCTGGGCACTCGACTCGACCCACAGGCCATTCGGATTGATGTTGCTCTTCGCCTAGCCGCCCCCATCCTCACCGAACATAGTTGTATATGCGGCAGGGCGACAGCTGATCAATTCGGACTTCATGGTCTCGTGTGTCACACAGCAGAAGGGAAGTATGCCAGGCATGAGGAGGTCAATGACATCATAAAGAGAAGCCTCGCCACAGCCCGTTGCCCAGCTCAACAGGAACCCCAAGTGCAGAGGTCTGACGGAAGTCAAAAGCATCCTGATGAAGCCACTATGCTACCTTGGAAGGATGGAAAGCAGATTGCCTGGGACTACACCTGTGCCGCCACACTGGCAGACACCTACTTGCCATACTCCGTAGCTTAAGGGGGTGGAGCTGCCTGCCAGCCACAGGGAGACCCAGAAAACCCGCAAATATGAAGACCTTCTCCCTTGTTATAACTTCATCCCAATGGGGTCGGAGACCCTTAGAGCATGGGGCAAGTGTGCTCTAAAGCTCCTCAAAGAGCTGGATGAAAAACTCATCATAGAAACCAAGGACCACAGGGCGGCCAGCTTCCTCTTTGAGAGCCTCACTGTCGCGATCCAAAGAGGAAATGCATGCAGCATTCTGGGTACTCGTCCCACTGCCGGGGACCTGTATGAAGTATTCGAGATGTAGCTCTGAATTGTTATCTATGCTGTTTTACCCTATATTGTATTTTTGTTAATGTATTTTGTCAATGTATTTTGTTTTTAAATAAAGCGTATATAGAATATATAGGGGGTGGTAGGAGAAAATTCTCAAACAGCTTCAGGGAGAACCTTGAGTTCTCCCTGAACCAAGTTTATTTACTTAACGTAAGTAAACAGGAAGTGTACAGGAAGTCAACAGACTCAGGTCCAGTAGGAACAAGCTAAAGACGAGAATATTTATATAGAAAACAATATAATATATTATTGATAATCTTCCTGAATATAATTTCGAAAAAATAAGGTATAGAAATAAGTTAGCTAAAAAAAAAAAACAGTGGAGCCTTAAGGTTCCACTGATGTTTTCCCTAACATCTTCTGGGTTAAGGTTCCACTGATGTTTTCCCTAACATCTCCTGGGTTAAGGTTAACCTATAGGAGTTAAAACTGAGTAAAAATAACGTTGCGTGTTTAATATGGATTAATAGCACACCCCACCACACCCCCACCACACTCCATCACACCTACCACATCCCCAACACACCTCTAGACTCCCACGACGCCCCAACTACACCCCTTCCACACACCACACCACCCCCACACCCCCACCACACCCCTCTCCCCCACACATCACAGAGGGCACCACCCTTCAACCTCTTTTTCGTGTTTACTATGGTTTTACGAGCTTGTTATACCTAAGTGCTATGGGGGGAGGGATGGTGGGGGTTGAGGATGGGTGGTGGGGGAGGGATGGTGGGGGTTGAGGAGGGGTGGTGGGGGAAGGATGGTGGGGGTTGAGCAGGGGTGGTAAGAGAGATGGTGGGGGTTTGAACAAGGGTGGTGGGTGTTTTTGGCTTGGGGTTGAGCCGAGGGGTAGGGGGAGGGTGGGGGGTTGTGCAGGGTGGTGGGAGAGGTGGTGGGGGTTGAGCAGGGGTGGTGGTGTTGTGGCTTGGGGTTGAGCCCGGGGGGGTGGGGGACGGGGGGGAGGGGGGTGGTAGGGATACACTAAGAGATACCCAACTTTTAGCGTTATATATACATTGGAGGATGTGTATCTTTCAGTGTATATACCCTGACAGGTATATATGTGTTAGAGTACGTAAACCGAGAGATATACATCTCAGTGTATATACCTTTATATGTATTTCTCAGTGTATATACATCCAGAGACAAATCTCTTCAGAGTATATACACTGAGTATATACACCAGGCCTCCCGGTGGATCAGGGCCTGATCAACAAGGCTGTTACTGCTGGCCGCACGTACGAACACGACCCCGCTGATCCGGCACCGACTTCTAATTAATAACATTTAATTAATCAAATGTATTACTCCTGTTTCAGAATTATTAATACAACCTTCTGAAGTGTCGACGCGACTGTCAAACTGTAAACCAACTACGTAAACTAAGTAATAATTCTAAAATAAAAAAAATATATATATCGAAAAATTGCAAGATTCTGAAATAGACATTATTCTTCTGTCTTTTAACTAGCTTCAGCACACGGGTTGGTTGTGGTGTTTTCTTCGTCAGGAAAATAGAAGACAAGTGTTATCTTAGGACCAAGTAGGTTACACACATTAAACAAGTAATAATATATTCCGCTGTGTATATATGCTGAGAGATATACACCTCTTAATATCACCATTAATATCAGGGAATATTAATTTTGTAAACTTTCCTTAAATTTTAGTGCTGTCTAAACACCTGAGAGGATAATATTATTCCATAGATAATTCCAAGGAATAATATATTTTCAGTAAAGATAATCCAAGGTAACCCAGTGGCTGGATAACCTGGTGTGTGGCGATATGTTGTTCCGGTCGGGTTGTCTGAGACAGACACCTGCCTCACCTGTCCACCTGTGATGGTTCCTCGTGAGTCTGCATTGATTCTTGTAAACGAAAGTTGTCCTGAGTTTACCTGGAGTTTACCTAGATTTTTAGGTGGATTTTATCTGGAGTTTACCTGGATTTATTTTTGAGTTTGCCTGGAGCCGCTTCCGGCGGTCACCGCCCCCTGCTGCCCGGTCCCAGACCAGGTCCTCTATTCATACATGAACTGGGCTGCTGGACTGATTGTACATAGTACACACACACACATACATACACACACACACACACACACACACACACACACACACACACACACACACACACAACACACACACACACACACACACACACAACACACATCAGGAGGAGAGTGGTGGGGCACCTGGAAAGAAACAAGTGTATAATTGACAACCAGCACGGTTTCAGGGGAAAGGAAAATCCTGTGTCACAAACCTACTAGAGTTTTATGACAAGGTGACAGAAGTAAGACAAGAGAGAGAGGGGTGGATCGACTGCATTTTTTTGGACTGCAAGAAGGCCTTCGACACAGTTCCTCACAAGAGGTTACTGCAAAAGCTAGAGGGTCAGGCACAAAATAACAGGGAAAGGCACTGCAATGGATCAGAGAATGTCTGACAGGGAGGCAACAACGAGTCATGGTACGTGACGAGGTGTCAGAGTGGGCGCCTGTGACAAGCGGGGTTCCACAGGGGTCAGTCCTAGGACCTGTGCTGTTCTTGGTATATGTGAATGACATAACGGAAGGGATAGACTCAGAAGTGTCCTTGTTTGCAGATGATGTGAAGTTAATGAGAAGAATCAAATCGAATGAGGATCAGGCAGGACTACAAAGAGACCTGGACAGGCTACAAACCTGGTCCAGCAACTGGCTCCTTGAGTTTAACCCCGCCAAATGCAAAGTCATGAAGATTGGGGAAGGGCAAAGAAGACCGCAGACACAATATAGTTTAGACGGCCAAAGTCTGCAAACCTCACTCAAGGAAAAAGATCTGGGGGCGAGTATAACACCGAGCATATCTCCCGAGGCGCACATCAATCAGATAACTGTTGCAGCATACGGGCGCCTGGCAAACCTACGGATAGCGTTCCGATACCTCAGTAAGGATTCGTTCAAGACTTTGTATACCATTTACGTCAGGCCCATACTGGAGTATGCAGCACCAGTTTGGAATCCACACCTAGTCAAGCACGTCAAGAAATTAGAGAAAGTGCAAAGGTTTGCAACAAGACTAGTCCCAGAGCTACGGGGATTGTCCTACTAAGAAAGGTTGAGGGAAATCGGCCTGACGACACTGGAGGACAGGAGGGTCAGGGGAGACATGATAACGACATATAAAATACTGCGCGGAATAGACGAGGTGGACAAAGACGGGATGTTCCAGAGATGGGACACAGACACAAGAGGCCACAATTGGAAGTTGCAGACTCAGATGAATCAAAGGGATGTTAGGAAGTATTTCTTCAGTCATAGAGTAGTCAAGCCGTGGAATAGCCTAGAAAGTGAAGTAGTGGAGGCGGGAACCATACATAGTTTTAAGGCGAGGTATGATAAAGCTCATGGAGCAGGGAGAGAGAGGACCTAGTAGCAATCAGTGAAGAGGCGGGGCCAGGAGCTATGAGTCGACCCCTGCAACCACAAATAGGTGAGTACACACACACACCACACACACACACACACACACACACACACACACACACACACACACACACACCACCCACACATACACACACCACACACACACACACACACACACACACACACACACACACACACACACACACACACACACACACACACACACACACACACACACACACACACACACACACACACACACACATTATTTATATATATATATATATTATATATATATATATTATATATATTTATATAATATATATTATATATATATATATATATATATATATATATATATATATATAACCGTGTCAACGCCCTCCAATACACACCATCACTGCTCCAACACACACCATCCCGTCGCTATCCCCACTAACCCTCCACCCCCTCCACTAAACCCTCCATTCCCTCCACTAACCCTCAACCCCCTCCACGAACCCTCCACTCCTTTTTGGGGGCGTCCTACTCAGGTATTCTTGGCCAACCACTACTGAGAGGTCCTCAGAGACTTCGATGAGGCGCTGATCTGTCACGTGTGGCCACTCCCCAACACGATTGTATCCCTGGGGGTACCCCCTCCCTCCATGGGGTGGGTGCCTTCATGCTTGCCAGAGGATCTTGATTCAATGAATTAGAGCTATCCTCCCTTCAAATAAAACCTCCCTACTCCCCATGCTGCAAGAGCATTATGGCCCAGTAAGAAATATGACACAAATCTCAGTGAAAAAGAGATGACTGTAGAAGTGGACCCCCAGCTGAGAAAGCTGAAATCCAACTATGAACTATTTTAACTCACCGAGATAAAACAGGAGCGGATCATACAAGATTCTTGGGACAAGCTGATTAGTCTGTTTGTCTCACGAACGTTCTCAGCGATCCTTTTCAATCTCACAAGCGAAAATAAGTCTTTCAGTGTATGTGTTCCGTCGTGTGGGCAGCCCCTGCTTCTTGCAGTAACGAGGCCACAGTGGGCAGCCCACACTCCCCACAATTTACATCAATTCAACGATGTCATTATCCCTAACATCACGGCATAAAGGAGCGTGATGGTTTAGCTTTTTGTCGAGCTGGGGTGCAGAGAAGTGGCATGATGGAACGAGAAAAAGAGAAAAAGATAGAGAAAGAGAGAGAAAAAGAGACAGAGAGACAGAGAGAGGTGAACCCCTTGCAACAGATGACTGTTTGCAGAGCCTGAAAACACGACAGTATTATACTCAAGTACTGGGTGAACTGGTTACAAATGATACCAGTAGAAGACTGTCCACAGTGACTGCCAGAAAGACATTCCCAGTCACAGGTACTGAATGCTTGAAAGAACCTTCAGAACTGGCCATAAACCATGAAAGGAACCTCCCTCACGTCTATTGATTGAAAACTCTCGTTATGTACTTTAAAACTCACGTCATCTCCTTTCAAACTCACGTCATTTTTTTTAAACCCAGGACGACATGCAAGTTGTAGTTTGGTTACTTGACTTCTGCTCAGAATATCTCAAGATTCTGACTTCCTCTGCCTTCTGGGGGGCTCAGAAAACTGACTTCCTTCTTCCTTATGAGTGCCCAGAAAATTGACTTCCCTCTTCCCAGGGAGATAAAGAAAATTGTCTTCCTGCTTCCTCGTGAGAGCTCAGGAAATTAACTTTCCTTAAGGGTGTAGAAAGTTGTCTTCTTCCTTGAGGGACTCACAAAGTTCCTCTTTCTATCTTGAAGAAAGTTAAATCCTCTTTATTCTTCCCTGTTTCTATTGAGAATGCTTGGATTCCTCTTACCTCCTCTCCCTCTTTCTTGTGATCTCATATAGTTGGCTTCCTCCTACGCTGAGCAGAGCTGACAACAGAATCTGCAGATCTCCACTAAGTTGAGTGCTGCTGTGGTACAACATCACTGTTGTGTACTGTTGTGGTTAACGGGGTTTAAAGCCTATTTACTACACGAGGGTCATTAAGGCTGCATGTCACCTGTTCACCACCAGCCAGGAATACTTTAAACCCTAAAATAGGGATCAAAATAAACCCGCAGTGAATATACAGTGAATATACACGGAGATATGCACTTCTCGGTGTATATCCTGTGGGTGATACCTCCAGAAGATAGGAAAAGTATTGTATATTTCGATTTTACATTGAGTCTATCTTCCGAAGAGAAAAATATGCGCAGGAAATGTCTCACAAAATAGAATATAGAAGAGGAATGTTGAAGAAACAAGTTAGTAAATAGGTGCAGAAAAGGGAGTATGTATAGAATGTATAGAAGTAAAGAGGTGTCCAGATATTTTTGTATGGGGAGAGGAGGAGCCTACCATTATCACCACCACCACACCTACCACACTACCATTATTACCACCACCACACCTACCACACTACCACTATCACCACCACCACACCTACCACACTACCACTATCACCACACCACACCTACCACACTACCACTATCACCACCACCACACCTACCACACTACCATTATTACTACCACCAAAACCTACCACACTACCATTATCACCACCACCACACCTACCACACTACCACTATCACCACCACCACACCTACCACACTACCACTATCACCATCAACCACACCAACACACTCCCCATCACCATCACCACACTACCACACTACCACTATCACCACCACCACACCTACCACACAAACCACTATCACCACACCACACCTACCACACTACCACTATCACCATCACCACACCTACCACACTACCACTATCACCATCACCACACCTACCACACTACCAAATATCACCACACCACACCTACCACACTACCACTATCCCCACCACACCCCTACCACACTACCACTATCACCACCCACCACACCTACCACACTACCACTATCACCACCACCACACCTACCACACTACCACTATCACCATCACCACACCTACCACACTACCACTATCACCACCACCACACCTACCACACTACCACTATCACCACACCACACCTACCACACTACCACTATCACCCACCCCCACACCTACCACACTACACTATCACCACACCACACCTACCACACTACCACTATCACCACCACCACACCTACCACACTACACTATCACCCACCACACCTACCACACTACCACTATCACCACCACCACACCTACCACACTACCACTATCACACCACCACACCTACCACACTCCCACTATCACCACCACCACACCTACCACACTACCACTATCACCAACCACCACACCTCCCAACATACCACTATCACCACCACCACACCTACCACACTACCACTATCACCACCACCACCCCTACCACACTACCACTATCACCACCACCACACTACCACACTACCACTATCACCACCACCACACCTACCACACTACCACTATCACCACCACCACACCTACCACACTACACTATCACCACACCACACCTACCACACAAACCACTAAAACCACCACCACCACCTACCACACTACCACTATCACCACCACCACACCACCACAACTACCACTATCACCACCACCACACCTACCACACAAACCACTATCACCACCACCACACCTACCACACTACCACTATCACCACCACCACACTACCACACTACCACTATCACCACCACCACACCTACCACACTACCACTATCACCACCACCACACCTACCACACTACCACTATCACCACCACCACACCTACCACACTACCACTATCACCACCACCACACCTACCACACTACCACTATCACCACCACCACACCTACCACACTACCACTATCACCACCACCACACCTACCACACTACCACTATCACCACCACCACACTACCACACTACCACTATCACCACCACCACACCTACCACACTCCCACTATCACCACCACCCACACCTCCCCACACTACCACTAATCACCACCACCACACCTCCCACACTACCACTATCACCACCACCACATCTACCACACTACCACTATCACCACCACCACACCTACCACACTACCACTATCACCACCACCACACCTACCACACTACACACTATCACCACCACCACACCTACCACACTACCACTATCACCACCACCACACCTACCACACTACCACCTATCACCACCCCCCACACCTACCACACTACCATCACACACCACACCTACCACACACCACTTCACCCCACCACACTACCACTACCTATCACACCACCACACCTACCACACTACCACTATCACCACCACCACACTACCACACTCCACTATCACCACCACCACACCTACCACACTCCCACTATCACCACCACCCACCAACTCCCCTACACCCCCCACTTACCACTACTCACCACCACCACACCTACCACACTACCACTATCTACCCACCACAACCTACCACACTACCACTATCACCACCACCACACCTACCACACTACCACTATCACCACCACCACACCTACCACACTACCACTATCACTACCACCACACACTACCACACTACCACTATCACATACCACACTACCACCTACCCTATCACCAACCACACCTCACACCACCACATCCTACCACAACTACACATACCACTTACCACACCACACCTACCACACTACCACTATCACCACCACCACCCCTTTTACACACTACCACTATCCACCACCACACCTACCACACAAATCCACTTCACCACACCACACCTACCACACTACCACTATCACCACCACCACCCTACAACTACCACTATCACCCCCACCACACCTACCACACTACCACTATCACCACCACCACACCTACCACACTACCACTATCACCACCACCACACCTACCACACTCCCACTACACCACCACCACACCTACCACACTTACCATATCACCACCACCCAACTCTACCACACTACCACTTTCACCACCACCACACCTACCACACTACCACTATCACCACCACCACACTACCACACTACCATTATCACCACCACCACACTACACACACTACCACTATCACCACCACCACACCTACCACACTACCACTATCACCACCACCACACTACCACACTACCATTATCACCACCACACACCTACCACACTACCACTATCCCCACCACCACAACCTACCACACTACCACTATCACCACCACCACATCCTACCACACTACCATTATCACACCACCACACCTACCACACTACCACTATCACCACCACCACACCTACCACACTACCACTATCACCACCACCACACCTACCACACTACCATTATCACCACCACCACACCTACCACACTCCCACTATCACCACCACCACATCTACCACACTACCATTATCCCACCACAACCTACCACACTACCACTATCACCACCACCACACTACACACTACCACTACACCACCACCACACCTACCACACTACCACTATCACCACCACCACACCTACCACACTACCACTATCACCACCACCACACCTACCACACTACCACTATCACCACCACCACACCTACCACACTACACTATCACCACCACCACACCTACCACACTACCACTATCACCACCACCACACCTACCACACTACCACTATCACCACCACCACACTACCACACTACCACTATCACCACCACCACACTACCACACTACCACTATCACCACCACCACATCTACCACACTATTATCACCACCACCACACCTCCCAAACACTACCACTATACACCACCACCACACTACCACACTACCACTATCACCACCACCACACCTACCACACTACCATATCTCACACCACCACACCTAACCACACTACCACTATCACCCACCACCACACCTACACACTTCCACTATCACACCACCACACCTACCACACTACCACTATCACCACCACCACACCTACCACACTACCACTATCACCATCACCAACCTACCACACTACCACTATCACCAAACCCACCACACCTACCACACTACCACTATCACCACCACCCACCTACCACACTACCACTATCACCACCACCAACTACCACACTACCCTACCACCACCACACCTACCACATACTATCACCCCCACCAACCTACCACACTACCACTATCATCACCACCACACCTACCACACTACCACATACACCACCACCACACCTACCCACTACCACTTCACCACCACCACACACTACCACACTACCACTATCACCACCACCACACCTACCACACTACCACTATCACCACCACCACACTACCACACTACCACTATCACCACCACCAACACCTACCACACTACCACTATCACCACCACCACACCTACCACACTACCACTATCACCACCACCACACCTACCACACTACCACTATCACCACCACCACACCTACCACACTACCACTATCACCACCACCACACTACCACACTGCCACTATCACCACCACCACACCTACCACACTACCACTATCACCACCACCACACCTACCACACTACCACTATCAAAACCACCACACCTACCACACTACACTATCACCACCAACCACACCTACCACACTACCACTATCACAACACCACACCTACCACACTACCACTATCACCACCACCACACTACCACACTACCACTATCACCACCACCACCACCTACACACTACACTATCACCACCACCACATCTACCACACTACCATATCACCACCCAAACCCACACCTAACCACACTACCATATCACACCCCCAACACTACCACACCACCACTATCACCACCACCACACTACCACACTACCATTATCACCACCACCACACCTACCACACTACCACTATCACCACACCACATCTACCACACTACCATTATCACCACCAACACCTACCACACTACCACTATCACCACCACCACACACCACCCCCACTACCACACACCACACACCACCACACTAACCACACTACACACTACACTATCACCACCACCACACCTACCACACTACCACTATCACCACCACCACACCTACCACCACTACCACTATCACCACCACCAACCTACCACACTACCACTATCACCACCACCAAACCTACCACACTACCACTATCACCACCACCTCCACACCACTACCACACTACCACATCCACACTCACTCACCACCACATCATCTACACCATTATCACCACCACCACACCTACCACACTACCACTATCATCACCACCACATCTACCACACTACCATTATCACCACCACCACACCTACCACACTACCACTATCACCACCACCACATCTACCACACTACCACTATCACCACCACCACACCTACCACACTACCACTATCACCACCACCACACCTACCACACTACCACTATCACTACCACCACACCTACCACACTACCACTATCACCATCACCACAACCTACCACACTACCACTATCCCAACACCACACCTACCACACTCCCACTATCACCACCACCACACCTACCACACTACCACATCACCCCCACCAAACCTACCACACTACCACTATCACCACCACCACACCTACCACACTACCACTATCACCACCACCACACCTACCACACTACCACTATCACCACCACCACACCTACCACACTACCACTATCACCACCACCACACCTCCACACTACCACTATCACCACACCACACATACCACACTACCACTATCACCACCACCATACCCTACACACTACCACTATCACCACCACCACACCCTACCACACACTACCACTATCACCACCACCCACCTACCACACTACCACTATCACCAACCACCACACCTACCACACTACCAATATCACCACCCCCACACCTACCACACTACCACTATCACCACCACCACACCTACCACACTACCACTATCACCCCCACCACACCTACCACACTACCACTATCACCACCACCAAACCTACCACACTACCACTATCACCACCACCACACCTACCACACTACCACTATCATCAACACCACACCTACCACACTACCACTATCACCACCACCACACCTACCACACTACCACTATCACCACCACCACACCTACCACACTACCACTATCACCACCACCACCCTACCACACTATCACTATCACCACCACCACACCTACCACACTACCACTATCACCACCACCACACCTACCACACTACCACTATCACCACCACCACACCTACCACACTCCCACTATCACCACCACCACACCTACCACACTACCACTATCACCACCACCACCCCTACCACACTACCGCTATCCCACCACCACACCTACCACACTACCACTATCACCACCACCACATCTACCACACTACCACTATCACCACCACCACCCCTACCACACTACCACTATCACCACCACCACACCTACCACACTACCACTATCACCACCACCACACCTACCACACTACCACTATCACCACCACCACACCTACCACACTACCACTATCACCACCACCACATCTACCACACTACCACTATCACCCCACCACACCTACCACACTACCACTATCACCACCACCACACCTACCACACTACCACTATCACCACCACCACACCTACCACACTACCACCATCCCCACCACCACACCTACCACACTACCACTATCACCACACCACCACACCTACCACACTACCACTATCACCACCACCACACCTACCACACTACCACTATCACCACCACCACACCTACCACACTACCACTATCACCACCACCACACCTACCACACTACCACTATCACCACCACCACCACCTACCACACTACCACTATCACCACCACCACACCTACCACACTACCACTATCACCACCACCACACCTACCACACTACCACTATCACCACCCCCAAACACCTACCACACTACCACTATCACCACCACCACACCTACCACACTACCACTATCACCACCACCACACCTACCACACTACCACTATCACCACCACATCTACCACACTACCACTATCACCACCACCACCCCTACCACACTACCACTATCACCACCACCACACCTACCACACTACCACCATCACCACCACTACACCTACCACCAGTACCTCCACCTCACTACCACCACTACCACCACCTCACCTACCACCACTACCGCCACCACCTCACCTACCACCACCACCACCACCTCACCTACCACCACTACCACCACCTCACCTACCACCACTACCGCCACCACCTCACCTACCACCACCACCACTACCACCACTACCACCACTACCACCACCACCACCTCACCTACCACCACCTCACCTACCACCACCTCACCTACCACCACCTCACCTACCACCACTCACACCTACCACCACCTCACCTACCACCACCTCACCTACCACCACCTCACCTACCACCACTACCACTACCACCTCACCTATCACCACCACCACTACCACCACTACCACCACCACCACCACCTCACCTACCACCACCTCTACCACCACTACCACTACTACCACCACTACCATACTACCACCACTACCACCACCACCACCACTACCACCACTACCAACACTACCACCACCACCTCGCCTACCACCACCACCACTACCACCACTACCACCACTACCACTACCACCACTACCATCACTACCACCACTACCACCACTACCACCACCACTACCACTACCACCACTACCACCACCCATCACGCCTGCTCTCTTTAATTATTTACTGGATTTCCGTTCCATTACTCACCCAAGAAACAATTCTCACAAATTGATCACATTTCTTGGTCATTATAAGTAAGATGTCCTGACTTAGATTTAAGTGTGTCTGTCTCTTCCCAAGTCTACGTCAATCCATCAGGAAAAGCCTTTAAGAATGACCTTAAATTCCCTTAAAACTTTTTTTTAGTCCGTTCTTGACCTCCGTTTTGGGTCTCACTGAAGGGGACTGATCCCCCATATTCACCTCTCCTGCTCTCTCCAAAATTTAAGTCACTTCTGCATTCGACTGAACAAGTCTGCTGATCAGATGAAACATGCCAAACAATAATGATCCACCAGTGTTGAACATATGTCTTATTGATCAGTGTTACACATGTGTCTTATTGATCAGTGTTACACATGTGTCTTATTGATCAGTGTTACACATGTGTCTTATTGATCAGTGTTGCACATGTGTCTTATTGATCAGTGTTGCACATGTGTCTTATTGATCAGTGTTACACATGTGTCTTATTGATCAGTGTTGCACATGTGTCTTATTGATCAGTGTTATACATGTGTCTTATTGATCAGTGTTGCACATGTGTCTTATTGATCAGTGTTACACATGTGTCTTATTGATCAGTGTTGCACATGTGTCTTATTGATCAGTGTTACACATGTGTCTTATTGATCAGTGTTGCACATGTGTCTTATTGATCAGTGTTGCACATGTGTCTTATTGATCAGTGTTACACATGTGTCTTATGATCAGTGTTGCACATGTGTCTTATTGATCAGTGTTACACATGTGTCTTATTGATCAGTGTTGCACATGTGTCTTATTGATCAGTGTTGCACATGTGTCTTATTGATCAGTGTTGCACATGTGTCTTATTGATCAGTGTTGCACATGTGTCTTATTGATCAGTGTTGTACATGTGTCTTATTGATCCATCAGTGTTGCACATGTGTCTTATTGATCAGTGTTGCACATGTGTCTTATTGATCAGTTTGCACATGTGTCTTATTGATCAGTGTTTGCACATGTGTCTTATTGATCAGTGTTGCACATGTGTCTTATTGATCAGTGTTGCACATGTGTCTTATTGATCAGTGTTACACATGTGTCTTATTGATCAGTGTTGTGCATGTGTCTTATTGATCAGTGTTGCACATGTGTCTTATTGATCAGTGTTGCACATGTGTCTTATTGATCAGTGTTGTACATGTGTCTTATTGATCCATCAGTGTTGCACATGTGTCTTATTGGTCTACCAGTGTTGCACATGTGTCTTATTGATCCATCAGTGTTGTACATGTGTCTTATTGATCCATCAGTGTTGCACATGTGTCTTATTGATCCATCAGTGTTGTACATGTGTCTTATTGATCCATCAGTGTTGTACATGTGTCTTATTGATCCATCAGTGTTGTACATGTGTCTTACTGATCCATCAGTGTTGTACATGTGTCTTATTGGTCTACCAGTGTTGCACATGTGTCTTATTGATCCATTAGTGTTGTACATGTGTCTTATTGATCCATCAGTGTTGCACATGTGTCTTATTGATCCATCAGTGTTGTACATGTGTCTTATTGATCCATCAGTGTTGCACATGTGTCTTATTGATCCATCAGTGTTGTACATGTGTCTTATTGATCCATCAGTGTTGTACATGTGTCTTATTGATCCATCAGTGTTGTACATGTGTCTTATTGGTCTACCAGTGTTGTACATGTGTCTTATTGATCCATCAGTGCTGCACATGTGTCTTATTGATTCATCAGTGTTGTACATGTGTCTTATTGATCCATCAGTGTTGCACATGTGTCTTATTGATCCATCAGTGTTGTACATGTGTCTTATTGATCCATCAGTGTTGTACATGTGTCTTATTGATCCATCAGTGTTGTACATGTGTCTTACTGATCCATCAGTGTTGTACATGTGTCTTATTGGTCTACCAGTGTTGCACATGTGTCTTATTGATCCATCAGTGTTGTACATGTGTCTTATTGATCCATCAGTGTTGCACATGTGTCTTATTGATCCATCAGTGTTGCACATGTGTCTTATTGATCCATCAGTGTTGTACATGTGTCTTATTGATCCATCAGTGTTGTACATGTGTCTTATTGATCCATCAGTGTTGTACATGTGTCTTATTGATCCATCAGTGTTGCACATGTGTCTTATTGATCCATCAGTGTTGTACATGTGTCTTATTGATCCATCAGTGTTGCACATGTGTCTTATTGATCCATCAGTGTTGTAAAATGTGTCTATTGATCCATCAGTGTTGCACATGTGTCTTATTGATCCATCAGTGTTGTACATGTGTCTTATTGATCCATCAGTGTTGCACATGTGCCCTTATTGATCCATCAGTGTTGCACATGTGTCTTATTGATCCATCAGTGTTGTACATGTGTCTTATTGATCCATCAGTGTTGCACATGTGTCTTAAATTGTCCATCAGTGTTGTACATGTGTCTTATTGATCCATCAGTGTTGTACATGTGTCTTATTGATCCATCAGTGTTGTACATGTGTCTTATTGGTCTACCAGTGTTGCACATGTGTCTTATTGGTCTACCAGTGTTGTACATGTGTCTTATTGATCCATCAGTGTTGTACATGTGCCCTTATTGATCCATCAGTGTTGCACATGTGTCTTATTGATCCATCAGTGTTGCACATGTGTCTTATTGATCCATCAGTGTTGCACATGTGTCTTATTGATCCATCAGTGTTGTACATGTGTCTTATTGATCCATCAGTGTTGCACATGTGTCTTATTGATCCATCAGTGTATGCACAGTGTCTTATTGGTCTACCAGTGTTGTACATGTGTCTTATTGATCCATCAGTGTTGTACATGTGTCTTATTGATCCATCAGTGTTGCACATGTGTCTTATTGGTCTACCAGTGTTGTACATGTGTCTTATTGATCCATCAGTGTTGTACATGTGTCTTATTGATCCATCAGTGTTGCACATGTGTCTTATTGGTCTACCAGTGTTGTACATGTGTCTTATTGATCCATCAGTGTTGCACATGTGTCTTATTGGTCTACCAGTGTTGCACATGTGTCTTATTGATCCATCAGTTGTACATGTGTCTTATTGATCATCAGTGTTGCACATGTGTCTTATTGATCCATCAGTGTTGCACATGTGTCTTATTGGTCTACCAGTGTTGTACATGTGTCTTATTGATCCATCAGTGTTGTACATGTGTCTTTTTGATCCATCAGTGTTGCACATGTGTCTTATTGATCCATCAGTGTTGTACATGTGTCTTATTGATCCATCAGTGTTGTACATGTGTCTTATTGATCCATCAGTGTTGTACATGTGTCTTATTGATCCATCAGTGTTGTACATGTGTCTTATTGATCCATCAGTGTTGTACATGTGTCTTATTGATCCATCAGTGTTGTACATGTGTCTTATTGATCCATCAGTGTTGTACATGTGTCTTATTGATCCATCAGTGTTGTACATGTGTCTTATTGATCCATCAGTGTTGTACATGTGTCTTATTGATCCATCAGTGTTGTACATGTGTCTTATTGATCCATCAGTGTTGTACATGTGTCTTATTGATCCATCAGTGTTGACATGTGTCTTATTGATCCATCAGTGTTGTACATGTGTCTTATTGATCCATCAGTGTTGTACATGTGTCTTATTGATCCATCAGTGTTGTCACATGTGTCTTATTGATCCATCAGTGTTGCACATGTGTCTTATTGGTCTCACAGTGTTGTACATGTGTCTTATTGGTCTACCAGTGTTGTACATGTGTCTTATTGATCCATCAGTGTTGTACATGTGTCTTATTGATCCACGTGTTGCACATGTGTCTTATTGATCCATCAGTGTTGTACATGTGTCTTATTGATCCATCAGTGTTGCACATGTGTCTTATTGATCCATCATGTTGTACATGTGTCTTATTGATCCATCAGTGTTGTACATGTGTCTTATTGATCCATCAGTGTTGTACATGTGTCTTATTGATCCATCAGTGTTGCACATGTGTCTTATTGATCCATCAGTGTTGTACATGTGTCTTATTGATCCATCAGTGTTGTACATGTGTCTTATTGATCCATCAGTGTTGTACATGTGTCTTATTGATCCATCAGTGTTGTACATGTGTCTTATTGATCCATCAGTGTTGTACATGTGTCTTACTGATCCATCAGTGTTGTCATGTGTCTTATTGATCCATCAGTGTTGTACATGTGTCTTACTGATCCATCAGTGTTGTACATGTGTCTTATTGGTCTACCAGTGTTGTACATGTGTCTTATTGATCCATCAGTGTTGTACATGTGTCTTATTGATCCATCAGTGTTGACATGTGTCTTATTGATCCATCAGTGTTGCACATGTGTCTTATTGGTCTACCAGTGTTGTACATGTGTCTTATTGATCCATCAGTGTTGTACATGTGTCTTATTGATCCATCAGTGTTGTACATGTGTCTTATTGATCCATCAGTGTTGTACATGTGTCTTATTGATCCATCAGTGTTGTACATGTGTCTTATTGGTCTACCAGTGTTGTACATGTGTCTTATTGATCCATCAGTGTTGAACATGTGTCTTATTGGTCTACCAGTGTTGTACATGTGTTTTATTGGTCTACCAGTGTTGTACATGTGTCTTATTGATCCATCAGTGTTGTACATGTGTCTTATTGATACATCAGTGTTGTACATGTGTCTTATTGATCCATCAGTGTTGTACATGTGTCTTATTGATCCATCAGTGTTGCACATGTGTCTTATTGGCCTACCAGTGTTGTACATGTGTCTTATTGGTCTACCAGTGTTGTACATGTGTCTTATTGGTCTACCAGTGTTGTACATGTGTCTTATTGGTCTACCAGTGTTGTACATGTGTCTTATTGGTCTACCAGTGTTGTACATGTGTCTTATTGGTCTACCAGTGTTGTACATGTGTCTTATTGATCCATCAGTGTTGTACATGTGTCTTATTGATCCATCAGTGTTGTACATGTGTCTTATTGATCCATCAGTGTTGTACATGTGTCTTATTGGTCTACCAGTGTTGTACATGTGTCTTATTGATCCATCAGTGTTGTACATGTGTCTTATTGATCCATCAGTGTTGTACATGTGTCTTATTGATCCATCAGTGTTGTACATGTGTCTTATTGATCCATCAGTGTTGTACATGTGTCTTATTGATCCATCAGTGTTGCTACATGTGTCTTATTGATCCATCAGTGTTGTACATGTGTCTTATTGATCCATCAGTGTTGCACATGTGTCTTATTGGTCTACCAGTGTTGTACATGTGTCTTAATTGATCCATCAGTGTTGTACATGTGTCTTATTGATCCATCAGTGTTGTACATGTGTCTTATTGATCATCAGTGTTGCACATGTGTCTATTGATCCATCAGTGTTGTACATGTGTCTTATTGATCCATCAGTGTTGTACATGTGTCTTATTGATCCATCAGTGTTGTACATGTGTCTTATTGATCCATCAGTGTTGTACATGTGTCTTATTGATCCATCAGTGTTGCACATGTGTCTTATTGATCCATCAGTGTTGTACATGTGTCTTATTGATCCATCAGTGTTGTACATGTGTCTTATTGATCCATCAGTGTTGTACATGTGTCTTATTGATCCATCAGTGTTGTACATGTGTCTTATTGATCCATCAGTGTTGCACATGTGTCTTATTGGTCTACCAGTGTTGTACATGTGTCTTATTGATCCATCAGTGTTGTACATGTGTCTTATTGATCCATCAGTGTTGTACATGTGTCTTATTGATCCATCAGTGTTGCACATGTGTCTTATTGGTCTACCAGTGTTGTACATGTGTCTTATTGATCCATCAGTGTTGTACATGTGTCTTATTGATCCATCAGTGTTGTACATGTGTCTTATTGATCCATCAGTGTTGTACATGTGTCTTATTGATCCATCAGTGTTGCACATGTGTCTTATTGATCCATCAGTGTTGCACATGTGTCTTATTGATCCATCAGTGTTGTACATGTGTCTTATTGATCCATCAGTGTTGCACATGTGTCTTATTGATCCATCAGTGTTGCACATGTGTCTTATTGGTCTACCAGTGTTGCACATGTGTCTTATTGATCCATCAGTGTTGCACATGTGTCTTATTGATCCATCAGTGTTGCACATGTGTCTTATTGATCCATCAGTGTTGCACATGTGTCTTATTGGTCTACCAGTGTTGTACATGTGTCTTATTGGTCTACCAGTGTTGTACATGTGTCTTATTGATCCATCAGTGTTGTACATGTGTCTTATTGATCCATCAGTGTTGTACATGTGTCTTATTGATCCATCAGTGTTGTACATGTGTCTTATTGATCCATCAGTGTTGTACATGTGTCTTATTGATCCATCAGTGTTGTACATGTGTCTTATAGATCCATCAGTGTTGCACATGTGTCTTATTGATCCATCAGTGTTGTACATGTGTCTTATTGATCCATCAGTGTTGCACATGTGTCTTATTGATCCATCAGTGTTGCACATGTGTCTTATTGATCCATCAGTGTTGCACATGTGTCTTATTGGTCTACCAGTGTTGCACATGTGTCTTATTGGTCTACCAGTGTTGCACATGTGTCTTATTGGTCTACCAGTGTTGCACATGTGTGTTATTGGTCTACCAGTGTTGCACATGTGTCTTATTGGGTCTACATGTTGCACATGTGTCTTATTGGTCTACCAGTGTTGCACATGTGTCTTATTGGTCACAGTGTTGCACATGTGTTCTTATTGGTCTACCAGTGTTGCACATGTGTCTTATTGGTCTACCAGTGTTGCACATGTGTCTTATTGGTCTACCAGTGTTGTACATGTGTCTTATTGATCCATCAGTGTTGTACATGTGTCTTATTGGTCTACCAGTGTTGCACATGTGTCTTATTGATCCATCAGTGTTGTACATGTGTCTTATTGATCCATCAGTGTTGTACATGTGTCTTATTGATCCATCAGTGTTGTACATGTGTCTTATTGGTCTACCAGTGTTGCACATGTGTCTTATTGATCCATCAGTGTTGTACATGTGTCTTATTGATCCATCAGTGTTGTACATGTGTCTTATTGATCCATCAGTGTTTCACATGTGTCTTATTGATCCATCAGTGTTGCACATGTGTCTTATTGGTCTACCAGTGTTGCACATGTGTCTTATTGGTCTACCAGTGTTGCACATGTGTCTTATTGGTCTACCAGTGTTGCATATGTGTCTTACTGGTCTACCAGTGTTGCACATGTGTCTTATGGGTCTACCAGTGTTGCACATGTGTCTTATTGGTCTACCAGTGTTGCACATGTGTCTTATTGGTCTACCAGTGTTGCACATGTGTCTTATTGGTCTACCAGTGCTGCATATGTGTCTTACTGGTCTACCAGTGTTGCACATGTGTCTTATTGGTCTACCAGTGTTGCACATGTGTCTTATTGGTCTACCAGTGGTGCACATGTGTCTTATTCGTCTACCAGTGTTGCACATGTGTCTTATTCGTCTACCAGTGTTGCATATATGTCTTATTGGTCTACCAGTGTTGCACATGTGTCTTATTGGTCTACCAGTGTTGCACATGTGTCTTATTGGTCTACCAGTGTTGCACATGTGTCTTATTGGTCTACCAGTGTTGCACGTGTGTCTTATTGGTCTACCAGTGTTGCACATGTGTCTTATTGGTCTACCAGTGTTGCACATGTGTCTTATTGGTCACCAGTGTTGCACATGTGTCTTATTGGTCTACCAGTGTTGCACGTGTGTCTTATTGGTCTACCAGTGTTGCACATGTGTCTTATTGGTCTACCAGTGTTGCACGTGTGTCTTATTGGTCTAACCAGTGTTGCACATGTGTCTTATTGGTCTACCAGTGTTGCATGTGTGTCTTATTGGTCTACCAGTGTTGCACATGTGTCTTATTGGTCTACCAGTGTTGCACATGTGTCTTATTGGTCTACCAGTGTTGCACATGTGTCTTATTGGTCTACAGTGTTGACATGTGTCTTATTGGTCTACCAGTGTTGCACATGTGTCTTATTGGTCTACCAGTGTTGCACGTGTGTCTTATTGGTCTACCAGTGTTGCACATATGTCTTATTGGTCTACCAGTGTTGCACATATGTCTTATTGGTCTACCAGTGTTGCACATATGTCTTATTGGTCTACCAGTGTTGCACGTGTGTCATATTGGTCTACCAGTGTTGCACATATGTCTTATTGGTCTACCAGTGTTGCACATATGTCTTATTGGTCTACCAGTGTTGCACATATGTCTTATTGGTCTACCAGTGTTGCACCTATGTCTTATTGGTCTACCAGTGTTGCACATGTGTCTTATTGGTCTACCAGTGTTGCACATGTGTCTTATTGGTCTACCAGTGTTGCACATGTGTCTTATTGGTCTACCAGTGTTGCACATGTGTCTTATTGGTCTACCAGTGTTGCACATGTGTCTTATTGGTCTACAGTGTTGCACATATGTCTTATTGGTCTACCAGTGTTGCACATGTGTCTTATTGGTCTACCAGTGTTGCACATATGTCTTATTGGTCTACCAGTGTTGCACATGTGTCTTATTGGTCTACCAGTGTTTGCACATGTGTCTTATTGGTCTACCAGTGTTGCACATATGTCTTATTGGTCTACCAGTGTTGCACATATGTCTTATTGGTCTACCAGTGTTGCACATATGTCTTATTGGTCTACCAGTGTTGCACATATGTCTTATTGGTCTACCAGTGTTGCACATGTGTCTTATTGGTCTACCAGTGTTGCACATGTGTCTTATTGGTCTACCAGTGTTGCACATGTGTCTTATTGGTCTACCAGTGTAGCACATATGTCTTATTGGTCTACCAGTGTTGCACATATGTCTTATTGGTCTACCAGTGTTGCACATACGTCTTATTGGTCTACCAGTGTTGCACATATGTCTTATTGGTCTACCAGTGTTGCACATATGTCTTATTGGTCTACCAGTGTTGCACATGTGTCTTATTGGTCTTCCAGTGTTGCACATATGTCTTATTGGTCTACCAGTGTTGCACATATGTCTTATTGGTCTACCAGTGTTGCACATGTGTCTTATTGGTCTACCAGTGTTGCACATGTGTCTTATTGGTCTACCAGTGTTGCACATGTGTCTTATTGGTCTACCAGTGTTGCACATATGTCTTATTGGTCTACCAGTGTTGCACATGTGTCTTATTGGTCTACCAGTGTTGCACATGTGTCTTATTGGTCTACCAGTGTTGCACATGTGTCTTATTGGTCTACCAGTGTTGCACATATGTCTTATTGGTCTACCGTGTTGCACATGTGTCTTATTGTCTACAGTGTTGCACATGTGTCTTATTGGTCTACCAGTGTTGCACATATGTCTTATTGGTCTACCAGTGTTGCACATGTGTCTTATTGGTCTACCAGTGTTGCACATGTGCCTTATTGGTCTACCAGTGTTGCACATGTGTCTTATTGGTCTACCAGTGTTGCACATGTGTCTTATTGGTCTACCAGTGTTGCACATGTGTCTTATTGGTCTCCAGTGTTGCACATGTGTCTTATTGGTCTACCAGTGTTGCACATGTGTCTTATTGGTCTACCAGTGTTGCACATATGTCTTATTGGTATTCCAGTGTTGCACATGTGTCTTATTGGTCTACCAGTGTTGCACGTGTGTCTTATTGGTCTACCAGTGTTGCACATGTGTCTTATTGGTCTACCAGTGTTGCACATGTGTCTTATTGGTCTACCAGTGTTGCACATATGTCTTATTGGTCTACCAGTGTTGCACATGTGTCTTATGGTCTACCAGTGTTGCACGTGTGGTCTTATTGGTCTACCAGTGTTGCACATGTGTCTTATTGGTCTACCAGTGTTACACATGTGTCTTATTGGTCTACCAGTGTTGCACATGTGTCTTATTGGTCTACCAGTGTTGCACATGTGTCTTATTGGTCTACCAGTGTTGCACATGTGTCTTATTGGTCTACGAGTGTTGCACATATGTCTTATTGGTCTACAGTGTTGCACATATGTCTTATTGGTCTACCAGTGTTGCACATGTGTCTTATTGGTCTACCAGTGTTGCACATGTGTCTTATTGGTCTACCAGTGTTGCACATGTGTCTTATTGGTCTACCAGTGTTGCACATATGTCTTATTGGTCTACCAGTGTTGCACATATGTCTTATTGGTCTACCAGTGTTGCACATGTGTCTTATTGGTCTACCAGTGTTGCACATGTGTCTTATTGGTCTACCAGTGTTGCACATGTGTCTTATTGGTCTACCAGTGTTGCACATGTGTCTTATTGGTCAACGAGTGTTGCACATATGTCTTATTGGTCTACCAGTGTTGCACATATGTCTTATTGGTCTACCAGTGTTACACATGTGTCTTATTGGTCTACCAGTGTTGCACATGTGTCTTATTGGTCTACCAGTGTTGCACAGGTGTGTTATTGGTCTACCAGTGTTGCACAGGTGTGTTATTGGTCTACCAGTGTTGCACGTGTGTCTTATTGGTCTACCAGTGTTGCACATGTGTCTTATTGGTCTAAAAGTGTTGCACATATGTCTTATTGGTCTACCAGTGTTGCACATATGTCTTATTGGTCTACCAGTGTTGCACATGTGTCTTATTGGTCTACCAGTGTTGCACATGTGTCTTATTGGTCTACCAGTGTTGCACATGTGTCTTATTGGTCTACCAGTGTTGCACATGTGTCTTATTGGTCTACCAGTGTTGCACAGGTGTGTTATTGGTCTACCAGTGTTGCACAGGTGTGTTATTGGTCTACCAGTGTTGCACAGGTGTGTTATTGGTCTACCAGTGTTGCACAGGTGTGTTATTGGTCTACCAGTGTTGCACGTGTGTCTTATTGGTCTACCAGTGTTGCACATGTGTCTTATTGGTCTACCAGTGTTGCACATGTGTCTTATTGGTCTACCAGTGTTGCACATGTGTCTTATTGGTCTACCAGTGTTGCACATGTGTCTTATTGGTCTACCAGTGTTGCACATGTGTCTTATTGGTCTACCAGTGTTGCACATGTGTCTTATTGGTCTACCAGTGTTGCATGTGTGTCTTATTGGTCTACCAGTGTTGCACATGTGTCTTATTGGTCTACCAGTGTTGCACATGTGTCTTATTGGTCTACCAGTGTTGCACATGTGTCTTATTGGTCTACCAGTGTTGCACATGTGTCTTATTGGTCTACCAGTGTTGCACGTGTGTCTTATTGGTCTACCAGTGTTGCATGTGTGTCTTATTGGTCTACCAGTGTTGCACATGTGTCTTATTGGTCTACCAGTGTTGCACATGTGTCTTATTGGTCTATCAGTGTTGCACATGTGTCTTATTGGTCTACCAGTGTTGCATGTGTGTCTTATTGGTCTACCAGTGTTGCACATGTGTCTTATTGGTCTACCAGTGTTGCACATGTGTCTTATTGGTCTACCAGTGTTGCACATGTGTCTTATTGGTCTACCAGTGTTGCACATGTGTCTTATTGGTCTACCAGTGTTGCACGTGTGTCTTATTGGTCTACCAGTGTTGCATGTGTGTCTTATTGGTCTACCAGTGTTGCACATGTGTCTTATTGGTCTACCAGTGTTGCACATGTGTCTTATTGGTCTACCAGTGTTGCACATGTGTCTTTTTGGTCTACCAGTGTTGCATGTGTGTCTTATTGGTCTACCAGTGTTGCACATGTGTCTTGTTGGTCTACCAGTGTTGCACATGTGTCTTATTGGTCTACCAGTGTTGCACATGTGTCTTATTGGTCTACCAGTGTTGCACATGTGTCTTATTGGTCTACCAGTGTTGCACATATATCTTATTGGTCTACCAGTGTTGCACATGTGTCTTATTGGTCTACCAGTGTTGCACATATATCTTATTGGTCTACCAGTGTTGCACATGTGTCTTATTGGTCCTACCAGTGTTGCACATATATCTTATTGGTCTACCAGTGTTGCACATGTGTCTTATTGGTCTAAGAGTGTTGCACATGTGTCTTATTGGTCTATTTTTTACCAGTGTTGCACATATGTCTTATTGGTCTACCAGTGTTGCACATGTGTCTTATTGGTCTACCAGTGTTGCACATATGTCTTATTGGTCTACCAGTGTTGCACATATGTCTTATTGGTCTACCAGTGTTGCACATGTGTCTTATTGGTCTACCAGTGTTGCACATATGTCTTATTGGTCTACCAGTGTTGCACATGTGTCTTATTGGTCTACCAGTGTTGCACATGTGTCTTTATTGGTCTACCAGTGTTGCACATGTGTCTTATTGGTCTACCAGTGTTGCACATATGTCTTATTGGTCTACCAGTGTTTGCACATGTGTCTTATTGGTCTACCAGTGTTGCACATGTGTCTTATTGGTCTACCAGTGTTGCACATGTGTCTTATTGGTCTACCAGTGTTGCACATGTGTCTTATTGGTCTACCAGTGTTGCACATGTGTCTTATTGGTCTACCAGTGTTGCACATGTGTCTTATTGGTCTACCAGTGTTGCACATATGTCTTATTGGTCTACCAGTGTTGCACATGTGTCTTATTGGTCTATCAGTGTTGCACATATGTCTTATTGGTCTACCAGTGTTGCACATATGTCTTATTGGTCTACCAGTGTTGCACATGTGCTTATTTGGTCTACCAGTGTTGCACATTGTCTTATTGGTCTACCAGTGTTGCACATATATCTTATTGGTCTACCAGTGTTGCACATGTGTCTTATTGGTCTACCAGTGTTGCACATATATCTTATTGGTCTACCAGTGTTGCACATGTGTCTTATTGGTCTACCAGTGTTGCACATATATCTTATTGGTCTACCAGTGTTGCACATGTGTCTTATTGGTCTACCAGTGTTGCACATGTGTCTTATTGGTCTACCAGTGTTGCACATATGTCTTATTGGTCTACCAGTGTTGCACTGGTCTACAGTATATCATTAACTTTATGGTTCATCTTTTCTGATCTATCACAAGCAATTTTTGCCTCGTCATAATTTTCACTAAAGATTATATGACGCTCTCAACGAGTGTCCTTTCCACACACACCGAAAACCAAAGTTACCACTGTCACCACTGTTACCACTGTCACCATTGTCACCGCTCTCACCACTGTCACCACC
>NC_069435.1:24044641-24079641 GCF_026875155.1 Cherax quadricarinatus | reverse complement strand
CACCACCAACACTGGAGTGTGTGACACACTGTGTTGGGGGACAGACCAAGTATAGAATAATTTGGGGAAGAGAAGTGTTGAATCCACCTCAGGGAGCTGAGAGTGTTTCTTGCTGAGAAAATGGTATTGCTGAGGACACTCACTCTGGCTCATTGACGTTGGGGTAACGTGGGGATGAGTGGGAGTAGGTGGTGGGGAAGAGCTTGTGGTGGGGAAGATTGGTGACGGTGACTGGTAGAAAGAGCGTACATGTGTACTCACCTAGTTGTACTCACCTAGTTGAGGTTGCGGGGGTCGAGTCCGAGCTCCTGGCCCCGCCTCTTCACTGGTCGCTACTAGGTCACTCTCTCTGAACCGTGAGCTTTATCATACCTCTGCTTAAAGCTATGTATGGATCCTGCCTCCACTACATCGCTTCCCAAACTATTCCACTTACTGACTACTCTGTGGCTGAAGAAATACTTCCTAACATCCCTGTGATTCATCTGTGTCTTCAACTTCCAACTGTGTCCCTTTGTTACTGTGTCTAATCTCTGGAACATCCTGTCTTTGTCCACCTTGTCCATTCCTCTCAGTAATTTGTATGTCGTTATCATGTCCCCCCCTATCTCTCCTGTCCTCCAGTGTCGTCAGGTTGATTTCCATTAACCTCTCCTCGTAGGACATACCTCTTAGCTCTGGGACTAGTCTTGTTGCAAACCTTTGCACTTTCTCTAGTTTCTTTACGTGCTTGGCTAGGTGTGTGTGTGCGTGTGTGTGTATGTGTATATATATGTGTGTGTGCGTGTGTGTGTGTGTGTGTATGTGTGTGTGTGTGTGTGTGTGTGTGTGTGTGTGTGTGTGTGTGTGTGTGTGTGTGTGGTGACACTGGTAAGGTTATATCGTGATTTATAACCTTAGCGTGAGAGTTTCTGAAGATAACTCCCTTCTTTCTCCTCTACCCTATATCCCCTCCCTCATTCTTCAGTGTCCACCTCTCCCCCCATCCTCTTTCTCCACTTTCTCTGCCTCAGTCTTCAGCGTTCTCTTTCTCTAACTCCTCTCCCCATTTCTGTTCAGGATTTCCTTAATTGTATATTTCTGTGTTGCCAGAATCACTTCCCAGGGGAGATACCACCATAACTACCATCCATGGTGGTGCACTAGTAACACCACCATAACTACCATCCATGGGGGTGCACTAGTAACACCACCATAACTACCATCCATGGTGGTGCACTAGTAACACCACCATAACTACCATCCATGGTGGTGCACTAGTAACACCACCATAACTACCATCCATGGTGGTGCACTAGTAACACCACCATAACTACCATCCATGGTGGTGCACTAGTAACACCACCATAACTACCATCCATGGTGGTGCACTAGTAATACCACCATAACTACCATCCATGGTGGTGCACTAGTAACACCACCATAACTGCCATCCATGGTGGTGCACTAATAACACCACCATAACTACCATCCATGGTGGTGCACTAGTAACACCACCATAACTACCATCCATGGTGGTGCACTAGTAACACCACCATAACTACCATCCATGGTGGTGCACTAGTAACACCTCCATAACTACCATCCATGATGGTGCACTAGTAACACCATCATAACTACCATCCATGGTGGTGCACTAGTAACACCACCATAACTACCATCCATGGTGGTGCACTAGTAACACCACCATAACTACCATCCATGGTGGTGCACTAGTAACACCACCATAACTACCATCCATGGTGGTGCACTAGTAACACCACCATAACTACCATCCATGGTGGTGCACTAGTAACACCACCATAACTACCATCCATGGTGGTGCACTAGTAACACCACCATAACTACCTATCCATGGTGGTGCACTAGTAACACCACCATAACTACCATCCATGGTGGTGCACTAGTAACACCATCATAACTACCATCCATGGTGGTGCACTAGTAACACCATCATAACTACCATCCATGGTGGTGCACTAGTAACACCACTAACTACCATCCATGGTGGTGAAACTAGTAACACCACCATAACTACCATCCATGGTGGATGCACTAGTAACACCACCATAACTACCATCCATGGTGGTGCACTAGTAACACCACCATAATTACCATCCATGGTGGTGCACTAGTAACACCATCATAACTACCATCCATGGTGGTGCACTAGTAACACCACCATAACTACCATCCATGGTGGTGCACTAGTAACACCACCATAACTACCATCCATGGTGGTGCACTAGTAACACCACATAATACCATCCATGGTGGTGCATAGAAACCACCATACTACCATCCATGGTGGTGCACTAGTAACACCATCATAACTACCATCCATGGTGGTGCACTAGTAACACCATCATAACTACCATCCATGGTGGTGCACTAGTAACACCATCATAACTACCATCCATGGTGGTGCACTAGTAACACCACCTTAACTACCATCCATGGTGGTGCACTAGTAACACCACCATAACTACCATCCATGGTGGTGCACTAGTAACACCACCTTAACTACCATCCATGGTGGTGCACTAGTAACACCATCATAACTACCATCCATGGTGGTGCACTAGTAACACCACCATAACTACCACCCATGGTGGTGCACTAGTAACATCACCTTAACTACCAATCCATGGTGGTACACTAGTAGCACCACCATAACTACCATCCATGGTGATGCACTAGTAACACCACCATAACTACCATCCATAGTGGTGCACTAGTAAGACCATAACTACCATCCATGGTGGTGCACTAGTAAGACCATCATAACTACCATCCATGGTGGTGCACTAGTAACACCATCATAACTACCATCCATGGTGGTGCACTAGTAACACCACCATAACTACCATCCATGGTGGTGCACTAGTAACACCACCTTAACTACCATCCATGGTGGTGCACTAGTAACACCACCTTAACTACCATCCATGGTGGTGCACTAGTAGCACCACTATAACTACCACCCATGGTGATGCACTAGTAACACCACCATAACTACCATCCATAGTGGTGCACCAGTAAGACCATCATAACTACCATCCATGGTGGTGCACTAGTAACACCATCATAACTACCATCCATGGTGGTGCACTAGTAACACCATCATAACTACCATCCATGGTGGTGCACTAGTAGCACCACGATAACTACCATCCATGGTGATGCACTAGTAACACCACCATAACTACCATCCATAGTGGTGCACCAGTAAGACCATCATAACTACCATCCATGGTGGATGCACTAGTAAACACCATAACACATAAGTGTGCACGTAAGACCATATAACACAATGGTGGTGCACTAGTACCCCAAATCATAACTACCATCCATGGTGTGCACTAGTAACACCACCATAACTACCATCTATGGTGGTGCACTATAACACCACCATAACTACCATCCATGGTGGTGCACTAGTAACACCACCATAACTACCATCCATGGTGGTGTAGCAACAACACTACCACCATCGATGGTGGTAGAGATGTTGCGGGGAGTTAAAGGGGAGGGATGTTTTGGGAGAGAGAGAAAAAGAGAGAGAAGAGAGAGAGAGAGAGAGAGAGAGAAGAGAAGAGAGAGAAAGAGAGAAAAGAGAGAGAGAGAGAGAGAGAGAGAGAGAGAGAGAGAGAGAGAGAGAGAGAGAGCATCATCAGGAGTGCTAACAGATCAGCTGGCGCTTGTAGTCGCCTCCAGCATCCAGCACTCACTTCTCCACGACGTAAATCATCTGCTCAGCAATTGAGAACTCCTCTTTCTCTAACGTGAAGAAGAGCTTAATTAACGAACCTCCAGAGGTTCGTAAACAGTGTAAACACAGGGAAGGGTGAGCCGCCACACAAGACCAGGTAACTAGTTCCGCAAGATTACGTACGTGGGATACAAGGACACCATCCCTCACATCTCTCCCCTCTCCCGTCCAGCCTCCCAGACGAAGATGCTCTGCCATTGATCATGTTATCTCCGGTCGACACTTCCTACCATGGAATATTTCAACATCCAACCTCAAGTAGAGTCTCTCTCTCTCTCTCTCTCTCTCTCTCTCTCTCTCTCTCTCTCTCTCTCTCTCTCTCTCTCTCTCTCTCTCTCTCTCTCTCTCTCTCTCTCTCTCTCGTTACACAGGGTTTGACAAGGTAAGGTTAAGGATCCCTAAGGATCCTTAAGGATCTCTCTCCAAAACAATCTTCCATTCAACTCCCCACAACATCCCTCCCATTAAACTCCCCACAACATCCCTCCCATTAAACTCCCCACAACATCCCTCCCATTAAACTCCCCACAACATCCCTCCCATTAAACTCCCCACAACATCCCTCCCATTAAACTCCCCACAACATCTTTCCCATTAAAAACCCAAAAAATTGCCGAGAATTTAAATCCCAAAACTCAATGAACCGAAAGAAATTCCCATTTAAATCCCCGCTTTACAAACCCATTATCCCAAAACCCTCTTGAGATGAGTATCATCAAAAATTTTGGTAGAGTAATGGAAAGAATGAAGTATCAGTTCACTGTTTGTGAGTATATTGGTAAGATATGAGTATCAGGTCACTGGTGGAGTAGATGGTAAGATATGAGTATCAGGTCACTGGTGGAGTAGATGGTAAGATATGAGTATCAGGTCACTGATAGATAGAGTAGATAGGTATGAAGGAGGAAGGTCAGAGCCAGTCTGTTTTGAGTTGTAAATGCTGGAAGTTGTAAATGCTGGAAGTTGTAAATGCTGGAAGTTGTAAATGCTGGAAGTTGTGAATGCTGGAAGTGTAAATGCTGGAAGTTGTAAATGCTGGAAGTTGTAAATGCTGAAAGTTGTAGGTGCTGGAAGTTGTAAATGCTGGAAGTTGTAAGTGCTGGAAGTTGTAAATGCTGGAAGTTGTAAATGCTGGAAGTTGTGAATGCTGGAAGTTGTAAATGCTGGAAGTTGTAAATGCTGGAAGTTGTAAATGCTGGAAGTTGTAAATGCTGGAAGTTGTAAATGCTGGAAGTTGTAAATGCTGGAAGTTGTAAATGCTGGAAGTTGTGAATGCTGGAAGTTGTAAATGCTGGAAGTTGTAAATGCTGGAAGTTGTAAATGCTGAAAGTTGTAGGTGCTGGAAGTTGTAAATGCTGGAAGTTGTAAGTGCTGGAAGTTGTAAATGCTGGAAGTTGTAAATGCTGGAAGTTGTAAATGCTGGAAGTTGTAAATGCTGGAAGTTGTAAATGCTGGAAGTTGTAAATGCTGGAAGTTGTAAAATGCTGGAAGTTGTAAATGCTGGAAGTTGTAAATGCTGGAAGTTGTAAATGCTGGAAGTTGTGAATGCTGGAAGTTGTAAATGCTGGAAGTTGTAAATGCTGGAAGTTGTAAATGCTGAAAGTTGTAGGTGCTGGAAGTTGTAAATGCTGGAAGTTGTAAGTGCTGGAAGTTGTAAAGCTGGAATTGTAAATGCTGGAAGTTGTAAATGCTGGAAGTTGTAAATGCTGGAAGTTGTAAATGCTGGAAGTTGTAAATGCTGGAAGTTGTAAATGCTGGAAGTTGTAAATGCTGGAAGTTGTAAAATGCTGGAAGTTGTAAATGCTGGAAGTTGTAAATGCTGGAAGTTGTAAATGCTGGAAGTTGTGAAATGCTGGAAGTTGTAAATGCTGGAAGTTGTAAATGCTGGAAGTTGTAAATGCTGAAAGTTGTAGGTGCTGAAGTTGTAAATGCTGGAAGTTGTAAGTGCTGGAAGTTGTAAATGCTGGAAGTTGTAAATGCTGGAAGTTGTAAATGCTGAAAGTTGTAAGTGCTGGAAGTTGTAAATGCTGGAAGTTGTAAATGCTGGAAGTTATAAGTGCTGGAAGTTGTAAATGCTGGAAGTTGTAAATGCTGGAAGTTGTAAATGCTGGAAGTTGTAAATGCTGAAAGTTGTAAATGCTGGAAGTTGTAAATACTGAAGAAAGGATGTAAATGCTGGAAGTTGTAAATGACTGGAAGTTGTAAAAATGCTGGAAGTTGTAAGTGCTAGAGGAAGTTGTAAATGCTGGAAGTTGTAAATGCTGGAAGTTGTAAATGCTAGAAGTTGTAAATGCTGGAAGTTGTAAATATATTTGTGATTGTTATTTATTTGCACGTTACAAACTCTCGTGTTTGTCCTGTAACTCTGTTGTTTTCTGAATTCAAACTCCCTCCCTCTCTCTTTCTCTCTCTCTCTAACTATCTATCTATCTACCTCTTCTCTTTTCTCTCTATTTTTAAATATTTAAAAATCAATTAGGAAAGAACTCATTTAAAATTAAGTCTTTTCTGAAAATTTCTCTTTTATATTTAAACATATATTTTTTTCATTTATGCTAATGTATAACTTAATAATTTATACCAAAAGAACCTTAGGAAACTTACCTAACCTTATTATAACAAGCGAAGTTTAATTTAGCCTGATTCAACTAAATATATTTTAGATACATTTACAATAATTTAATAATAAACAAACACAATGAAATATATTTTTTTCGTTAGGTTCAGAATGATTTTTGCGAAATTATTGCATACATAAATTTTCACTTGCCTTATTCGGCAAGAAGAACGTTGCTATTTAAAGCCAAAATAAATTCTGTTCTGTGAATCGCAAATAATATTGGAAAAGTTGTAAATGAAATTATTAATTATCTTTTAATTCAAGAAGTTAGAGGAGGGAGGGAGGGAGGGAGGGAGGGAGGGGAGGGGGAGGGAGGGAGGGAGGGTAGAAACGGGGGTTGGAGGGAGGGAGGAGGAGAGGAATGCAAGTGGTCAATTAGGGTCTTGGGTAGACCTGGATCTTCAGCTAAGATCAAATAATGCAGAAATGAGGTCAAATCAGGTCATGTTTGGTCAAGATTTTGGTGAGAGTGACGAGTTTAGTGTACAACGGTACTGTTCCAGTGAGTGAACATTCTAATGTAAGAGATATACATTGCTAAATTTAACACATTGTGCGAGGCAGGAGAGATGTGGAACATGTTACACAGATAATACCTCGACCTGTTTCTCAAGACACCGGCCGTCAGGAACCCACATTTCTTCATAAAAAGCTCAGTACCTAGAAGACAAAGTCGCCGGAAATCCACCCCATCACTTCTCTAACACCAGACATTCCTTCTCTGTAGCACTGGAGCAATATCCCCAGGATGATACAGCTGAACACTCCACACACACACTCGCTCGTGAAGCACACCCATCAAGCTTGCCGTACTGGCCACTAACAATTACCTTAAGAAAGATATTCGTAACAGTAACAGCAACATCCAGCAAAGACTTATGACACTTGACGTTGCAAACACTGCAGAACACAGACTATGGCGAACTCATCAACATCACTATCAACATCTCCACCAGGGCGTTGTCTAACACGGAGGAGGAGGACGAATCTCTGAGCCTAGGAATAAAGTTCTCCAATGGAATGCTGAAGAAAACTGATCACCATTCACCAAAAACTAATGATTCGGTGACAGAAAATTCCAGGAAAAACAATACACGAGGACTTATTATTGAAGCAATCTGTGAACCTCCCAGCACAGTTATCTTTCAACTGAAAAATCAGCGTATTGAGAGAGTTGGCAGACGACATCTCCATCTTCGTTACCAATTCTGTCCAAGAGGCCTCCATATTCGTCACCTCTGTCAAATGGGTCTCCGTCCTTGTCACCTCTTCTGTAAGTCAGAGACACTTATGTACCCCATCTCTAAAATCATATTTAAATAACGCCTAAAGTGATTTTTACAAGATATCAGATGTAACCTTTAATTAAACAGAGAAAATTATTTCACGTGATGCCCCGTCACATCCAGATCAAGTGTTGTACTTGTGTCTACTTCCTGGCATCCCTGACTCTCCTGCATACTTAACTTGCAATTGTTACTCCTCCCACGTCCCCCCACATCTCTTCTCAAACGGTCTATTTCTGTCTACCCTATCAATTTCTCTGAGTATTTTGGATGAAGTTATCATGTTTCACTTTTTTTTTGTCCTCTAAGGCCTCTCCCAGCAGCCCCTTTCCCGTAACTCTGGAACTAGCCTCGTTCCAGTAGCTCTGCATTTTCTTAAGTTACTTAACATCTGGAGAGGGATCCACGTTGGTGCTGCATACTCCAAGATGAACCTGACACTGTTGCATGAAGGCTCCTGTATCATTCAATGTTGAGAATCTTGAAGGTTATTCATAATTTGCAAAACGAGCATTGCCTCTGGAGACATACCAGGCTCTATGTTCACCCCGTAGGTCTTTGTGTATTTTAGTGTGAGTTCTGCAGCCCTTGTCGTCCCATGTCATCTTCGTCCAGTCTTCTTGCCCCTTACCAACCTTCGTAACCTTGCGTTTTCTCTGGGTTAAATTTAAGTAATCAATTGTCTGACCACTTCTGCAGTTTGTCCGTGTCCATTTGCAGCCTTTCCCTGTCCTTATCTGTTTTTTATTCTAAGTAGTTTATATAATCAAACGGGGATACATCTGATTCACTCCCTTCTGGTCATTCACTTATACCAGAAACGGTACTGATCCTACTGATCGTTGCAGAATCCCACTTATAACTCTTCCCAACCCGACATCTCTTCTCGTACAAGACATACTTTGCTTCCTTCCTCTTTGGTGTTCTTTGATTCATGGGAGTACATTCCTTGTTTTTCCTTCGAACACCTCAACTTCTGTTCCATTCTCCTACCTTCATGTGGTCTAAAAATTACAGTCTACCCATCCCTCTCTCTCTCTATCTCTCTCTCTCTCCCTCTCTCTCTCTCTCTCTCTCTCTCTCTCTCTCTCACTTTTCTTACGTCAATTCTTTATTTCAACTCGTTTGTAGAACAATATTTGTTATCTCTGATCCCATGCTGGTTATTGATTAGGAAATCATATCAGTTCTGGTGTTCTATTATCCTCCTTCTGATTATCTTCTCTATTATCTGACATGGTATGCATGTCAGTGGCCCCGTGGCCTGGTGGCTTAAGCTATCGCTTCACACGGTGATGGACGGGTTCGATTCCCGGCGATGCTAGAAACGTTAGAAGTATTTCCTTACAACGGTTGTCTATGTTCACTCATCAGTAAAATAGGTACCTGGGTGTTAGTGGACTGGTGTGGGTCGCATCCTGGGACAAACCCGACCTAATTTGCGGGAAATGCTGTACATAACAACGGCTTTCTGTATAGTAGTATGTCACTGATGTCAGCTATGGTCTGAAGTTTAACACGTCGTGTCTGGTCATCGACCCGCAGACCTCAGCTATCAATGGTATGATTCCAAGGATCTCCACTCCTCGAGAGGTCATGAGTGTGGAAAGGTGGTGTGTTTGTTGTGTGTGTGTGTGTGTGTGTGTGTGTGATGGAGACAGGGGTATGTGTGTGTGGTGGAGACAGGGGTGTGTGTGTGTGGTGGAGACAGGGGCGTGTGTGTGTGGTGGAGACAGGGGCGTGTGTGTGTGGTGGAGACAGGGTGCGTGTGTGTGTGGTGAGACAGGGTGTGTGTGTGTGGTGAGACAGGGGCGTGTGTGTGTGGTGGAGACAGGGGCGTGTGTGTGTGGTGGAGACAGGGGTGTGTGTGTGTGTGGTGGAGACAGGGGCGTGTGTGTGTGGTGGAGACAGGGGTGTGTGTGTGTGTGGTGGAGACAGGGGCGTGTGTGTGGTGGAGACAGGGGTGTGTGTGTGTGGTGGAGACAGGGCGTGTGTTGTGGTGAGACAGGGCGTGTGTGTGTGGTGGAGACAGGGGAGTGTGTGTGGTGGAGACAGGGGTGTGTGTGTGTGTGTGGTGGAGACAGGGGCTTGTGTGTGTGGTGGAGACAGGGGCGTGTGTGTGTGGTGGAGACAGGGGCGTGTGTGTGTGGTGGAGACAGGGGTATGTGTGTGTGGTGGAGACAGGGCGTGTGTGTGTTGGAGACAGGGCGTGTGTGTGTGGAGACGGGCGTGTGTGTGTGGTGGAGACAGGGGCGTGTGTGTGGTGAAGACAGGGGTGTGTGTGTGATGGAGACAGGGCGTGTGTGTGGTGGAGAAGGGGCGTGTGTGTGGTGGAGACAGGCGGTGTGTGTGGTGGAGACAGGTGGTGTATGTGGTGGAGACAGGGGTGTGTGTGGTGGAGACAGGTGGGTGTATGTGGTGGAGACAAGGATGTGTATAAGGGTGGAGATGAACCGGGGATGTGCTGGAGAGGAAGGATGTGTTGTGTGGTTGAGGCGGAAGTAGCAAATATGAAAGTCGACCTTCATGATGTAACATGTCGACACAACAGTTGAAATTGTCCTCTGCCTTCCCTCCCCTCCCCCCCCCTCCCCCCTCCCCCTCCCCTCTCTCTCTCCCCCACTCCCTCCCCCCTTTCCCTCCCCTCCCCCTCTCCCTCTCCCTCCCTCAAAAACCCATTTTCTTAAATCCCAGGATACGCTGTGACTAATTCCCTTCAACACCCCACCACCCCCTCCCCGCCCCCTCCCCTCCCCCTCCCCGCCCCCTCCCCCTCCCCCTCCCCACTCCCTCCCTCTCAGCCAACCCGCCCACTCCCACCTTCCCCTTTTCCGTCCACACCCTTATTTCGTCTTTTCCCCCCCCCACCCCCTTTCCCTCCAGCCAGATTCCCTCACCCCACTTCCTGTGTTCATGCACAATCCCCCCCCACCATGCCTATTCACCCACTCCCACACCCATGAACAACCTTCACCCATTCCACAGCACTTTAAGACTTCTGACACCTCCCCCAAACCCCTCCCACGTTCCCACACCCCTCCCACGTTCCCCACACCCCTCCCACGTTCCCCACACCCCTCCCACGTTCCCCACACCCCACCCACGTTCCCCCACAACACCTCCCATTATCCCTCGCACCCCTTCCACGTTCTCCACACCCCTCCCACGTTGCCCACACCCCACCCACGTTCCCCACACACATCCCACGTTCCCCCACACACCTCCCATGTTCCCCACATCCCCACCCATGCCTTCCACACCCATCCCACACACACACCACAACCTTCCCACGTTCCCCACACCCTTCCCAAGTTCCTCAGTCCCCACCCACGTTCCCCCACACACCTCCCACGTTCCCCACGTCCCACCCATGTTCCCTCACACCCCACCTACGCTCCCCACACACCTCCCACAATTCCCCACACCTCCCCAAACTTGATTGAGACAGGTTGGTACACCTGCCAGACTCCTGGCATATTGTAATTATTCCCCTATGATTATACTAGTGGTAGCTATCTCTATGTCCACACCCCGCCCACACCCCCGCCCCACACCCCGCCCACACCCCCGCCCACACCCCCGCCCACACCCCCGCCCACACCCCCGCCCCCACCCCCGCCCACACCCCCGCCCACACCCCCGCCCCACACCCCCTCCCACACCACCGCCCACACCCCCACCCACTCCCCCCGCCCACACCCCGTCCACACACCCGTCCTCACCCCCGCCCACACCCCCGTCAAACCCCCGCCCACACCCACCCGCCCACACCCCAGTCCACACCCCCGCCCACACCACCGCCCACACCCCGCCCCCGCCCCACACCCCACCCACTCCCCCGCCCACACCCCGTCCACACACCCGTCCTCACCCCCGCCCACACACCCCCGTCCACACCCACGCCCACACCCCCGCCCACACAACCGCCCACACCTCGCCCACACCCCCCCCGCCCACACCCCCCGCCCCACACCCCGGTCCACACACCCCCGCCCACACACCCCGTCCACCACCACCGCCCACACCCCCGTCCACACCCCCGCCCACACCCCCGTCCACACCCCAGCCCACACCACCGCCCACACCACCCGCCCACACCCCCCACCCACCCCCCGCCCACACCCCGTCCACCACACCCGTCCTCACCCCCGCCCACACCCCCCGTCCACACCCACGCCCACACCCCCGCCCACACCCACCCGCCCACACCTTCGCCCACACCCCCGCCCACACCCCCGCCCACACCCGGTCCACACCCCCGCCCACACCCCCCGTCCACACCACCGCCCACACCCCGTCCCACACCCCCGCCCACACCCCCGTCCACACACCCGCCCACACCCCCCCACACCCTCCGCCCACATCACCGCCCACACCCCCGCCCACACCCCACCCACACCACCGTCCACACACCCGCCCACACCCCCGTCCACACGTCCGCCCACATCACCGCTTACACCCCCGCCCACACCCCACCCAACCACCGTCCACACCCCCCGCCCACACCCCCCGTCCACACCCCTGTCCACACCTCCGTCCACACCCCCGCCCACACCCCCGTCCACACCCCCGCCTACACCCCCGCCCAAACCCCCGCCCACAACCCCCCGCCCACACCCCCGCCCACACCCCCGCCCACACCCCCGCCCACACCCCCCCCACACCCCAGCCCACACCCCCGCCCACACCCCCGCCCACACCCCCGCCCACACCATCACCACTAAATACATTGGTTCTACAAGGCGTCTATGGTAACTCATTGACCAAAATGGAGGAAGGAGGACGTGAGGGGTGTGGTGAGAGGGGAAGTGAGGTGTGAGGGTGAGGGGAGAATTGAGAGAAGAGGATGAGGAGTGGGAGTGAAGGGAAGGAAGAGATTCAGGTGATGGACCAGTTGAGGGGAGGTGGTGAACCAGTTGAGGGGAGGTGGTGAACCAGTTGAGGGGAGGTGGTGAACCAGTTGAGGGGAGGTGGTGAACCAGTTGAGGGGAGGTGGTGAACCAGTTGAGGGGAGGTGAGTAAACCAGTTGAGGGGAGGTGGTGAACCAGTTGAGGGGAGGGTGAACCAGTTGAGGGAGGTGGTGAACCAGTTGAGGGGAGGTGGTGAACCAGTTGAGGGGAGGTGGTGAACCAGTTGAGAGTAGGTGGTGAACCAGTTGAGGGGTTGTAATGGGCCAGTTGAGGGGAGATGGTGAACCATTTGAGGGGAGGTGGTGAACCAGTTGAGGGGAGGTGGTCAGCCAGTTGAGGGGAGGTGGTGAACCAGTTGAGGGGAGGTGGTGAACCAGTTGAGGGGAGGTGGTGAACCAGTTGAGGGGAGGTGGTGAACCAGTTGAGAGTAGGTGGTGAACCAGTTGAGGGGTTGTAATGGGCCAGTTGAGGGGAGATGGTGAACCATTTGAGGGGAGGTGGTGAACCAGTTGAGGGGAGGTGGTGAACCAGTTTAGGGGAGGTGGTGAACCAGTTGAGAGGAGGTGGTGAACCAGTTGAGGGGAGGTGGTGAACCAGTTGAGGGGAGGTGCTGAACCAGTTGAGGGAGTGGTGAATCAGTTGAGGGGAGTGGGTGAACCAGTTTGAGGGAAGGTGGTGAACCAGTTGAGGGGAGGTGGTGAACCAGTTGAGGGGAGGTGGTGAACCAGTTGAGGGGAGGTGATGAACCAGTTGAGGGGGAGGTGATGGCCAGTTGAGGGGAGGTGGTGAACCAGTTGAGAGGAGGTGGTGAACCAGTTGAGGGGAGGTGGTGAACCAGTTGAGGGAAGGTGGTGAACCAGTTGAGAGTAGGTGTGAACCAGTTGAGGGGAGGTAATGGGCCAATTGAGGGGAGTGGTGAACCATTTGAGGGGAGGTGGTGAACCAGTTGAGGGGAGGTGGTGAACCATTGAGGGGAGGTGGTGAACCAGTTGAGAGAAGGTGGTGAACCAGTTGAGGGGAGGTGGTGAACCAGTTGAGGGGGTGGTGAACCAGTTGAGGGGAGTGGTGAACCAGTTGAGGGAAGGTGGTGAACCAGTTGAGGGGAGGTGGTGAACCAGTTGAGGGGAGGTGGTGAACCAGTTGAGGGGAGGTGGTGAACCAGTTGAGGGGAGGTGGTGAACCAGTTTAGGGGAGGTGGTGAACCAGTTGAGAGGAGGTGGTGAACCAGTTGAGGGGAGGTGGTGAACCAGTTGAGGGAGGTGGAACCAGTTGAGGGGAGGTGGTGAATCAGTTGAGGGAGGTGGTGAACCATTTGAGGAAGGTGGTGAACCAGTTGAGGGAGGTGTGAACCAGTTGAGGTGAGGTGTGGGCCAGTTGAGGCGAGGTGGTGAACCAGTTGAGGGGAGGTGGTGAACCAGTTGAGGGGAGATGTGAACCAGTTGAGGAAGTGTGTGAACCAGTTGAGAGTAGGTGTGAACCAGTTGAGGGGAGGTAATGGGCCAGTTGAGGGGAGGTGGTGAAACCATTTGAGGGGAGGTGGTGAACCAGTTGAGGGAGGTGGTGAACCAGTTGAGAGGAGGGGTGAACCAGTTGAGGGGAGGTGGTGAACCAGTTGAGGGGAGGTGGTGAACCAGTTGAGGGGAGGTGGTGAACCAGTTGAGGGAAGGTGGTGAACCAGTTGAGGGGAGGTGGTGAACCAGTTGAGGGAGGTGGTGAACCAGTTGAGGGGAGGTGGGGAACCAGTTTAGGGGAGGTGGTGAACCAGTTGAGGGGAAGTGATGGCCAGTTGAGGGGAGGTGTGAACCAGTTGAGGGGAGGTGGTGAACCAGTTGAGGGAGGTGGTGAACCAGTTGAGGAAGGTGGTGAACCCCAGTTGAGGGGAGGTGGTGAACCAGTTGAGGGGAGGTGGTTGAACCAGTTGAAGGGAGGTGGGTGACCAGTTGAGGGGAGGTGATGGGCCAGTTGAGGGGAGGTGGTGAACCAGTTGAGGGAGGTGGTGAACCAGTTGAGGGATGTGGTGAGCCAGCTGAGAGGAGGTGGTGAACCAGTTGAGGGAGGTGGTGAACCAGTTGAGGGGAGGTGGTGAACCAGTTGATGGGAAGTGATGAACCAGTTGAGGGGAGGTGTGAATCAGTTGAGGGGAGGTGGTGAACCAGTTGAGGAAGGTGGTGAACCAGTTGAGGGGAGGTGGTGAACCAGTTGAGGGGAGGTGGTGAACCAGTTGAGGGGAGGTGATGAACCAGTTGAGGGGAGGTGATGGGCCAGTTGAGGGGAGGTGGTGAACCAGTTGAGAGGAGGTGGTGAACCAGTTGAGGGGAGGTGGTGAACCAGTTGAGGGAAGGTGGTGAACCAGTTGAGAGTAGGTGGTGAACCAGTTGAGGGGAGGTAATGGGCCAATTGAGGGGAGGTGGTGAACCATTTGAGGGGAGGTGGTGAACCAGTTGAGGGGAGGTGGTGAACCAGTTGAGGGGAGGTGGTGAACCAGTTGAGAGAAGTGGTGAACCAGTTGAGGGGAGGTGGTGAACCAGTTGAGGGGAGGTGGTGAACCAGTTGAGGGGAGGTGGTGAACCAGTTGAGGGAAGGTGGTGAACCAGTTGAGGGGAGGTGGTGAACCAGTTGAGGGGAGGTGGTGAACCAGTTGAGGGGAGGTGGTGAACCAGTTGAGGGGAGGTGGTGAACCAGTTTAAGGGAGGTGGTGAACCAGTTGAGAGGAGGTGGTGAACCAGTTGAGGGGAGGTGGTGAACCAGTTGAGGGGAGGTGGTGAACCAGTTGAGGGGAGGTGGTGAATCAGTTGAGGGGAGGTGGTGAACCATTTGAGGGAAGGTGGTGAACCAGTTGAGGGGAGGTGGTGAACCAGTTGAGGGTGAGGTGGTGGGCCAGTTGAGGCGAGGTGGTGAACCAGTTGAGGGGAGGTGGTGAACCAGTTGAGGGGAGATGGTGAACCAGTTGAGGGAAGGTGGTGAACCAGTTGAGAGTAGGTGGTGAACCAGTTGAGGGGAGGTAATGGGCCAGTTGAGGGGAGGTGGTGAACCATTTGAGGGGAGGTGGTGAACCAGTTGAGGGGAGGTGGTGAACCAGTTGAGAGGAGGTGGTGAACCAGTTGAGGGGAGGTGGTGAACCAGTTGAGGGGAGGTGGTGAACCAGTTGAGGGGAGGTGGTGAACCAGTTGAGGGAAGGTGGTGAACCAGTTGAGGGGAGGTGGTGAACCAGTTGAGGGGAGGTGGTGAACCAGTTGAGGGGAGGTGGGGAACCAGTTTAGGGGAGGTGGTGAACCAGTTGAGGGGAAGTGATGGGCCAGTTGAGGGGAGGTGGTGAACCAGTTGAGGGGAGGTGGTGAACCAGTTGAGGGGAGGTGGTGAACCAGTTGAGGGAAGGTGGTGAACCAGTTGAGGGGAGGTGGTGAACCAGTTGAGGGGAGGTGGTGAACCAGTTGAAGGGAGGTGGTGACCAGTTGAGGGGAGGTGATGGGCCAGTTGAGGGGAGTGGTGAACCAGTTGAGGGGAGGTGGTGAACCAGTTGAGGGATGTGGTGACAGTTGAGAGGAGGTGGTGAACCAGATGAGGGGAGGTGGTGAACCAGTTGAGGGGAGGTGGTGAACCAGTTGATGGGAAGTGATGAACCAGTTGAGGGGAGGTGGTGAACCAGTTGAAGGGAGGTGTTGAACCAGTTGATGGGAAGTGATGAACCAGTTGAGGGGAGGTGGTGAACCAGTTGAGGGGAGGTGGTGAAAAAGTTGAGGTGAGGTGGTGAACCAGTTGAGGGGAGGTGGTGAACCATTGATGGGAAGTGATGAACCATTGAGGGGAGGTGGTGAACCAGTTGAGGGGAGGTGGTGAACCAGTTGAGGGGAGTGGGTGAACCGATGATGGGAAGTGATGAACCAGTTGAGGTGAGGTGGTGAACCAGTTGAGGGGAGGTGGTGAACCAGTTGATGGAAAGTGATGAACCAGTTGAGGGGAGGTGGTGAACCAGTTGAGGGGAGGTGATGGGCCAGTTGAGGGGAGGTGGTGAACCAGTTGAGGGGAGGTGGTGAACCAGTTGAGGGGAGGTGGTGAACCAGTTGATGGAAAGTGATGAACCAGTTGAGGTGAGGTGGTGAACCAGTTGAGGGGAGGTGGTGAACCAGTGAGGGGGGAGGTGGTGAACCAGTTGATGGAAAGTGATGAACCAGTTGAGGTGAGGTGGTGAACCAGTTGAGGGGAGGTGGTGAACCAGTTGAGGGGAGGTGGTGAACCAGTTGAGGGGAGGTGATGGGCCAGTTGAGGGGAGGTGGTGAACCAGTTGAGGGGAGGTGGTGAACCAGTTGAGGGGAGTTGGTGAACCAGTTGAGGGGAGGTGGCGAACCAGTTGAGGGAAGGTGGTGAACCAGTTGATGGAAAGTGATGAACCAGTTGAGGGGAGGTGGTGAACCAGTTGAGGGGAGGTGATGGGCCAGTTGAGGGGAGGTGGTGAACCAGTTGAGGGGAGGTGGTGAACTAGTTGAGGGGAGGTGGTGAACCAGTTGAGGGAAGGTGGTGAACCAGTTGATGGGAAGTGATGAATCAGTTGAGGTGAGGTGGTGAACCAGTTGAGGGAAGGTGGGAACCAGTTGAGGGAGGTGGTGAACAAGTTGATGGGAAGTGATGAATCAGTTGAGGTGAGGTGGTGAACCAGTTGAGGTGAGGTGGTGAACCAGTTGAGGGGAAGTAGTGGGCCGGTTGAGGGGAGGTGGTGAACCTGTTGAGGGGAAGTAGTGGGCCGGTTGAGGGGAGGTGGTGAACCAGTTGAGGGGAAGTAGTGGCCGGTTGAGGGGAGGTGGTGAACCAGTTGAGGGGAAGTAGTGGCCGTGTGAGGGGAGGTGGTGAACCAGTTGAGGGGAAGTAGTGGGCCGGGTGAGGGGAGGTGGTGAACCAGTTGAGGGGAAGTAGTGGGCCGGTTGAGGGGAGGTGGTGAACCAGTTGAGGGGAAGTAGTGGGCCGGGTGGGGGAAAGGGTGGTGAACCAGTTGAGGGGAAGTAGTGGGCCGGGTGAGGGGAGGTGGTGGACCAGTTGAGGGGAAGTAGTGGGCCGGGTGAGGGGAGGTGGTGAACCAGTTGAGGGAAAGTAGTGGGCCGGGTGGAGGGGAGGTGGTGAACCAGTTGAGGGGAAGTAGTGGGCCGGGTGAGGGGAGGTGGTGAACCAGTTGAGGGGAAGTGGGTGGGCCGGTTGAGGGGAGGTGGTGAACCAGTTGAGGGGAAGTAGTGGGCCGGGTGAGGGGAGGTGGTGAACCAGTTGAGGGGAAGTAGTGGGCCGGGTGAGGGGAGGTGGTGAACCAGTTGAGGGGAAGTAGTGGCCGGGTGAGGGGAGGTGGTGAACCAGTTGAGAGGAAGTAGTGGGCCGGGTGAGGGGAGGTGGTGAACCAGTTGAGGGGAAGTAGTGGGCCGGGTGAGGGGAGGTGGACCAGTCTTGGAAGATGAAACGCAGTCATAAGCAGGAACATCAGCAGCCCAGACGCTCTAATGATGGGAGGAGAGAGGGGGAGATAGATAGTGGGGAGGGGAGAGGAGGAGGGAGATAGCAGGGAACGGAGAGACATAGGAGTGGGAGGATATAAAAAAAGAGAGGAAAGGCATAGAGGAGGGAGGGGAAAGGGACAAAAGAGGGGAGGGGTTTATAGTAAGAGAACGTAAGAAAGAGGCAGGTGTTGCTCAGTCAGGAACGTTGATAACATGAGAGAGAGTGTCTGAACAGTGATCTAGTGCTTTAGCAGTGTCTAGCAGTGTCTAGCAGTGTCTAGCAGTATCTGGCAGTGTCTAGCAGTGTTTGTCAGTATCTGGCAGTGTCTAGCAGTGTCTAGCAGTATCTAGCAGTATCTTACAGTGTCTAGCAGTGTCTAGCTGTATCTAGCAGTGTCTAGCAGTCTCTAGCAGTATCTACCAGTGTCTAGCAGTATCTGGCCGTGTCCAGCAGTGTCTAGCAGTATCTAGCAGTATCGAGCAGTGTCTAGCATTGTCTAGGAGTATTTGTAAGTGTCTAGCAGTATCGGACAGTGTCTAGCAGTGTCTAGCAGTATCTAGCAGTGTCTAGCAATATCTAGCAGTGCCTAGCACTGTCTAGCAGTATCTATCAGTTTCTAGCAGTGTTTAGCAGTGTCTAGCAGTATGTAGCAGCGTCTAGCAGTATCTAGCAGTGTCTAGCAGTGTATAGCAGTGTATAGCAGTATCTGTCAGTATCTATCAGTGTCTGGCAGTGTCGAGAAGTATCTAACAGTGTCCAGCAGTGTCTAGCAGCATCTAGCAGTATCTAGCAGTGTCTAGCAGTATCTAGCAGTGTCTTAGCAAGTGTCTAACAGATCTAGCATGTTTAAGACAGTGTTTAGCAGTATCTAGAAGTGTCTAGCAGTGCCTATCAGTGTCTAACAGTGTCTAGCGTATCTAGCAGTATCTAGCAGTGTCTAGCAGTGTCTGACATTGTCCAGCAGTGTCTAGCAGTGTCTAGCAGTGTCTAGGGTATCTAGCAGTATCTAGCAGTGTCTGCAGTGTCTAGCAGCGTCTGACAGTGTCTAGCAGTGTCTAGCAAGTGTCTAGCAATATCTAGCAGTGTCTAGCAGTATGTAGTCGAGTGTCTAGCAGTGTCTAGCAGTGTCTAGCAGTGTCTGCAGTGTCTAACAGTGTTTAGCAGTTCTAGCAGTGTCTAGCAGTGGATGTCGTCTAGCAGTGTCTAGTAGTGTCTAAGTAGTGTCTAGCTGTATCTAGCAGTATCTAGCAGTGTCTAGCAGTGTCTACAGTGTCCAGCAGTGTTAGCAGTGTCTAGCAGTGTCTAGGCTTTCTAGCAGTATCTAGCAGTGTCTAGCAGTGTCTAGGGATCTAGCAGTGTCTAGCAGTGTCTAACAGTGTCTAGCAGTTCTAACAGTATCTAGCAGATGTCTTGCAGTGTCTAGCAGTGTCTGACAGTGTCTAGCATGTCTAGCAGTGTAGCATATCTAGCAGTGTCTAGCAGTATGTAGCAGTGTCTAGCAGTGTCTAGCAGTGTCTGCAGTGTCTAGCAGTGTCTAGCAATGTCTAACAGTGTTTAGCAGTGTCTAGAAGTGATCTAGCAGTGTCTAGCAGTGTCTAGCAGTATCTAGCAGTGTCTAGCAGTGTCTAGCAGTGTCCTTAGCAGTGTCTAGCAGTGTCTAGCATATCTAGCAGTGTCTAGCAGTGTCTAGCAGTGTCTAGCAGTGTCTAGCAGTGTCAAACAGTGTCTAGCAGTGTCTAGCAGTATCTAGCAGTGTCTAGCAGTGTCTAGCAGTGTCTAGCAGTGTCTAGCAGTGTCTAACAGTGTAATAGCAGTGTCTAGCAGTGTCTAGCAGTGTCTAGCAGTGTCTAGCAGTGTCTAACAGTGTCAGCAGTGACTAGCAGTATCTAGCAGTGTCTAGTAGTGTCTAGCAGTGTCTAGCAGTGTCTAGCAGTGTCTAGCAGTGTCTAGCAGTATCTAGCAGTGTCTAGCAGTGTCTAGCAGTGTCTAGCAGTGTCTAGCAGTATCTAGCAGTGTCTAGCAGTGTCTAGCAGTGTCTAGCAGTGTCTAGCAGTGTCTAGCAGTGTCTACAGTGTCTACAGGACAGTGCTAGCAGTATCTAGCAGTGTCTACGTTCATGTCTGCAGTGTCTAGCAGTGTCTAGCAGTGTCTAGCAGTGTCAAACAGTATCTAGCAGTGTCTAACAGTATCTAGCAGTGTCTAGCAGTGTCTAGCAGTGTCTAGCAGTGTCTAGCAGTGTCTAGCAGTATCTAGCAGTGTCTAGCAGTATCTAGCAGTGTCTAGCAGTGTCTAGCAGCATCTAGCAGTATCTAGCAGTGTCTAGCAGTATCTAGCAGTGTCTAGCAGTGTCTAACAGAATCTATCACTGTTTAGAAGTGTTTAGCAGTATCTAGAAGTGTCTAGCAGTGCCTATCAGTGTCTAACAGTGTCTAGCGTATCTAGCAGTATCTAGCAGTGTCTAGCAGTGTCTGACATTGTCCAGCAGTGTCTAGCAGTGTCTAGCAGTGTCTAGGGTATCTAGCAGTATCTAGCAGTGTCTAGCAGTGTCTAGCAGCGTCTGACAGTGTCTAGCAGTGTCTAGAAGTGTCTAGCAATATCTAGCAGCGTCTAGCAGTATGTAGCAGTGTCTAGCAGTGTCTAGCAGTGTCTAGAAGTGTCTAGCAGTGTCTAACAGTGTTTAGCAGTGTCTAGCAGTGTCTAGCAGTGTCTAGCAGTATCTATGAGTGTTAAGTAGTGTCTAGCGTATCTAGCAGTATCTAGCAGTGTCTAGCAGTGTCTGACATTGTCGCACAGTGTGTAGCAGTGTCTAGCAGTGTCTAGGGCATCTAGCAGTATCTAGCAGTGTCTAGCATTTGTCTAGGGCATCTAGCAGTATCTAGCAGTGTCTAACAGTGTCTAGCAGTATCTAACAGTATCTAGCAGTGTCTTGCAGTGTCTAGCAGTGTCTGACAGTGTCTAGCAGTGCCTAGCAGTGAGTAGCAATATCTAGCAGTGTCTAGCAGTAGTAGCTCTAGCATGCTGCGGCCTAGTCTAGCAGTGTCTAGCAGTGTCTACAGTCAGTGTCTAGGCTGGGTGTCTAGCAGATGTCTAGCAGTGTTTAGCAGTGTCTAGAGTGTCTAGCAGTGTCTAGCAGTGTAGCAGTCTAGCAGTATCTAGCAGTGTCTAGCTAGTGATTCTAGCAGTGTCTAGCAGTTTTCTAGCAGTGTCTAGCAGTATCTAGCACCAGTGTCTAGCAGTGTCTAGCAGTGTCTAGCAGTGTCTAGCAGTGTCAAAGCAGTGTCTAGCAGTGTCTAGCAGTTCTAGCATGTACGTGTCTAGCAGTGTCCTAGCAGTGTCTAGCAGTGTCTAGCAGTGTCTAATCAGCGTGTAAGCAGTGTCTAGAGAGTGTCTAGCAGTGTCTAGCAGTGTCTAGCAGTGTCTAACAGTGTCAAGCAGTGTCTAGCAGTATCTAGCAGTGTCTAGCAGTGTCTAGCAGTGTCTAGCAGTGTCTAGCAGTGTCTAGCAGTGTTTGTCTAGCAGTATCTAGCAGTGTCTAGCAGTGTCTAGCAGTGTCTAGCATGTGTGTCTAGAGCAGTAATCTAGCAGTGTCTAGTTCCAGTGTCTACGCTCAGTGTCTAGCAGTGTCTAGCAGTGTCTAGCAGTGTCTAACAGTGTCAAGCAGTGGCTAGCAGTATCTAGCAGTGTCTAGCAGTGTCTAGCAGTGTCTAGCAGTGTCTAGCAGTGTTAGCAGTGTCTAGCAGTTTTCAAACAGTATCTAGCAGTGTCTAATCAGTTAATTCTAGCAGTGTCTAGCAGTGTCTCAGGCAGTGTCTAGCAGTGTCAAAGCAGTGTCTAGCAGTGTCTAACAGTGTCTAGCAGTGGCTGAGCAGTATCTAGCAGTGTCTAGCAGTGTCTAGCAGTGTTTAGTAGTGTCTAGCAGTGTTTAAACAGTGTCTTCGCATATGTCTAGCAGTGTCTAGCAGTGTCTAGCAGAGTCTAGCAGTGTCTAGCAGTGTCGAGCAGTGTCTAGCAGTGGCTAGCACTGTCCAGCAGTGTCTAGCAATGTCTAGCAGTGTCTAGCAGTGCCTAGCAGTGTCTAGCAGTGTCTAGCAGTGTCTAGCAGTGTCTAGCAGTGGCTAGCAGTGTCTAGCAGTGTCTAACAGTGTCAAGCAGTGGCTAGCAGTATCTAGCAGTGTCTAGCAGTGTCTAGCAGTGTCTAGCAGTGTCTAGCAGTGTCTAGCAGTGTCAAACAGTATCTAGCAGTGTCTAACAGTATCTAGCAGTGTCTAGCAGTGTCTAGCAGTGTCTAGCAGTGTCTAGCAGTGTCTAGCAGTATCTAGCAGTGTCTAGCAGTATCTAGCAGTGTCTAGCAGTGTCTAGCAGCATCTAGCAGTATCTAGCAGTGTCTAGCAGTATCTAGCAGTGTCTAGCAGTGTCTAACAGAATCTATCACTGTTTAGAAGTGTTTAGCAGTATCTAGAAGTGTCTAGCAGTGCCTATCAGTGTCTAACAGTGTCTAGCGTATCTAGCAGTATCTAGCAGTATCTAGCAGTGTCTAGCAGTGTCTGACATTGTCCAGCAGTGTCTAGCAGTGTCTAGCAGTGTCTAGGGTATCTAGCAGTATCTAGCAGTGTCTAGCAGTGTCTAGCAGCGTCTGACAGTGTCTAGCAGTGTCTAGAAGTGTCTAGCAATATCTAGCAGCGTCTAGCAGTATGTAGCAGTGTCTAGCAGTGTCTAGCAGTGTCTAGAAGTGTCTAGCAGTGTCTAACAGTGTTTAGCAGTGTCTAGCAGTGTCTAGCAGTGTCTAGCAGTATCTATGAGTGTTAAGTAGTGTCTAGCGTATCTAGCAGTATCTAGCAGTGTCTAGCAGTGTCTGACATTGTCCAGCAGTGTGTAGCAGTGTCTAGCAGTGTCTAGGGCATCTAGCAGTATCTAGCAGTGTCTAGCAGTGTCTAGGGCATCTAGCAGTATCTAGCAGTGTCTAACAGTGTCTAGCAGTATCTAACAGTATCTAGCAGTGTCTTGCAGTGTCTAGCAGTGTCTGACAGTGTCTAGCAGTGCCTAGCAGTGAGTAGCAATATCTAGCAGTGTCTAGCAGTATGTAGCAGTGGCTAGCAGTGTCTAGCAGTGTCTCGCAGTGTCTAGCAGTGTCTAGCAATGTCTAACAGTGTTTAGCAGTGTCTAGAAGTGTCTAGCAGTGTCTAGCAGTGTCTAGCAGTATCTAGCAGTGTCTAGTAGTGTCTAGCAGTGTCTAGCAGTGTCTAGCAGTGTCTAGCAGTATCTAGCAGTGTCTAGCAGTGTCTAGCAGTGTCTAGCAGTGTCTAGCAGTGTCAAACAGTGTCTAGCAGTGTCTAGCAGTATCTAGCAGTGTCTAGCAGTGTCTAGCAGTGTCTAGCAGTGTCTAGCAGTGTCTAACAGTGTAAAGCAATGTCTAGAAGTGTCTAGCAGTGTCTAGCAGTGTCTAGCAGTGTCTAACAGTGTCAAGCAGTGACTAGCAGTATCTAGCAGTGTCTAGTAGTGTCTAGCAGTGTCTAGCAGTGTCTAGCAGTGTCTAGCAGTGTCTAGCAGTATCTAGCAGTGTCTAGCAGTGTCTAGCAGTGTCTAGCAGTGTCTAGCAGTATCTAGCAGTGTCTAGCAGTGTCTAGCAGTGTCTAGCAGTGTCTAGCAGTGTCTAGCAGTGTCTAACAGTGTCAAGCAGTGGCTAGCAGTATCTAGCAGTGTCTAGCAGTGTCTAGCAGTGTCTAGCAGTGTCTAGCAGTGTCTAGCAGTGTCTAGCAGTGTCAAACAGTATCTAGCAGTGTCTAACAGTATCTAGCAGTGTCTAGCAGTGTCTAGCAGTGTCTAGCAGTGTCTAGCAGTGTCTAGCAGTGTCTAACAGTGTCTAGCAGTGGCTAGCAGTATCTAGCAGTGTCTAGCAGTGTCTAGCAGTGTTTAGTAGTGTCTAGCAGTGTTTAACAGTGTCTAGCAATGTCTAGCAGTGTCTAGCAGTGTCTAGCAGAGTCTAGCAGTGTCTAGCAGTGTCGAGCAGTGTCTAGCAGTGGCTAGCACTGTCCAGCAGTGTCTAGCAATGTCTAGCAGTGTCTAGCAGTGCCTAGCAGTGTCTAGCAGTGTCTAGCAGTGTCTAGCAGTGTCTAGCAGTGGCTAGCAGTGTCTAGCAGTGTCTAGCAGTGGCTAGCAGTGTCTAGCAGTGTCTAGCAGTGTCTAGCAGTGTTTATCAGTGTCTAGCAGTGTCTAGCAATGTCTAGCAGTGTCTAGCAGTGTCTAGCAGTGTCTAGCAGTGTCTAGCAGTGTCTAGCAGTGTCTATCAGTGTCTAGCAGTGTCTAACAGTGTCTAGCAGTGTCTAGCAGTGTCTAGCAGTTTCTAGCAGTGTCTAGCAGTGTCTAGCAGTATCTAGCAGTATCTAGCAGTGTCTAGCAGTGTCTAGCAGTGTCTAGCAGTGTCTAGCAGTGTCTAGCAGTGTCTAGCAATGTCTAGCAGTGTCTAGCAGTGTCTAGCAGTGTCTAGCAGTGTCTACCAGTGTCTAGCAGTGTCTAGCAATGTCTAGCAGTGTCTAACAGTGTCTAACAGTGTCTAGCAGTGTCTAGCAGTGTCTAGCAGTGTCTAGCAGTGTCTAGCAGTGTCTAGCAGTGTCTAACAGTGTCTAGCAGTCTCTAGCAGTGTCTAGCAGTGTCTAGCAGTGTCTAGCATTGGCTAGCAGTGTCTAGCAGTGTCTAGCAGTGTCTAGCAGTGTCTAGCAGTGTCTAGCAGTGTCGAGCAGTGTCTAGCAGTGGCTAGCAGTGTCTAGCAGTGTCTAGCAATGTCTAGCAGTGTCTAGCAGTGTCTAGCAGTGTCTAGCAGTGGCTAGCAGTGTCTAGCAGTGTCTAGCAGTGTCTAGCAGTGTCTAGCAGTGTCTAGCAGTGGCTAGCAGTGGCTAGCAGTGTCTAGCAGTGTCTAGCAGTGTCTAGCAGTGTCTAGCAGTGTTTAGCAGTGTCTAGCAATGTCTAGCAGTGTCTAGCAGTGTCTAGCAGTGTCTAGCAGTGTCTAGCAGTGTCTAGCAGTGTCTAGCGTTGTCTAGTAGTGTCTAACAGTGTCTAGCAGTGTCTAGCAGTGTCTAGCAGTGTTTAGCAGTGTCTAGCAGTGTCTAGCAGTATCTAGCAGTATCTAGCAGTGTCTAGCAGTGTCAAGCAATGTCTAGCAGTGTCTAGCAGTGTCTAGCAGTGTCTACCAGTGTCTAACAGTGTCTAGCAGTGTCTAGCAGTGTCTAGCAGTGTCTAGCAGTGTCTAGCTGTATCTAGCAGTATCTAGCAGTGTCTAGCAATGTCTAGCAGTGTCTAGCAGTGTCTAGCAGTGTCTACCAGTGTCTACCAGTGTCTAGCAGTGTCTACCAGTGTCTAGCAGTGTCTAGCAGTGTCTAGCAGCATCTAGCAGTATCTAGCAATGTCTAACAGTGTCTAGCAGTGTCTAGCAGTGTCTAGCAGTGTTTAGCAGTGTCTAGCAGTGTCTAGCAGTGTCTAGCAGTGTCTATCAGTATCTAGCAGTATCTAGCAGTGTCTAGCAGTGTCTAGCAGTGTCTAGCAGTGTCTAGCAGTGTCTAGCAGTGTCTAGCAATGTCTAGCAGTGTCTAGCAGTGTCTAGCAGTGTCTGGCAGTGTCTAGCAGTGTCTAGCAGTGTCTAGCAGTGTCTAGCAGTATCTAGCAGTGTCTAGCAGTGTCTAGCAATGTCTAGCAGTGTCTAGCAGTGTCTAGCAGTGTCTAGCAGTGTCTAGCAGTGTCTAGCAATGTCTAGCAGTGTCTAGCTGTGTCTAGCAGTGTCTAGCAGTGTCTAGCAGTGTCTAGCAATGTCTAGCAGTGTCTAGCAGTGTCTAGCTGTGTCTAGCAGTGTCTAGCAGTGTCTAGCAGTGTCTAGCAGTGTCTAGCAGTGTCTAGCAATGTCTAGCAATGTCTAGCAGTGTCTAGCAGTGTCTAGCAGTGTCTAGCAGTGTCTAGCAATGTCTAGCAGTGTCTAGCAGTGTCTGGCAGTGTCTAGCAGTGTCTAGCAGTGTCTAGCAGTGTCTAGCAGTATCTAGCAGTGTCTGGCAGTGTCTAGCAATGTCTAGCAGTGTCTAGCAGTGTCTAGCAGTGTCTAGCAGTGTCTAGCAGTGTCTAGCAGTGTCTAGCAGTGTCTAGCAATGTCTAGCAGTGTCTAGCAGTGTCTAGCAGTGTCTAGCAGTGTCTAGCAATGTCTAGCAATGTCTAGCAGTGTCTAGCAGTGTCTAGCAGTGTCTAGCAGTGTCTAGCAATATCTAGCAGTGTCTAGCAGTGTCTAGCAGTGTCTAGCAGTGTCTAGCAGTGTCTAGCAGTGTCTAGCAATGTCTAGCAGTGTCTAGCAGTGTCTAGCAGTGTCTAGCAGTGTCTAGCAATGTCTAGCAGTGTCTAGCAGTGTCTAGCAGTGTCTAGCAGTGTCTAGCAGTGTCTAGCCGTGTCTAGTAGTGTCTAGCAGTGTCTAGCAGTGTCTAGCAGTGTCTAGCAGTGTCTAGCAGTGTCTAGCAGTGTCTAGCAGTGTCTAGTAGTGTCTAGCAGTGTCTAGCAGTGTCTATCAGTGTCTAGGAGTGTCTAGCAGTGTCTAGCAGTGTCTAGCAGTGTCTAGCAGTGTCTAGCAGTGTCTAGCAGTGTCTAGTAGTGTGTAGCAGTGTCTAGCAGTGTCTAGCAGTGTCTAGTAGTGTCTACGAGTGTCTAGCAGTGTCTAGTAGTGTCTAGCAGTGTCTAGCAGTGTCTAGCAGTGTCTAGTAGTGTCTAGGAGTGTCTAGCAGTGTCTAGTAGTGTCTAGCAGTGTCTAGCAGTGTCTAGCAGTGTCTGGCAGTGTCTAGTAGTGTCTAGTAGTGTCTAGGAGTGTCTAGGAGTGTCTAGCAGTGTCTAGCAGTGTCTAGCAGTGTCTAGCAGTGTCTAGCAGTGTCTAGCAGTGTCTAGCAGTGTCTAGCAGTGTCTAGCAGTGTCTAGCAATGTCTAGCAGTGTCTAGCAGTGTCTAGCAGTGTCTAGCAGTGTCTAGCAGTGTCTGGCAATGTCTAGCAGTGTCTAGCAGTGTCTAGCAATGTCTAGCAATGTCTAGCAGTGTCTAGCAGTGTCTTGCAGTGTCTAGCAGTGTCTAGCAGTGTCTAGCAGCGTCTAGCAGCGTCTAGCAGTGTCTAGCAGTGTCTAGCAGTGTCTGGCAATGTCTAGCAATGTCTAGCAGTGTATAGCAGTGTCTAGCGGTGTCTAGCAGTGTCTAGCAGTGAGAGTTTTGTGCAATTATTATTATTATTGTCATTATTATGGCTATTTTTATAGCCATGAAGAAACTCTAAACCCGCAAGGGTGGGGGTGATGCTGGTCTGGAGATCAGGGCTCCGAACCGGAAGAAAGGGAGAGAGATACCTCCCATTCCTTGGATCAAGGGAGTCTTAGTACCCCCCGCCCCCCCCCTGCAGGAAGAGTCGTAAGAAGGATATATAAAAAATCCTGAAAGCGAAAAAGGGAATGAAGAGGAAGCAAGAAAAATATATATATTACGAAGACGGGAAGTGGGAGAGGTGGAGTGAGAGAGAGAGAGAGAGAGAGAGAGAGAAAGAGGGAGAGAGAGAGGGTGGGGAGAGATGCTTTCCTGTACCACTAAAGCGGCGCTACTCTAGGATTAAAATTCCCCCACCGCACCGCCCCCGCCCCAAGCCCCCCCCGCCCCGCCCCCCCTGGAATTCACAAGAAAAAAAAATAATATATATATATATATATATATATATATATATATATATATATATTATATATATATATATATATATATATATTATATATATATATATATATATGTGTGTGTGTGTGTGTGTGTGTGTGTGTGTGTGTGTGTGTGTGTGTGTGTGTGTATATATTTATATATATATTACAGCTTAGGTTCGACTGGTTCATTCGTCCAGCTGGTTCATTCGTCCAGCTGGTTTTTACACAAAAAGACCCACAAAAGTACCCGATATCACGCAAAACCGCAGGTCGGTACAGTGTTCGTGTGCGGATACGGCCTGGTCAAACACGAAGTCCACCGGGGTTCGATCCCCGGTACGGGTGGAAACATTACGATGTGTTTCCTTAAGACACCTGCTGTCTATGTTCACCTAGCAGTAAAATAGGTACCTGGTTGTTAATCGACTGGTGTGGGTCGCATCCTGGGACAAAATTAACCTAATTTGCGGCTTTCTATTTATATCGTTGTATGTCATTGATGTCAGCTATGGTCTGTATAAGTTGTATCATATACTTACAACTAAGATATGTTATTTAAATTTGGTTTATTAACTCACTGCTTATCACACACAACCCAATCTCATCAGTCACACCTATTTGTGGTTGCAGCGGGTCGAGTCACAGCTCCTGGTCCCCGCCCCTTCGCTGGTCGCTACTATGTCCACTCTCTCCCTGCTCCATGAGCTTGATCGTATCTCTTCTTAAAGCTATGTATGGATCCTGCCTCCACTACATCATTCTCCGGATTGTTCCACTTCCTGACGACTCTGTTACTGAAGAAATACTTCCTAACATCCCTGTGACTCATCTGAGTTTTCAATTTCCAATTGTGACCCCTTGTTGTTGTGTCCCATCTCTCAAACATCCTGTCCCTATCCACCTTGTCAGTTCCTCTCCGTATTTTATATATTGTTCTCATGTTCCCTCTATCCCTCCTGTCCTACAGTGTCGTCAGGCTGGGTTCCCTTAACCTGTCCTCGTAGGACTTACCCAGTGTAGGAGTTGGTTGTTAGTTGAATTAGCTACTAAACGGGCATTAAAAATAAGAGAATGTTAAGTGGAACTCTGTTTTTTCAAACAAGTTTGCGAAGCATTTTTCTGAAAGGAACTAGCAAACGTTCTTGAAGTAGAACAGTACGACGAGGAACTAGCAGACCCATCATCCATCATAATGTATCAAGTTAAACATATCTATGGAGAAAGTAACGAGGTCAGCAGATTGCAAGATGTTGTTACTGCTAGACTAAGGCTGGGCTATAAGGATCTCTGACAGCACTGTTGTTACTGCTAGACTAAGGCTGGGCTATAAGGATCTCTGACAGCACTGTTGTTACTGCTAAACTAAGGCTGGGCTATAAGGATCTCTGACAGCACTGTTGTTACTGCTAGACTAAGGCTGGGCTATAAGGATCTCTGACAGCACTGTTGTTACTGCTAGACTAAGGCTGGGCTATAAGGATCTCTGACAGCACTGCTGTTACTGCTAGACTAAGGCTGGGCTATAAGGATCTCTGACAGCACTGCTGTTACTGCTAGACTAAGGCTGGGCTATAAGGATCTCTGACAGCACTGTTGTTACTGCTAGACTAAGGCTGGGCTATAAGGATCTCTGACAGCACTGTTGTTACTGCTAGACTAAGGCTGGACTATAAGGATCTCTGACAGCACTGTTGTTACTGCTAGACTAAGGCTGGCCTATAAGGATCTCTGACAGTACTGTTGTTACTGCTAGACTAAGGCTGGGCTATAAGGATCTCTGACAGCACTGTTGTTACTGCTAGACTAAGGCTGGGTTATAAGGATCTCTGACAGCACTGCTGTTACTGCTAGACTAAGGCTGGGCTATAAGGATCTCTGACAGCACTGCTGTTACTGCTAGACTAAGGCTGGGCTATAAGGATCTCTGACAGCACTGTTGTTACTGCTAGACTAAGGCTGGGCTATAAGGATCTCTGACAGCACTGTTTATATGGAGATGTCAATGAGATAAAAAACAAAGTGTGGACACAGTGTCATACACTGGTGTGTGGACACAGTGTCATAAACTGGTGTTTGGACACAGTGTCATAAACTGGTGTGTGGACACAGTGTCATAAACTGGTGTGTGGATACAGTGTCATACACTGGTGTGTGGATACAGTGTCATACACTGGTGTGTGGATACAGTGTCATACACTGGTGTGTGGATACAGTGTCATACACTGGTGTGTGGACAGTGTTATACACTGGTGTGTGGACAGTGTTATACACTGGTGTGTGGACAGTAACAGTGTAGTATCTTAGTAAGCAAACACACCAACGTACAGAGACAGTTTAGAAGATAAGAGACATGGGCAGCACTCGGGGGTCGTTATTGTGAAGATATTTCCAAGACTTTAACAAGTCCAATGAGATAATCAGTCCCTCGCACGTGCTAGTAAGTGTTCAACTATTATTCTGTCACTACCTGTCTATCACTACACTATTACTACCTGTCTATCACTACACTATTACTACCTGTCTATCACTACACTATTACTACCTGTCTATCACTACACTATTACTACCTGTCTCTCACTACACTATTACTAAATGTTTCAGCCACGACACAGTGTTATTAATGGTGGTAAACAACAGCTAATTAGTAGTAACGAAATATATAAAAAACTAAAACTTTGACTAATGGAGAGAGAGAGAGACAGAGACAACGACAGAGAGACAGGGAGACAGAGAGTGACAGAGACAACGACAGAGAGACAGGGAGACAGAGAGTGACAGAGACAACGACAGAGAGACAGGGAGACAGAGAGTGACAGAGACAACGACAGAGAGAGAGGGAGACAGAGAGTGACAGAGAGACAGGGAGACAGAGAGTGACAGAGAGACAGGGAGACAGAGAGTGACAGAGAGGGTGACATTAAACTAGGCGTTCAGGCAAAAGTCTTGTAAACATGTCTGTATTTGACGGCTGTTTCTGCTGTCGACTACCGTGTGTGTGTGTGTGTGTGTGTGTGTGTGTGTGTGTGTGTGTGTGTGTGTGTGTGTGTGTGTGTGTGTGTGTACGTGTGTGTGTACGTGTGTGTACGTGTGTGTGTGTGTACGTGTGTACGTGTGTGTGTGTACTCACCTATTCGTGAGGTGGATTCACAGCTCCTGGCCCCGCCTCTTCGCTGGTCGTTACCAGGTTCACTCGCCTTGCTCCATGAGCTTTACCCTACCTCTTCTTAAAACTGTGTATGGATCCTGCCTCCACTACATCACTCTCCAGACTATTCCACTTCCTGACAACTCTGTGACTGAAGAAATACTTTCTAACATCCCTGTGACTCATATGAGTTTTTAACTTCTAATTGTGACCCCTTATTGCTGTGTCACATCTCTCAAACATTCTGTCCCTGCCCACCTTGTTAATTCCTCTCAGTATTATATATGTCGTTATCATGTCTCCCCTATCCCTTCTGTCCTCCAGTGTCGTCAGGTTTAGATTTCCCTTAACCTCTCCTCGTAGGACATACCCTTTACCTCCGGGACTAGTTTTGTTGCAAACCTTTGCACTTTCTCTAATTTCTTGACGTGCTTGTGTAGTAGTAGTAGTAATAGTAGTAATAGTAGTAGTAATAGTAGTAGTACTAGTAGTAGGAATAATTACTAGTTGTCAAAGGTAGTTGTCGATAGACACTTGGCCTGTTTTGTGTGTACTCACCTATTTGTGGTTGCTGGGGTCGATTCACAGCTCCTGTGTGCGTGTGTGTGTTTGTGTGTGTGTGTGTGTGGTGTGTGTGTTGTGTGTGTGTGTGTGTGTGTGTGTGTGTGTGTGTGTGTGTGTGTGAGTGTGTGTGTGTTTGTGTGTGAGTGTGTGTGGTATGTTTGTGTGTATGTGTGTTGTGTGTGTGTGTGTGTGTGTGTGTGTGTGTGTGTGTGTGTGTGAGTGTGTGTGTGTTTGTGTGTGAGTGTGTGTGTGTATGTTTGTGTGTATGTGTGTATGTGTGTCGTATGTTTGTGTGTGTGTGTATGTGTGTGTGTGTGTATGTGTGTGTGTGTGTGTGTGTTGTGTGTGTGTATGTTTGTGTGTGTGTGTGTGTGTGTGTGTGCGTATGTTTGTGTGTGTGTGTATGTGTGTGTGTGTGTGTGTGTGTGTGTGTGTGTGTGAGTGTGTGTGTATGTTTGTGTGTGTGTATGTGTGTGTGTGTGTGTATGAGTGTATGTGTATGTTAGTGTGTATGTGTGTGTGTGTCCGGGAGCTGCAACCTTCAAGAAGGTTAGTCTATGCAGATTCCCTCCCAGGAGAAATTAATACTTTAATGCAATGGCACTGAAGACGTCTTAACAAAACACTTCCCGTTTTCTGTGCAGCTGAGAGGGAAGGTGGGACGGGGCACACTTATATATCTCTATCTTTTATCATCAAGAACAATCCCAAGATCAAACGATTGTCCTCAAGGTCCTTCTTGTAATTAGTGACAAAATTATCATCTATATCCCTCTCCAAGTTATTAATTGCTCTCTCATAACACTGTAAGTTTATATATATATATATATATATATATATATATATATATATATATATATATATATATATATATATATATATATATATATATATATATAAATATATATATATATATATATATATATATATATATATATATATATATATATATATATATATATATATATATATATATATGAGTAGGTTTATGTGTTATACCTACGTAGGTACCCCAGGATAATTGATATATATCTGGAGAGGAACCTAACACCTTGTTTTTTCTATATATAAGACACATAGTTAGCTGTCACCTTCCCAGGGTATCAGTCCCATGTAGTTAAAACGTCTTGTATCATCTCTTATTCTGGCTGAATATAAACCCTGGATTGTATAGACTGGACAATCATTTAATAAATAATTCAGTTCTTGCTTTGAAAGATGCATCTTAATGCCACAAGGATGTAGACTGTGACCCGTGAGCTACATCTCAACACATGTCTGATGTAGACTGCGACCCGTGAGCTACATCTCAACACATGTCTGATGTAGACTGCGACCCGTGAGCTACATCTCAACACATGTCTGATGTAGACTGTGACCCGTGACCTACATCTCAACACATGTCTGATGTAGACTGCGACCCGTGAGCTACATCTCAACATGTCTTACAACTGAATAATTCTCTCAGTTGTTCTTACAATTATTCTTTATTGATAGTAGTAAAATAATGTGGAACTTACTCGGTAATAGAATAAAGATTCGTTGGTGATAAACGAGAGAGAGAGAGAGAGAGTGAGAGAGAGAGAGAGAGAGAGAGAGAGAGAGAGAGAGAGAGAGAGAGAGAGAGAGAGAGAGAGAGAGAGAGAGAGATAAAGACAGAGAGGCGAACTAATAGCGTAATTAGTAAGTTGTAGTGGGATATAAATGATGTGTCTGACATCATTAGAATAATAACCTAGACGTCATTGTGAGAAATATCTTCCCCCTTCCTCCCTTCCCCCTTCCTACCTTCCTCCCTTCCTGGCCAGGCCACAGGGTGTATATCTCTCACTGTATGTATGTTGTATGTACACTGTCTGTACACCGAGAGTCACAGGTCTCCCAGTGTCTACATGCTAAGAGTACATTGACGACCTTCGTGTAGGAGATAGGCTTTAAACCCCCTTGATTTACTTACCTCGTCTGTCAGCTGGGCTCACTCTGAGACAGTCTGGTGAGCTATGACCAGCTGTGAGTTCTTACATCTGTCTCAGCTGGTGGCAGGTCCTCAGCATCCTATAAACGCGAAGCTGAGAGTCAGCACGTGTCCTTAATTACCTCAGGAAAGGTGCTAGGCACATGTGTCGCGGGACATGCTTCTAAAACACCTGTTTTTGAGAAATGAGTAAGGCGACAGGTGGCTGAAACAGCTGTTACTGACAGCTGTGTCATGTGGCCCATGGCAGGGTAATCCTTGGTAGGGGACAACATGGCAGGGATGACCCATGGCAGGGGTGACTCACGGTAGGGTATAGTATGGCACAGTAACCAATGGTAGGGTACAGCATGTCAGGGATAACCCATGGCAGGCTGCCACCATTGCGGAGTGCATCATGGCAGGAGTGACCCATGGCAGGGTTGACCCATGGCACGGGTGATCCATGGCAGGGGTGACCCATGGCACGGGTGATCCATGGCAGGGGTGACCCATGGCAGGGGTGACCCATAACAGGGGTGACCCATGGCAGGGGTGATCCATGGCAGGGGTGACCCATGGCAGGGGTGACCCATGGCAGGGGTGACCCATGGCAGGGGTGACCCATGGCAGGGGTGACCCACTTCTAGTATAACCAGGCCTCAAACCAGATCAAAAGATCATATGAATGTTATTTAGGCACCGCTAATAAGGTGTCTGAGCACGTAACAGAGTAGCTAGGTGTATCTAGACAGTCAGTAGTTAGGAAGGTGTCAAGGGGCTGGGCAGGTAGTTCCTTAAGGTCGTTACCTAAGCCTTAACCTGATCCACAGACCAAATTACCTATTATCCCTACGACCTTGAGTCGTCTCAGCACCTGATGCTCGTTAGGTAGCCACGTTGTTGGTGACGTCACAGCTTGATGCCATTATGTTCTCTCTCACTTGATTGGAGCGTCTGTTGACCAGCCAATTAAGGTCATCGCATGATGATTAAGGGTCGTTAAGGGACTGCCTGTGAGTCCTGGAGTTGCAAGGTACCTAATTACCCTTCTCCTCACCCTTGAATACTTTGTTGTCTTGCAAGGAAGTAAGTAGGTGTTTGCAGTTGCAAGGTACCTAATTACTTAACATGAAGCCTCATTGCTTTCCCTAACCTCCTAATTACTTTCCTCTCCCATTTAACCACTCCCCCCACTTACCTAATCACTTTCCCCTCCCACCTAACCACTCCTCCTCCTACCTAACCACTGTCCCCTTCCACCTAACCACTACCCCCACTTAACCACTACCCCTGCCCACGTAACCACTTCCCCCTCCCACCTAACTACTACCATTCCCACCTAACCACTACCCCCTCCCATATAGCCACTACCCCCTCCCACATAACCACTACCCCAACCTAACCACTACCCCTTCCCACCTAACCACTACCCCCTCCCACCTAACCACTTTCCCACCTATTTTCTTCCTAAATCTCAAGTTTTTTCTCTTATGTATTGAGAGAGAGAGTGGAAGGGGAGGCGAAGGGGAGGGGAAGGGGAGGGGAAGGAGGGAGGGGAGGGGAAAAGACATGAGTGAGGGTAAGG
>NC_069435.1:24009641-24039641 GCF_026875155.1 Cherax quadricarinatus | reverse complement strand
TATGTGGTGCAGGTGTGGTGGTATGAGGTGCAGGTGTGGTGGTATGAGCGCAGGTGTGGTGGTGTGAAATGCAGGTGTGGTGGTATGAAGCAGGAGTAGTAGTATGAAGTGCAGGTGTCGTGGTATGAGGTGCAGGTGTGGTAGTATGATGTGCAGGTGTGGTGGTATGAGTGCAGGCGTGGTGGTATGAGGTACAGGTGTAGTGGTATGAAGTGCAGGTGTGGTGGTATGAGGTGCAGGTGTGGTGGTATGAGCGTTGATGTGGTGGTATGAAGTGCAGGTGTGGTGGTATGAGCGTTGGTGTGGTGGTATGAAGTGCAGGTGTGGTGGTATGAGCGTTGGTGGTGGTATGAAGTGCAGGTGTGGTGGTATGAGGTGCAGGTGTGGTGGTATGAGGGCAGGTGTGGGAGTATGAGGTGCAGGTGTGGTGGTATGAGTGCAGTGTGTGGTGGCATGAAGTGCAGGTGTGGTGGTATAAGGTGTAGGTGTAATGGTATGAAGTGCAGGTGTGGTGGTATGAGCGCGGGTGTTGTGGTATGAGCGTTGGTGTTGTGGTATGAGTGCAGGTGTGGTGGTATGAGGTGCAGGTGTGGTAGTATGAGGTGCAGGTGTGGTAGTATGAGATGCAGGTGTGGTAGTATGAGGTGCAGATGTGGTAGTATGAGGTGCAGGTGTGGTAGTATGAGGTGCAGATGTGGTAGTATGAGGTGCAGGTGTGGTATGAGGTGCAGGTGTAGTATGAGGTGCATATGTGGTAGTATGAGGTGCAGGTGTGGTAGTATGAGGTGCAGGTGTGGTAGTATGAGGTGCAGGTGTGGTAGTATGAGGTGCAGGTGTGGTAGTATGAGGTGCAGGTGTGGTAGTATGAGGTGCAGGTGTGGTGATACAATTAACACGTATGTAGCAAGATTGAACTGGATTGTATTCACCCAGCTATGTTTGCAGGGGTCGAGGCACAGGTCCTACCCCGATCGTACCTACTCCTGACCTCGCATATGATATTTCTGGTACCTGATACGGCTTATCTATGCTCTTATGTACGTACCAGGTGCCATATCTCTCTCCTATCTTAGAAATCAACATGCCCCTATTTACTCTAATTTTCCAAGTATTTTGTATGTTGTGAACAAGTCTCTCCCCCTATCCCCTCTTCTAGTGATTTATAGCCCTCGGTTTCTCTACCAGTGTAGAATCTTGGGAGTGTGGGCTCCGTGCTGGAGCTGCGTCCTCCAGGATGGGACTATCGTACGTGGTGAGAAATGTGTTCTTAGAAAAAGAGAGACAATAGCAGCCAAGTTTCGCCCACACAGTGAGCTTTATTAAGTCACAAAGAGATCTGACTCGATTTTGACCTGATAAAACCCACTTTGTGGGTTCTATTCCATGGTGTCGGTATTTTACGATGTTTCTCCCGGCGAAGCGTTTTTAATCAGTGTTTCTTCAGGTTACTGAAAGCAGTAATTATGTTAGGTGGTGTAACCTAAGCCACTGAAGCAACCTGCTTCAGATGAAATTCTGGCGATGTGGTTGGTGTGAAATGCTCACTCCCAGATCTTTCTCCTTGCATGTTGTCTGCAGCATCTCTCCTCCCGGGTCATACTCCTTGTCCGGTCTTCTCGCTTCCCCTCCTCTTTTCATTACTTTGCACTTCTCGGGACTGAAACTAAGTGGCCATCGTCTTGGTCATGTTTACATCCTGTTTAAGTCACGTTCTCTTCGCGTGTTCTTTCTTTCTTTCAACGCACCGGCAGTATCCCACCGAGGCGGGGTGGCCCAAAAAGACAAACGAAAGTTTCTCCTTTTAAATTTAGTAATATATACAGGAGAAGGGGTTACTAGCCCCTTGCTCCCGGCATTTTAGTCGCCTCTTACAACACGCATGGCTTACAGAGGAAGAATTCTGTTCCACTTCCCCATGGAAATAAGAGGAAATAAACAAGAACAAGAACTAGAAAGAAAATAGAAGAAAACTCAGAGGGGTGTGTATATATATATGCTTGTACATGTATGTGTAGTGTGACCTAAGTGTAAGTAGAAGTAGCAAGATGTACCTGAAATCTTACATGTTTATGAGACAGAAAAAGGGACAACAGCAATCCTACCATCACATAAAACAATCACTTCTGTACTAAAATTTCGCATCCAGATGCAGCTTCCTCTGGCGAGTGTACACAGCATCACTGTTCTTAGCAGTGATTCCTCTTTGTGATAATTAATAATAATAATAATAATCATTTCGGGGAAATTAGGTCAAATTAGGTCCGTGGCCTGGAAGACAACGCTCTCGCTTCACACGCTGAGTATCCGTAGTTCGATCTCCAGCAAGAGTGGAAACTTTGGGATTGTTTCCTTACACCTGCTGTCCATGTTCACCTAGTAAGCAAGTAGGTGCCTAAGTGTTAGCCGACTGGTGTGGGTGGCATCCTGGGGGAAGACAGGATTGAAGACCACACTGGAAATAAAACAGTCCTTCGATGACCCACTGACTTTCTTGGGTTATCCTGGATGGCTCACCCTCTTAACATGGTATTACAACCTAGGATTTCAAATGGCCTGTTATCCCAGGTGTAATGGGAGCAAATAAACACAGTAGAAAAAGTTTAGACTTATATTATCCTTCACCAATTATAACAGCAATATGTACACTATGTACAGTGATAAATATAGTGCACTCCACGGTAAGCAAGGCAGAAATAGAAGCCACAAGATAGCAGACCGTGCTTCAACCAGCTCTAGAGTGGGAATGACAAGGGCAGACAGGAGAGCGGTATCCACATAACCTCTGCGATTGTCAATCCCACCTTCTTATTGGCTAGAACCTGGTCACTAGTTGAACGATGGGGCCCCATCATCAACTCTTAGCAACCTGGTTCGCTGGTTGGGGGAGATAGCCTGTAAATGAGGGTGTGTCCATGCGCCGAATAAAGGTTACGTACTCTTTGCATGCCACACCCCCACCCCCGAGAAGGCTCAGGATTAGGCTGCCACCTCCCAGTGGTAACCGTGCCGCCATGGCACAAAATAATGGGACCGCCTATCCTCTCCACCATCCAACTCTTAGATAGAGCTCAGCTTTCCTAGTGCCTGAAAGCCAAACCCTAAACTCAGAGTGAGACAGCAGTCAGATAAGCCAACATAGGTCCAAGATACAAGCGGACGGTAGCCCGTATCCCCTCACTAAAAAAAACCCCCACATCAGGGGATAAAAAAAAGAGCTTGAAAGGGGGGTTACCACAAATACATCCTAACCTAAATAAAATATTAAACTAGACTCTTGACAAAGAGTCTGCCAACACATTTTCTTTGCCGGCAATATATTTAATAAAAATATTGTAGGGCTGCAGCCTGAGAGTCCAACGCATAAGCCTTGTGTTGTGATTCTTCATGGCTTGGAGATAGACTAACGGGTTGTGATCACTGTAGACTGTGACCACCTGCGATGTTTGGCCCACATAAACATCGAAATGCTCCAAAGCCATTACCAGCGCGAGGGCTTCTTTTTCAATAAGTATGTCAGCAATAAGTGAACGCAGTTGCGCAGCTGTGAGAGTGCGTTTATAGGGAATGCCAATGGAACGAGCAATTTGCCAACAACGCTGTAGGGACAATTTAGGTAGGTTATGCAAAGTATATGCCGACACCAGGCGTCTGACTCGTCTAGGTGGCATAAGTTATTCGCTATGCACAGTACGAATACCCCAACGTAACACGTTAATTTGCAGAACACGCTTAGCTATGCACAGTACGATTGCAGAATACGCATACAAGCAAAGCCGACTGCACACAAGATTGACCGTAGCGAAGCGAGCACACTGAACAAGCTAGTAGCGAGCTGTTGAACGATCACACAATAGCAAGGCTGATCATAAGCGACTGACACGCAAAATTTTTAAAGCGAAGCGAAACAGCAAGCTACACAATGATCCTGCTACAAGCTTCACCCTAAGCTCAACCGTTTCTCTAAGTCCAGCTCTCGGACAGGCTACCCATATTACAACCTAGGATTTCAAATGGCCTGTTATCCCAGGTGTAATGGGAGCAAATAAACACAGTAGAAAAAGTTTAGACTTATATTATCCTTCACCAATTATAACAGCAATATGTACACTATGTACAGTGATAAATATAGTGCACTCCACGGTAAGCAAGGCAGAAATAGAAGCCACAAGATAGCAGACCGTGCTTCAACCAGCTCTAGAGTGGGAATGACAAGGGCAGACAGGAGAGCGGTATCCACATAACCTCTGCGATTGTCAATCCCACCTTCTTATTGGCTAGAACCTGGTCACTAGTTGAACGATGGGGCCCCATCATCAACTCTTAGCAACCTGGTTCGCTGGTTGGGGGAGATAGCCTGTAAATGAGGGTGTGTCCATGCGCCGAATAAAGGTTACGTACTCTTTGCATGCCACACATGGTCTTGTGTGATTTCGATCCAGTTAATTTCTGGTGTTGCATCAGAAAAAGTTGATGGATACAACTCACGATACCGTGGCTGGTACCTTTCACAAATAACATTTTCCAGAGGGAACTCTAGACGAGGCTTCGGTCTGTCCAAGAAGGACCGAACCATCTACAGTTTCGTGTTATAACCTTGTCTGTCTCTCTAGTACAGTATTGGAGACACCACAACTGGAAGTAGATCTATGTTGACTTAACCTCCCTCTTATCCCACGATATCTTCTCCAGGAGTACCCCATCTCACACCCTCTTATCCCACGATATCTTCTCCAGGAGTACCCCATCTCACACCCTCTTATCCCACGATATCTTCTCCAGGAGTACCCCATCTCACTCCCTCTTATCCCACGATATCTTCTCCAGGAGTACCCCATCTCACTCCCTCTTATCCCACGATATCTTCTCCAGGAGTACCCCATCTCACTCCCTCTTATCCCACGATATATTCTCCAGGAGTACCCCATCTCACTCCGTCTCATCCCACGATATCTTCTCCAGGAGTACCCCATCTCACTCCCTCTTATCCCACGATATCTTCTCCAGGAGTACCCCATCTCACTCCCTCTCATCCCACGATATCTTCTCCAGGAGTACCCCATCTCACTCCCTCTTATCCCACGATATCTTCTCCAGGAGTACCCCATCTCACTCCCTCTTATCCCACGATATCTTCTCCAGGAGTACTCCATCTCACTCCCTCTCATCCCACGATATCTTCTCCAGGAGTACCCCATCTCACTCCCTCTCATCCCACGATATCTTCTCCAGGAGTACCCCATCTCACTCCCTCTTATCAAACGATATCTTCTCCAGGAGTACCCCATCTCACACCCTCTTATCCCACGATATCTTCTCCAGGAGTACCCCATCTCACTCCCTCTCATCCCACGATATCTTCTCCAGGAGTACCCCATCTCACACCCTCTCATCCCACGATATCTTCTCCAGGAGTACCCCATCTCACACCCTCTCATCCCACGATATCTTCTCCAGGAGTACCCCATCTCACTCCGTCTCATCCCACGATATCTTCTCCAGAAGTACCCCATCTCACACCCTCTCATCCCACGATATCTTCTCCAGGAGTACCCCATCTCACACCCTCTCATACCACGATATCTTCTCCAGGAGTACCCCATCTCACTCCCTCTCATCCCACGATATCTTCTCCAGGAGTACCCCATCTCACTCCGTCTCATCCCACGATATCTTCTCCAGAAGTACCCCATCTCACACCCTCTCATCCCACGATATCTTCTCCAGGAGTACCGTACCATCTCACACCCTCTCATACCGCGATATCTTCTCCAGGAGTACCCCATCTCACACCCTCTCATACCACGATATCTTCTCCTACAGGAGGCGTACCGCTACTGGGTGTGTTCGCAGCTCTTCCCTTACTACGTCGACGGCACTAGGGTTAAACCTTGCCGACGTTTCTGCCACGAGGTAGAGCAGAAGTGCCCTTACTTCCTCCCGAAGGCCAAGCCTGTGGCCGGGGAACCTACCTTCCTGTGTCAGGGTAACTCAAACACCATTCAACTCTCTCTAGCATGATTCACTTGTTTATCTTATTCTCACGGTACCTGGCTTGTTACACTTACCTTATTGTCACGGTGCCTAGCTTGTTATACATAACTTACTGTCACGGTAGCTGGCTTGTTATACTTAACTTATTGTCACGGCACCTAGCTTGTTACACGTTCCTTACTGTCACGGTACCTAGCATGTTACACTTACCTCATTGTCACAGTAGCTGGCTTGTTACACACATCTTATTGTCACGGTAGCTCGCTTGTTACACTTTCCTTATTGTCACGGTAGCTGGTTTGTTACACTTACCTTATTGTCACGGTAGCTGGCTTGTTACAATTACATTATTGTCACGGTAGCTGGCTTGTTACACTTACATTATTGTCAAGGTAGCTGGTTGCTACCCTTACATTATTGTCACGGTAGCTGGCATGTTACACTTATATTATTGTCACGGTAGCTGGCTTGTTGCACTTACATTATTGTCACGGTAGCTGGCTTGCTACCCTTACATTATTGTCACGGTAGCTGGCTTGTTACCCTTACATTATTGTCATGGTAGCTGGCTTGCTACCCTTACATTATTGTCACGGTAGCTGGCTTGTTACACTTACATTATTGTCACGGTAGCTGGTTGCTACCCTTACATTATTGCCACGGTAGCTGGCTTGTTACACTTGTATTATTGTCACGGTAACTGACTTGCTACACTTACATTATTGTCACGGTAGGTGGTTTGTTACACTTGTATTATTGTCACGGTAGCTAGCTTGCTACACTTACATTATTGTCACGGTAGCTGGCTTGTTACACTTGTATTATTGTCACGGTAACTGGCTTGCTACACTTACATTATTGTCACGGTAGCTGGCTTGTTACCTTACATTATTGTCACGGTAGCTGGCTTGTTACACTTGTATTATTGTCACGGTAGCTGGCTTGTTACCCTTACATTATTGTCACGGTAGCTGGCTTGTTACCCTTACATTATTGTCACGGTAGCTGGCTTGTTACCCTTATATTATTGTCACGGTAGCTGGCTTGTTACCCTTACATTATTGTCACGGTAACTGGCTTGCTACCCTTACATTATTGTCACGGTAGCTAGCTTGCTACCCTTGCATTATTGTCACGGTAGCTGGCTTCCTACCCTTACATTATTGTCACGGTAGCTGGCTTGCTACGCTTACATTATTGTCACGGTAGCTGGCTTGCTACCCTTACATTATTGTCACGGTAGCTGGCTTGCTACGCTTACATTATTGCCACGGTAGCTGGCTGGCTACGCTTACATTATTGTCACGGTAGCTGGCTTGCTACGCTTACATTATTGTCACGGTAGCTGGCTTGCTACCCTTACATTATTGCCACGGTAGCTGGCTTGCTACGCTTACATTATTGTCACGGTAGCTGGCTTGCTACGCTTACATTATTGCCACGGTAGCTGGCTTGCTACGCTTACATTATTGCCACGGTAGCTGGCTTGCTACACTTACATTATTGTCACGGTAGCTGGCTTCCTACCCTTACATTATTGTCACGGTAGCTGGCTTGCTACCCTTACATTATTGTCACGGTAGCTGGCTTCCTACCCTTACATTATTGTCACGGTAGCTGGCTTCCTACCCTTACATTATTGTCACGGTAGCTGGCTTGCTACACTTACATTATTGTCACGGTAGTTGGCATGTTACACTTACCATATCGTTCCTACTTTATTATCACGGCAGCTAGCCCCTTATTATGACGGTAACTGACGTGATACACCTACAATATTATGACGGTAGCTGGCATGATACATCTACACTATTATCACGGTAGCTGGCATGATACATCTACACTATTATCACGGTAGCTGGCATGATACATCTACACTACTATCACGGTAGCTGGCATGATACATCTACACTATTATCACGGTAGCTGGCCTGATACATCTACACTATTATCACGGTAGCTGGCATGATACATCTACACTATTATCACGGTAGCTGGCATGATACATCTACACTATTATCACGGTAGCTGGCATGATACATCTACACTATTATCACGGTAGCTGGCATGATACATCTACACTATTATCACGGTAGCTGGCATGATACATCTACACTATTATCACGGTAGCTGGCATGATACATCTACACTATTATCACGGTAGCTGGCATGATACATCTACACTATTATCACGGTAGCTGGCATGATACATCTACACTATTATCACGGTAGCTGGCATGATACATCTACACTATTATCACGGTAGCTGGCATGATACATCTACACTATTATCACGGTAAGTATGTTTTTGTTGGTTGATGTAGGTTAATGCATGGTTATAAAACGATACCCTTATTACACTATGTAAATCAAGATAATATATATATATATATATATATATATATATATATATATATATATATATATATATATATATATATATAATATTATATATAACATTCTATGAAAGACATTGGTATATAGTCTTTAACCGCAGATTATAGCTCAGGGTCGGGACCAGTAGCTGGAGCTCGATTCTCAAAGGTACAACTGCTAAATCTAGACCAATATCATATTGAAAAGTACTTGTGTTGTGGGGGATCGATCCTCCGGTCACTAGTAGCAGGTGTGTAGACGAGGACACAGGTAGAGTGAGGGGAACCACTGTTCACTAGTAGCAGGTGTGTAGACGTGGACACAGGTGTGTAGACACCTGCGCAGTAACTATGAATATAATGAAGAAAGATTTATTAAATGTTTGTGAAGGATGACGAAGGATGGAAGGAGAGATAGATGAGGGGCGAGGAGAGATAGAAAGGGAAGGGGATGAGGAACAGGAGGGGAGGAAGTATAAAATTGGTAGAAGGAGGGAGGAGAGATAGGAGGAGGATAGGGAGGGAGGAGAGATAAGAGGAGGATAGAGAGGGAGGAAGGATAGAAGGAATAGAAGGGGGGAGAGGAGTAGAGAACCTGACTTATCACCTTTATCATGCCTCTTCTATACACCCCTGATATTTACTCTCTCTCTCTCTCTCTCTCTCTCTCTCTCTTCTCTCTCTCTCTCTCTCTCTCTCTCTCTCTCTCTCTCTCTCTCTCTCTCTCTCTCTCTCTCTCTCTCTCAAACAGGCGTTCTCATTGAAGAAATGGGTAACACTGCAACATTAGAGTCCAGCAGTGTACACCAACGGGTACTGGACAACAGACACACAATACAGAAAGAGGTGAAAAACATTTGACGGAGCTGGATACAACAAAGACAACGGGACCTGTCAAGGTGGATTCTGCCAGAATGAGCAGAGACACTGTCCGAACCACTAGTTGAAGTTTATACTAGCCTCGCTGATGACTGGCCTCACTGACTGGGGTTCATGCTGGCCTCACTGATGACTGGCCTCACTGACTGAGCCTCATGCTGGCCTCACTGATGACTGGCCTCACTGACTGAGCCTCATGCTGGCCTCACTGATGACTGGCCTCACTGACTGAGCCTCATGCTGGCCTCACTGATGACTGGCCTCACTGACTGGGGTTCATGCTGGCCTCACTGATGACTGGCCTCACTGACTGAGCCTCATGCTGGCCTCACTGATGACTGGCCTCACTGACTGGGGTTCATGCTGGCCTCACTGATGACTGGCCTCACTGACTGAGCCTCATGCTGGCCTCACTGATGACTGGCCTCACTGACTGAGCCTCATGCTGGCCTCACTGATGACTGGCCTCACTGACTGAGCCTCATGCTGGCCTCACTGACTGAGCCTCATGCTGGCCTCATTGATGACTGGCCTCACTGACTGAGCCTCATGCTGGCCTCACTGATGACTGGCCTCACTGACTGAGCCTCATGCTGGCCTCACTGATGACTGTCCTCACTGACTGGGGTTCATGCTGGCCTCACTGATGACTGGCCTCACTGACTGAGCCTCATGCTGGCCTCACTGACTGAGCCTCATGCTGGCCTCACTGATGACTGGCCTCACTGACTGAGCCTCATGCTGGCCTCACTGATGACTGGCCTCACTGACTGAGCCTCATGCTGGCCTCACTGACTGAGCCTCATGCTGGCCTCATTGATGACTGGCCTCACTGACTGAGCCTCATGCTGGCCTCACTGATGACTGGCCTCACTGACTGAGCCTCATGCTGGCCTCACTGATGACTGTCCTCACTGACTGGGGTTCATGCTGGCCTCACTGATGACTGGCCTCACTGACTGAGCCTCATGCTGGCCTCACTGATGACTGGCCTCACTGACTGAGCCTCATGCTGGCCTCACTGATGACTGGCCTCACTGACTGAGCCTCATGCTGGCCTCACTGATGACTGTCCTCACTGACTGGGGTTCATGCTGGCCTCACTGATCACTGGCTTCACTGACTGAGCCTCATGCTGGCCTCACTGATGACTGGCCTCACTGACTGAGCCTCATGCTGGCCTCACTGATGACTGGCCTCACTGACTGAGCCTCATGCTGGCCTCACTGATGACTGGCCTCACTGACTGGGGTTCATGCTGGCCTCACTGATGACTGGCCTCACTGACTGGGGTTCATGCTGGCCTCACTGATAACTGTCCTCACTGACTGAGGCTCATACTGGCCTCACTGATAACTGTCCTCACTGACTGAGCCTCATACTGGCCTCACTGATGACTGTCCTCACTGACTGAGCCTCATACTGGCCTCACTGATAACTGTCCTCACTGACTGAGCCTCATACTGGCCTCACTGATAACTGTCCTCACTGACTGAGCCTCATACTGGCCTCACTGATAACTGTCCTCACTGACTGAGCCTCATACTGGCCTCACTGATAACTGTCCTCACTGACTGAGCCTCATACTGGCCTCACTGACCGAGAAGAGAAAATGATGAGGGGAAACTCAAGGTGTCAACAAGAGGGTAATGTTAGATGGTAAAAATGATGAGGTTGCTCTCAATTAGAATTAATAATCTGTCTTAAGAAACAGAAGGAGAACTTGGATCTGAAGACATTCTGTCAGTACATTATAAAAATCATTTGTCTGCACTGGTTCAGTTCTTTATTTTGCTTCTGATGTTGAATCAGTTTTATCAGTATCTTAAGAAACAGAGACCAATTCTATTGTTCTAAGGTCTTTCATGGGTTACAATAGACCATTTATCAGTTTTGTGAATTATCTTATTGTAAGTAATCTCTGTAAATTTTATATATGCACTTGGTGCATCGAGCAGATCCTGAATGACAGAACCAGGAAGATTTTTAGGTGTTACAGTGACTGCTTACATCTGAGGTGACCTGCGGGAAGACTAATTCAGCTTTGACCTCTTTCAGACCCGAAGATTAGGGAGCTGGAGGAGCAGGATTCATCCTACGGTCCTGACTCCTGCTGCTACCACACCTGCCCTCCTCACCAGGTGCTGGGATACGTCAAGGAGGTGCCAGAACACCAGCCCCTTCCAGCCCTCTGTTCCACTTGCCCCACCACCACCACCGCCACCACCACCACCACCACCACCACAACCACCACCACCAGCTCCACCAGTGGTGACAGCACTTCCCCATCGCCCATCCCTCCACACCCATCAAACAACCATAAGGCCAATCACTTACAGTGTCTTTCAGCCAGCGATGCCGACTCATGTTTACTGCAGTCAGCCCCTAGCCCCGTACCTTCCTTACGCAGTGCTGGCTCCACAACAGTTATACCCAGAAAACAATGTTGGACTCGTGTAACGTTATATATAATATTGTTATATTTAGTGCGATCTCGCGTATTGCTGCCCAGAGGGTTCACCTAGTGTATGGCGTCCAGTTCGTGTGTGTGTGGGCGTGGGTGTGTGGGCGTGGGTGTGTGGGCTTGGGTGCGTGGGCGTGGGTGTGTGGGTTTGGGTGTGGTGTGTATGTGCGTTTACTGTGTGTTACGGCCCCTTACTCCTCCTTATCCTCCTGTTACCGTTGAACCAGCGCCTTTCTTTTGACGAGTCAGTATCCCCTTGTGACGAGTCAGTATTCCCCATCTGTGACGAGTCAATATCCCCCTGTGACGAGTCAGAATCCTCCCTGTGACGAGTCAGTATCCCCCTGTGACAAGTCAGTATTCCCCATCTGTGACGAGTCAATATCCCCCTGTGACGAGTCAGAATCCTCCCTGTGACGAGTCAGTATCCCCCCCCCCTCTATGACGAGTCATTATCCCCCCTTGGGACGAGTCAGTATCCCCCTTCGGTTAGTTAATACCTTCTTTGCTGAATCAACGTTTCCTCTATCACTGACATCCCCCATCAGTGTCACCTCATCAATATCGCCATCAACGTCATCCCGTCACTGACGCCTCAATAACGTATACTTCCAGCATGACTCAGTGATGCAAATGAGGAAAGTAACCGTGACCTGTCCTCCTTCCCCCAACTCCCCCTCCCCCTCCTCCCTCCCCCCCTACTCCCCCTCCACCACTCCCTCTCCTCCCCCAACCAACCCATTTAGATGGTGCGGGAATTTCGTATTTGCTACATACACGAGAGTAAGAGAGAGAGAGAGAGAGAGAGAGAGAGAGAGAGAGAGAGAGAGAACAAGTAAAACATATCGTACTGAGGCTACCAGACACTCATACACTGTGCACTGTAACCGATAACATCCAAGTTCTTCTTGCCACGACCTGATCAAGAATTTAAACTTTTTCGTGTCTTATAATTAACGGAATCATGCAGCTCCTTGGCCGGGCAGTGGCACCGAGGCAGTGATCGGGTGCCAGGCACTCACTCCACCCTTAAAAAAAAAAAGTAGGGTCAACACACTGAACAATAGTGCCTGGTTGCACAAGGAACCTGACTTTTCACGCCAGTGGTTACTTGGGTATTAGTGAGAAGGACTTCAGAATTTAGGTCAATCAGTGCGTTCTAGAAGGATTGACTCAGCAAGATAGAAGAGGAGAGACGGCAGCATCAGCAGCATCACCGACCCTGGGCACTGAAGACTCAACAACATAGTGTGTATATTCTGCATGATGGTTCCTCACCCTCGGGCGGTCCCCAAATTCCCCAAAATTCAGCCTCACTCTCGCCTCCCAGTATTTGTTATACTCCCAGATATATTTTTAGAATCATAGCTGTGTTGGATAACTATATTAAATGGAAAACAAAAGGGGGAGAATATACCAAAAGGTTCGCTAAAAGTAACTAAACAAGGTTGAGGGAACCGCTAACATACCAACCACAAGGTACGTGCTATAAAGTTCTGTCGACTATACGCACACGTTATATCTCTCACTAGATATAGAATTGTGGCGATTTATATTTAACTATTTTTCCTAAAACATATACTGTATAAGCTATATAATATTTTTGATAGATTCTTCCGCGAAGAAGCTATTGACTCTCCTCCAGTCTCTGTTTACAACTCAGAATTAGCGAAGGTTCCACAATCCTGATGTGACCTTGGGAAGAACAAGATTTTGGGTAATTTTAAGGTATTGATTAAGTATTTTGTTTCATGTTTTGCCCTCATCATCAAATGTATTTATTAAAGAAAATCTGTTTTGGTGTCTTAATATGCATAAGTTGGGGTTTCTATGGAAGATAAAGAAAACATTCCTAGCTTTTTTGATGAGTTGGTTCGTCATGTTCCACAGGACAGTCTTGGGCAGAGTCTTCAGGCTATTGTCTTATATTTGGGTCTTTAAGTAATAGTCCTCCTTCTGAGTCCTCTCTCTCTCTCTCTCGTATAGAATATAGTTTAACGTCGTGCTCTCTTTTTCTCCATGCCCTTCTCATATATTCAATGATTTAACGCCAGTTTTCCTTCTGTATCTTGGACGATGATGGCCTTGGGTCCTGGGTATTTTGTAAGTCTTCTTAATTAATTCTAAAGAGGGGAAAATCCACGACTGCCCTGGAGGCTGGACTAGTAACTCGGAGCCAGACGCAGCAGGTTGGTCCTGCACTGTGTACATGGCCTCTAGTCAGCTGAGATTTGTAAACAAACCCTGCAGTCAGCTGATTTTTGTAAACAAAGTCTGCAGTCAGCTGTTGCAATGTAAACACGCCTTCTAGTTAAGCAAAGTAATCCCGGGTAGATGTTATTTTTTTTATTTCCATTATTTAAACATTTGTCTTGTTACCTCTAATCTTATTGTTTCACTTAAACATAACTTTTCGATTATTTTATTAAAATGTGATTTAGAAGTTTACTCACAAAATCTATCTTTTAAGTAAATCGCACACACACACACACACACACCACACACACACACACACACACACACACACACACACACACACACACACACACACCACACACACACACACACAACACTGCATCATCATCATACACGCCATCATCATAATTTGTATCATTATTATTCTCATTATGTTCATCATTATTTCCATCATTAGTAAGTCGACAATGATTATCATCATCATCATTATCGTCACTGTCATCATTATCAATAATAAGCTCATCACTATCACAACACCATCACCATCATATGGGGATGGAGTGGGATGGAGTGAGATGGAGTGAGATGGGAGGGATGGAAAGGGATAGAGTGGGATGGAGCGGGATGGACTAGAAACTCCTTCACCTCCTGCTATCCCACTTCACATCACTTAAACTCCACTTAATCAGTATTTAAAATATCAGGGAAATTATATTGGGAAAATAATATATAACTATGTAAGGAAACACGATTATTTCCTACGCTAATTAATATAGTACAGAAACTGTACACTTAAGTGGCTAAATACCACTTAGACGCGGCACAGCAACTTATGTATCGCTATACGGAAGGTTATAACCACGACCTGTTACACTGATGCAGGTCCGGGACTGAAGTTTATAGACAACTAAGTGAACTTACAGATAGTCCACTTGGGAAGGTTTGCCTTAGTAGTGTCCACTTGGGAAGGTTTACCTTAGCAGTGTCCACTTGGGAAGGTTTACCTTAGCAGTGTCCACTTGGAAGGGTTTTTACCTTAGCAGTGTCCACTTGGGAAGGTTTGCCTTAGTAGTGTCCACTTGGGAAGGTTTGCCTTAGCAGTGTCCACTTGGGAAGGTTTGCCTTAGCAGTGTCCACTTGGGAAGGTTTGCCTTAGCAGTGCCATTGGGAAAGGTTTGCCTTAGCAGTGTCCATTGGGGAGGTTTGTTAGTAGTGTCCACTGGGAAGGTTTACCTCTGCGTGTCCACTTGGGAAGTTGCCTTAGTAGTGTCCACTTGGGAAGGTTTACCTTAGCAAGTGCCCACTTGGGAAGGTTGCCTTAGCAGTGTCACTTGGGAAAGTATTACTTAAGTAGTGTCCAATGGGAAGGTTGCCTTAGCGTTTCCACTTGGGAAGGTTGTGCTTAGCAGTGTCCACTTGGGAAGGTTTGCCTTAGCAGTGTCCACTTGGGAAGTTTGCCTTAGTAGTGTCCACTTGGGAAGGTTTGCCTTAGCAGTGTCCATTGGGAAGGTTTGCATTAGCAGTGTCCACTTGGAAGGGTTGCCTTAGCAGTGGTCCACTTGGAAGTTTGCCTAGTAGTGTCCAATTTGGGAAGGTTGCTTAGTAGTGTCCACTTGGGAAGGTTTGCCTTAGTAGTGTCCACTTGGGAAGGTTTGCCTTAGCAGTGTCCACTTGGGAAGGTTTACCTTAGTAGTGTCCACTTGGGAAGGTTTGCCTTAGTAGTGTCCACTTGGGAAGGTTTGCCTTAGCAGTGTCCACTTGGGAAGGTTTGCCTTAGCAGTGTCCACTTGGGAAGGTTTGCCTTAGTAGTGTCCACTTGGGAAGGTTTACCTTAGCAGTGTCCACTTGGGAAGGTTTGCCTTAGTAGTGTCCACTTGGGAAGGTTTGCCTTAGCAGTGTCCACTTGGGAAGGTTTGCCTTAGCAGTGTCCACTTGGGAAGGTTTACCTTAGCAGTGTCCACTTGGGAAGGTTTGCCTTAGTAGTGTCCACTTGGGAAGGTTTACCTTAGCAGTGTCCACTTGGGAAGGTTTGCCTTAGTAGTGTCCATTTGGGGAAGGTTTGCCTTAGCAGTGTCCACTTGGGAAGGTTTACCTTAGCAGTGTCCACTTGGGAAGGTTTGCCTTAGCAGTGTCCACTTGGGAAGGTTTGCCTTAGCAGTGTCCACTTGGGAAGGTTTGCCTTAGCAGTGTCCACTTGGGAAGGTTTGCCTTAAGATGTCCACTTGGGAAGGTTTGCTTAGTGTGCACTTGGGAGGTTTACCTTAGCAGTGTCCACTTGGGAAGGTTTGCCTTAGTAGTGTCCACTTGGGAAGGTTTACCTTAGCAGTGTCCACTTGGGAAGGTTTGCCTTAACAGTGTCCACTTGGGAAGGTTTGCCTTAGCATGTCACTTGGGAAGGTTTGCCTTAGCAGTGTCCACTTGGGAAGGTTTGCCTTTAGCAGTTCCATGGAAGGTTGCCTTGTAGTGTCCACTTGGGAAGGTTTACCTTAGCAGTGTCCACTTGGGAAGGTTACTTAACATGTCCACTGGAAGTTACCTTACAATGTCCACTTGGGAAGGTTTGCCTTAGTAGTGTCCACTTGGGAAGGCTTACCTTAACAATGTCCACTTGGGAAGGCTTACCTTAACAATGTCCACTTGGGAAGGTTTGCCTTAGCAGTGTCCACTTGGGAAGGTTTGCCTTAACAATGTCCACTTGGGAAGGTTTGCCTTAGCAGTGTCCACTTGGGAAGGTTTGCCTTAACAATGTCCACTTGGGAAGGTTTGCCTTAGCAGTGTCCACTTGGGAAGGTTTGCCTTAACAATGTCCACTTGGGAAGGTTTGCCTTAACAATGTCCACTTGGGAAGGTTTACCTTAGCAGTGTGTCCACTTGGGAAGGTTTACCTTAACAATGTCCACTTGGGAAGGTTTACCTTAACAATGTCCACTTGGGAAGGTTTGCCTTAGCAGTGTCCACTTGGGAAGGTTTACCTTAACAATGTCCACTTGGGAAGGTTTGCCTTAGCAGTGTCCACTTGGGAAGGCTTACCTTAACAATGTCCACTTGGGAAGGCTTACCTTAACAATGTCCACTTGGGAAGGCTTACCTTAACAATGTCCACTTGGGAAGGCTTACCTTAGCAGTATAAGAGAACTTCAGCCTTAGTTTCCCCTCTAGCCATGGCTGCTGGAGCCTTTCTTCCTTCCACTGATCATTCTCGACTTTCTTAAAAGCTTTTTTGCTCTGTTTTCAGCTCAAAGTAACAAATCAGATATGTTCTGATAATACAATCATTCAGTTTCGACCACTAAAATTTGCCTTATCTCTAAAAACCCACTTTTTAATATTATAATAATCGAAAAATTCCAGATTATCACTTAAAGAACATTTAAAAAACAAATGGGACAGGCAGAATGAGTCAATACAAAAATTGTGTTATATATGCACCATTCCATTTCTAAGTGAATGATGGGGTTGGAGCAACGTTACATTATTATCATCATCATCATTGTCGCCATTATCAGCACTTCTGCTATCATCATTAATTTCTATATTATTCTTAGCTCGCAATAGTCAGAGGCAGAGGTGTGGGCGTGTTTCAAAGTACTGTTCTGGTACCTTTGTTGGTGGTGACAGACTGTAGGTGTTTCTTAAGGTACTGTCCTGGTACCTTTGTTAGTGGTGACAGACTGAGGTGTTTTCAAGGTACTGTCCTGGTACCTTTGTTGGTGGTGACAGACTGTAGGTGTTTCTCAAGGTACTGTCCTGGTACCTTTGTTGGTGGTGACAGACTGTAGGTGTTTCTCAAGGTACTGTCCTGGTACCTTTGTTGGTGGTGACAGACTGTAGGTGTTTCTCAAGGTACTGTCCTGGTACCTTTGTTGGTGGTGACAGACTGTAGGTGTTTCTCAAGGTACTGTCCTGGTACCTTTGTTGGTGGTGACAGACTGTAGGATGTTTTCTTAAGGTACTGTCCTGGTACCTTTGTTGGTGGTGACAGACTGTAGTGTTTCTCAAGGTACTGTCTGGTACCTTTGTTGGTGGTGACAGACTGTAGGTGTTTCTCAAGGTACTGTCCTGGTACCTTTGTTGGTGGTGACAGACTGTAGGTGTTTCTTAAGGTACTGTCCTGGTACCTTTGTTGGTGGTGACAGACTGTAGGTGTTTCTCAAGGTACTGTCCTGGTACCTTTGTTGGTGGTGACAGATTGTAGGTGTTTCTCAAGGTACTGTCCAGGTACCTTAGTTGGTGGTGACAGACTATAGGTGTTTCTCAAGGTACTGTCCTGGTACCTTTGTTAGTGGTGACAGACTGTAGGTGTTCCTCAAGGTACTGTCCTGGTACCTTTGTTGGTGGTGACAGACTGTAGGTGTTTCTCAAGGTACTGTCCTGGTACCTTTGTTGATGGTGACAGACTGAAGGTGTTTCTCAAGGTACTGTCCTGGTACCTTTGTTGGTGGTGACAGATTGTAGGTGTTTCTCAAGGTACTGTCCTGGTACCTTTGTTGGTGGTGACAGACTATAGGTGTTTCTCAAGGTACTGTCCTGGTACCTTTGTTGGTGGTGACAGACTATAGGTGTTTCTCAAGGTACTGTCCTGGTACCTTTGTTAGTGGTGACAGACTGTAGGTGTTTCTCAAGGTACTGTCCTGGTACCTTTGTTGGTGGTGACAGACTCTAGGTGTTTCTCAAGGTACTGTCCTGGTACCTTTGTTGGTGGTGACAGACTCTAGGTGTTTCTCAAGGTACTGTCCTGGTACCTTTGTTGGTGGTGACAGATTGTAGGTGTTTCTCAAGGTACTGTCCTGGTACCTTTGTTGGTGGTGACAGACTATAGGTGTTTCTCAAGGTACTGTCCTAGTACCTTTGTTGGTGGTGACAGATTGTAGGTGTTTCTCAAAGTACTGTCCTGGTACCTTTGTTGGTGGTGACAGACTATAGGTGTTTCTCAAGGTACTGTCCTGGTACCTTTGTTGGTGGTGACAGATTGTAGGTGTTTCTCAAGGTACTGTCCTGGTACCTTTGTTGGTGGTGACAGACTATAGGTGTTTCTCAAGGTAGTGTCCTAGTACCTTTGTTGGTGGTGACAGATTGTAGGTGTTTCTCAAGGTACTGTCCTGGTACCTTTGTTGGTGGTGACAGATTGTAGGTTACATAGTTACAGTGGTCTTAATATGACTGGTTACATAGTTACGGTGGTCTTAATCTGATTGGTTACATAGTTATGGTGGTCTTAATCTGATTGGTTACATAGTTACGGTGGTCTTAATCTGATTGGTTACAAAGTTACGGTGGTCTTAATCTGATTGGTTACATATTTTACGGTGGTCTTAACTGATTGTGTTACATAGTACGGTGGTCTTACCTGATTGGTTACATAGTTTACGGTGGTCTTAACCTGATTGGTTACATAGTTACGGTGTCTTAACTGATTTGTTACTTAGTTACGGTGGTCTTAACTGATTGGTTACATAGTTACGGTGGTCTTAATCTGATTGGTTACATAGTTACGGTGGTCTTAACCTGATTGGTTACATAGTTACGGTGTTCTTAATCTGATTGGTTACATAGTTACGGTGTTCTTAATCTGATTGGTTACATAGTTACGGTGGTCTTAATCTGATTGGTTACATAGTTACGGTGTTCTTAATCTGATTGGTTACATAGTTACGGTGTTCTTAATCTGATTGGTTACATAGTTACGGTGGTCTTAATCTGATTGGTCACATAGTTACAGTGGTCTTAATCTGATTGGTCACATAGTTACGGTGGTCTTAATCTGATTGGTCACATAGTTACAGTGGTCTTAATCTGATTGGTCACATAGTTACGGTGGTCTTAATCTGATTGGTTACATAGTTACGGTGGTCTTAACCTGATTGGTTACATAGTTACGGTGGTCTTAATCTGATTGGTTACATAGTTACGGTGGTCTTAATCTGATTGGTCACATAGTTACGGTGGTCTTAATCTGATTGGTCACATAGTTACGGTGGTCTTAATCTGATTGGTTACATAGTTACGGTGGTCTTAATCTGATTGGTTACATAGTTACGGTGGTCTTAATCTGATTGGTTACATAGTTACGGTGATATTAATCTGATTGGTTACATAGTTACGGTGGTCTTAATCTGATTGGTTACATAGTTACGGTGGTCTTAATCTGATTGGTCACATAGTTACGGTGGTCTTAATCTGATTGGTTACATAGTTACGGTGGTCTTAATCTGATTGGTCACATAGTTACGGTGGTCTTAATCTGATTGGTCACATAGTTACGGTGGGTCTTAATCTGATTGGTCACATAGTTACGGTGGTCTTAATCTGATTGGTCACATAGTTACGGTGGTCTTAATCTGATTGGTCACATAGTTACGGTGGTCTTAATCTGATTGGTCACATAGTTACGGTGGTCTTAATCTGATTGGTCACATAGTTACGGTGGTCTTAATCTGATTGGTCACATAGTTACGGTGGTCTTAATCTGATTGGTCACATAGTTACGGTGGTCTTAATCTGATTGGTCACATAGTTACGGTGGTCTTAATCTGATTGGTCACATAGTTACGGTGGTCTTAATCTGATTGGTCACATAGTTACGGTGGTCTTAGTTAACTAGGACACGACTTACTAAATTCACTGAGGAAATTCTCAAAAATATATATAGAGTTTGTTAAACGTTTTTTACCCACCAAAACAACAATGTGACGTCATAAAACTTGCCCCACCACGTCTGTGTTGACATCACCACCTGTTTGACCACTGAGATGCTTGACATCACCACCATCACCACCTGTTTCACCACTGAGATGCTTGACATCACCACCATCACCACCTGTTTCACCACTGAGATGCTTGACATCACCACCATCACCACCTGTTTCACCACTGAGATGCTTGACATCACCACCATCACCACCTGTTTCACCACTGAGATGCTTGACATTACCACCATCACCACCTGTTTCACCACTGAGATGCTTGACATCACCACCATCACCACTGTTTCACCACTGAGATGCTTGACATCACCACCACCACACTGTTTCACCACTGAGATGCTTGACATCACCACCATCACCACCTGTTTCACCACTGAGATGCTTGACATCACCACCATCACCACCACCTGTTTCACCACTGAGATGCTTGACATCGCCACCATCACCACCTGTTTCACCACTGAGATGCTTGACATCACCACCATCACCACCTGTTTCACCACTGAGATGCTTGACATCACCACCATCACCACCTGTTTCACCACTGAGATGCTTGACATCACCACCATCACCACCACCTGTTTCACCACTGAGATGCTTGACATCGCCACCATTACCACCTGTTTCACCACTGAGATGCTTGACATCACCACCACCACCACCTGTTTCACCACTGAGATGCTTGACATCACCACCATCACCACCTGTTTCACCACTGAGATGCTTGACATCACCACCACCACCACCTGTTTCACCACTGAGATGCTTGACATCACCACCACCACCACCACCACCACATGTTTCACCACTGAGATGCTTGACATCACCACCACCACCTGTTTCACCACTGAGATGCTTGACATCACCACCACCACCATCTGTTTCACCACTGAGATGCTTGACATCACCACCATCACCACCTGTTTCACCACTAAGATGCTTGACATCACCATCAGTTCCCTCATAAGTCTGGCATCAGTACCACCTATTCCACCACATCTCTGCTGACATCAATACCTATTTCCACCCCTTGTTCTGACATCAGCATCACTTGTTCATGCCACACTGTCAGCCCCAAAATACCCCAAGCTGACCTGACTTCCACCATGGTTGACAGGGCTCCTTGCACCCTTAACTACCATAACCGCTAATGGATCCTTACACCATTAACTACATCAAACCCAAATTGACACAATGCTCCATTAATTAATCCAACAAAGTGACACCTTACACCATTAACAACCCATTCCTCTAAATTGACCCGTAACAGTATTAGCTACCATTGCTCACACAACAAACCCCTTGCTCCTTTAATTACCATTATCCATAAATTGATTCATTAAACTATTAACTTCCGATAGGCAGCGAACTACAAAACACATCCACGTGACAATCAAAAGCTCATGTAATCGGGATATTGACTACTGCAAGTGTAGAGGGAGGTGGGCATGTCTTGTATCTCACACCTGTAATGGCTGTTGACACCTGTAACCATGGTCATTGACACCTGCTTGTAGGAGATGCCTAGACCATAACAGATGCCAGCTGGGTTTCTTTAGTGTTGTGGCTTCTAATATTTGCTTTCATATTTTTTGATTGCATTTGTTTGGTCACTGGCAGCTGTGTCCATGGGTAGTGACAGCTGTGTCCATGGGTAGTGACAGCTGTGTCCATGGGTAGTGACAGCTGTGTCCATGGGTAGTGACAGTTGTGTCCATGGGTAGTGACAGCTGTGTCCATGGGTAGTGACAACTGTGTCCATGGGTAGTGACAACTGTGTCCATGGGTAGTGACAGCTGTGTCCATGGGTAGTGACAGCTGTGTCCATTGAGACCGAGAGCTGTGTCAGTGAGTACTGACAGCTGTTTCCAAAGGTACTGACTAATGTCTCCAACGGTAATGAATGCTTCAACAGTACATCTGTAATAAAACATCCTAACTTGCCCAACTGAGTGGAAAATGTCCAATTAAATCTCAAAATCAATCATTTTTGTTGCAAAAGCATGTAAACCACATGCTTTTGCAACAAAACAATTAGGTGCATCGTGATTTTCTTGGTCCTCCGATAAATTATTGATCCAGATGTAGGTTGTAGCACGGCTGAGTAGGGGAAATCGTGTCCAGTTTTGTAAAGAAAAAATAATCAAAAGAACATCTTTCCTTCCTCTAATGACTGGCCTCTTTTCATTCTCGCTACTACAATAGATCAAAGACCGGGTCGACGACTCATTGAGTCACGACCAGACAAAGCAGACACAAACAACCTGTTGTACACATCATGGAAGACGGTGATAGAGTCTTGCATGGACACACATCAATGATCAAAAATTACAACTAGAGACCGTCCGACAGTAGAAGAAAGTATGAGAGAAGAGTGCAGGGCAGACAGCACCACAAGCCACCCTTGGTAGATTTCGCCAGAATACGAAGCTTTTCTGGACGATTACTGTAGATTACTTTGGCTCGAGCAAGTGTGAGCCAAAACCCTGATCCCATCATGTGCATCTAGACCTGGACAAGTTTTATGGGCCCAGTCCCTAGACCTGTTACGTGCCTATGTAATTTTTTGACGACCGCCCGAAGAATGGGCTGGGGGCGCAAAGTAACACAATTAAGCTACTGAAAATATCTGGCAAAGCAGTTCTGGGTCAAATCTATTGATGCTTAGTATTTCAGTACTTGAGAAAGAGAGAGAAAGAGTGGAGGTGGATGAGGTAGAGTGTGACAACGTGTGTGCGTGACCGTGTAGACGAGAGGAAAGTTTGGTTGCCATTTTACTGTATACACTTGCCATCACTTCCTTGCCTCGCCACGGTGTTCCGCCTGTATAACATGGCAGCAGAAATCTTCCTTCAGAGGCACTTAATTTTCACACACACACACACACACACACATTAAATCGGTATCCCTGAGGCTCTTAATTCATTAATGCGAGTGCCTTACCAAACCTGTCGACACGGGGAAAACCGAAGATAGAGACCCGTCTGGGCTGTTTTGACCAAGCAAGTGGTTTCTGGGTAAACGAGCAGCCGTTATGAGTGGTGCGAACTCTCAGTACGCATACACTACCGTCTGGGCGCAGAGTGGACCATTGTCAGTGCTGGTGACAGTGTGCATGAGAGAGAGAGAGAGAAAGAGAGAGAGAGAGAGAGTGTGTGAGAGAGAGAGAGAAATTGAGCATCACAGAGAATCTACAAACATCACAGGTATTTCTTGCTGATCACAGATCCTCTGTGAGTCACGAAATCGTAATGACACGATTGCAAACAAACCATACCACGGGCGGGATTTGAACCCGCGGTCAGAGAGTCTCAAAGCTGCTGGTACTGATCACGAAGTGCTGCAGTAACCTTGGGTTGCAGATAGTTAGTATCAAGCTGTGCACTGTCTGTGAGTACTTCTGGCATTTTGTGTGTTAATATGGACAGTCTGTGTGTGCTACAGACCAATCACATTGTAGCAAACCACGCCAGTTTGCTTGTTAGTACAACTTCGAACGGTCATACAATTGGCATGAAATCTCAGTAATTAAAGAATAATATTTCATCAAGAGAGAAGATATTTGAACATCATGATTTTTTGACGTACGTCATCGATCACCGATTAATCCAAAACGTCGACCGTCCGTATAGTGTTGGAAACGTTGTATGTGTGTGTGTGTGTGTGTGTGTGTGTGTATGTGTGTTGCGGATGCAGACTGGTCCCTGTGCAACACACGACAGTGGTGCGTCCTGCAGCTGCAGAACTGCGTTCCCCTCACAAGTTAATGGTGGAATATATGCAACTAGCACACAGGGGTAGGCCTCTTAACGGGTTCTCTCAGTATTCTTGGTGGGTGGTGAAGGAGGAAGAGCAAGGAAGTCAGAGGAAGGGGACACGACTGGTCCTCTCTCCCAACTCCCTATCGTAGTTGCCCCTTTAATACTTACTTCCTAGAGGATCTCTTGACTGTCACAAACTTACCATTTACATCGTTCTCTGACTGGTTCATCTGTAACACGTCATCAATAGTTTATAACTCTCTTTATATACAGGTTTTGTTGTGAATGATCACCTTATACAGCTCGTTGTTATATGAAAACTGTTTATATATGGTTATAGAGAAGAATATACATATATTTATTATCGGCAGTGATGCCAAAACGCAGAGGGTGTGAGGATTTAAATATTCTAATGATACGTCTGTTTGAGTGTGTCTGAACTTTACGAGTCATTGTGTGTGATTATTTTAAACAGTGGCTTTACGATGCTATATTTTGTATATTTAAATAATTGATAAGAATTCAGCTGACATTATCACCCCAAAACCTATCACAAAACTAACTTTCACCTGTGTGTTGCATGTAGGACTCTGAACCATAAGTTGAAGAAAGATAAACCTTACATAGTAATTCAATTTTCCTTCATTTGATGACGTCGCAGTTTTCTCCAATTATGTTCTCATATTATCCAGTATTTTTGTTGTATGTGTTTCCGAGATGGTTCAAGGCTCTCGACTTCGCTCAACAGAATCGAAACCATTGCCATAAATCGTCACAGCACCAGAGGTGAATATGTCCACTGTGTAAGCAGTGTCCCGGACACCCAGTGTATGGAAGGTGTTTTCGGCACCGCGTTATATGAACAGACCAGTGGTGTTTGTAGCACCGTGTTACACGAACAGGCCAGCGGTGTTTGTAGCACCGTGTTACACGAACAGGCCAGTGGTGTTTGTAGCACCGTGTTACACGAACAGGCCAGCGGTGTTTGTAGCACCGTGTTACACGAACAGGCCAGCGGTGTTTGTAGAACCGTGTTACACGAACAGGCCAGCGGTGTTTGTAGCACCGTGTTACACAAGCAGTCCTGCGGTGTTTGTAACACCATGTAACACTAACAGGCCAGCGGTATTTACAGCACCGTGTTATACGAACAGGCCAACGGTGTCTGTAGCACAGTGTTACACGAACAGGCCAGTGGTGTTTATAACATGGTGTTACACGAACAGGCCAGCGGTGTTTGTAGTACCGTGTTACACGAACAGGAGAGCGGTGTTTGTAACACCGTGTTATGTGAAGAGGGTCCTGATTTATCCATTTATTCTTGTGTTAACTCTGATAAAGGAAATACCTCATGTATATTGACAGTTTAAAATGGTATTGTAATCAATAGTTACTATGTCTTCGCTATGGTTACCGATGACAATTCGTTCACTTTATTTTCCTTACAAAACCTTTTATCATTTGCTGGAGTTGCCTAGTTGCTACAATGACACAATGCGCACATTATATCTCTGGTTAAAGTGAGGTCAGCCTCATCTCGCTCTCTGGTCTCCACGGGGCCATTTCAAGGTCAACCTTAGGCTGCCTTTTGGTCCCCATAGGAAGCATGTGAGGTCATCCCCAGGCTGCCCTCCCCGTGGTGACCTCAGGGCGTCCTTCAATGGTGCCCCTTGTGGGTATCCACCTGGTCAACTTAAGGAAGACCCAGGGAGTACACCGGGAACCCCAGTAAGGTGCCTGTGCCTCTGGTGACCAGACTGTCACCCCCATCCACGGGTGCACTCACAGCACTCTCGCGGTACGGTACATCCATGGGCTATCCTCCTAGCCTATTCCTGGGGTATGCCCTTGTGCTGTCTGGCATACCAGATTACCCCCCCTCGAGGGTTACCTTCCCTGGTCATCTTGTTACCCTTATCCCCTGTTACCTGACTGTGGGACCCAAAAGCGGCGGCAACAACCGACTATTGAACTTGTAATATAACCATAAAGTTTCTTTTTTGTACGTACATAGAGATCTGTACATAGAACAAAAATATGAATGTTGTTAATAGGGCAGTTGAGAAATAAAGAGAATTTTAACAGATTTACGGATTCTTCTTTAACCTTCTTGAGAGGAGCGAAGCTCACTCCTGGCCACCCCTTCCCTGGAGTCACTCCTTCGCTGGAGTCACTCCTTCGCTGGAGTCACTCCTTCGCTGGAGTCACTCTCTTTGTGGAGTCACTCCTTTGCTGGAGTCACTCCTTTGCTGGAGTCACTCCTTCGCTGGAGTCACTCCTTTGCTGGAGTCACTCCTTCGCTGGAGTCACTCCTTCGCTGGAGTCACTCCTTTGCTGGAGTCACTCCTTCGCTGGAGTCACTCCTTCGCTGGAGTCACTCCTTTGCTGGAGTCACTCCTTCGCTGGAGTCACTCCTTTCGCTGGAGTCACTCCTTGCTGGAATCACTCCTTCGCTGGAGTCACTCCTTCGCTGGAGTCACTCCTTTGCTGGAGTCACTCCTTTGCTGGAGTCACTCCTTTGCAGGAGTCACTCCTTTGCTGGAATCACTCCTTCGCTGGAGTCACTCCTTCGCTGGAGTCACTCCTTTGCTGGAGTCACTCCTTCGCTGGAGTCACTCCTTCGCTGGAGTCACTCCTTTGCTGGAATCACTCCTTCGCTGGAGTCACTCCTTCGCTGGAGTCACTCCTTTGCTGGAGTCACTCCTTTGCTGGAGTCACTCCTTCGCTGGAGTCACTCCTTTGCTGGAGTCACTCCTTCGCTGGAGTCACTCCTTTGCTGGAGTCACTCCTTTGCTGGAGTCACTCCTTCGCTGGAGTCACTCCTTCGCTGGAGTCACTCCTTCGCTGGAGTCACTCCTTCGCTGGAGTCACTCCTTCGCTGGAGTCACTCCTTCTGCTGGAGTCACTCCTTCGCTGGAGTCACTCCTTCGCTGGAGTCACTCCTTTCGCTGGAGTCACTCCTTTGCTGGAGTCACTCCTTTGCTGGAGTCACTCCTTCGCTGGAGTCACTCCTTCGCTGGAGTAACTCCTTCGCTGGAGTCACTCCTTCGCTGGAGTCACTCCTTTGCTGGAGTCACTCCATCGCCGAAGTCACTCCTTCGCTGGAGTCACTCCTTTCCTGGAGTCACTCCATCGCCGAAGTCACTCCTTCGCTGGAGTCACTCCTTCGCTGGAGTCACTCCTTCGCTGAAGTCACTCCTTCGCTGAAGTCACTCCTTCGCTGAAGTCACTCCTTCGCTGGAGTCACTCCTTCGCTGGAGTCACTCCTTTCCTGGAGTCACTCCATCGCCGAAGTCACTCCTTCGTTGAAGTCACTCCTTCGCTGAAGTCACTCCTTCGCTGGAGTCACTCCTTCGCTGAAGTCACTCCTTCGCTGAAGTCACTCCTTCGCTGAAGTCACTCCTTCGCTGGAGTCACTCCTTCGCTGAAGTCACTCCTTCGCTGAAGTCACTCCTTCGCTGAAGTCACTCCTTCGCTGAAGTCACTCCTTCGCTGGAGTCACTCCTTCGCTGAAGTCACTCCTTCGCTGGAGTCACTCCTTCGCTGAAGTCACTCCTTCGCTGAAGTCACTCCTTCGCTGAAGTCACTCCTTCGCTGAAGTCACTCCTTCGCTGAAGTCACTCCTTCGCTGGAGTCACTCCTTCGCTCGAAGTCACTCCTTCGCTGAAGTCACTCCTTCGCTGAAGTCACTCCTTCGCTGAAGTCACTCCTTCTCTGAAGTCACTCCTTCGCTGAAGTCACTCCTTCGCTGAAGTCACTCCTTCGCTGAAGTCACTCCTTCGCTGAAGTCACTCCTTTCGCTGAAGTCACTCCTTCGCTGGAGTCACTCCTTCGCTGAAGTCACTCCTTCGCTGGAGTCACTCCTTCGCTGAAGTCACTCCTTCGCTGAAGTCACTCCTTCGCTGAAGTCACTCTTTCGCTGAAGTCACTCCTTCGCTGAAGTCACTTCTTCGCTGAAGTCACTCCTTCGCTGGAGTCACTCCTTCGCTGAAGTCACTCCTTCGCTGAAGTCACTCCTTCGCTGGAGTCACTCCTTCGCTGCAGTCACTCCTTCGCTGAAGTCACTCCTTCGCTGAAGTCACTCCTTCGCTGAAGTCACTCCTTCGCTGAAGTCACTCCTTTTCGCTGAAGTCACTCCTTCGCTGAAGTCACTCCTTCGCTGGAGTCACTCCTTCGCTGGAGTCACTCCTTCGCTGGACTCACTCCTTTTCTGAAGTCACTCCTTCGCTGAAGTCATTCCTTCGCTGGAGTCACTCCTTTTCTGAAGTCACTCCTTCGCTGGAGTCACTCCTTTTCTGAAGTCACTCCTTCGCTGGAGTCACTTCTTCGCTGGAGTCACTCCATCGCTGTAGTCACTCCGTCGCTGGAGTCACTCCTTTTCTGAAGTCACTCCTTCGCTGAAGTCACTCTTTCGCTGGAGTCACTTCTTCGCTGGAGTCACTCCTTTTCTGAAGTCACTCCTTCGCTGAAGTCAATCCTTCGCTGGAGTCACTCCATCGCTGGAGTCACTCCTTTTCTGAAGTCACTCCTTCGCTGAAGTCAATCCTTCGCTGGAGTCACTCCATCGCTGGAGTCACTCCTTTTCTGAAGTCACTCCTTCGCTGGAAGCTCAATCACCCTAATCATCTGCTGGAGTCACTCCATCGCTGGAGTCACTCCTTTTCTGAAGTCACTCCTTCGCTGAAGTCACTCTTTCGCTGGAGTCACTTCTTCGCTGGAGTCACTCCTTTTCTGAAGTCACTCCATCGCTGAAGTAACTCCTTCGCTGAAGTCACTCCTTCGCTGGAGTCACTTCTTCGCTGAAGTCACTCCTTTGCTGGAGTCACTCCATCGCTGAAGTAACTCCTTCGCTGAAGTCACTCCTTCGCTGAAGTCACTCCTTCGCTGAAGTCACTCCTTCGCTGAAGTCACTCCTTTGCTGGAGTCACTCCTTTGCTGGAGTCACTCCATCGCTGAAGTAACTCCTTCGCTGAAGTCACTCTTTCGCTGGAGTCACTCCTTCGCTGGAGTCACTCCTTCGCTGAAGTCACTCCTTCGCTGGAGTCACTCCTTCGCTGAAGTCACTCCTTCGCTGGAGTCACTCCTTCGCTGAAGTCACTCCTTCGCTGGAGTCACTCCTTTGCTGGAGTCATTCCTTCGCTGGAGTCACTCCTTCGCTGGAGTCACTCCTTCGCTGAAGTCACTCCTTCGCTGAAGTCACTCCTTCGCTGAAGTCACTCCTTCGCTGGAGTCACTCCTTTGCTGGAGTCACTCCTTCGCTGGAGTCACTCCTTCGCTGGAGTCACTCCTTCGCTGAAGTCACTCCTTCGCTGAAGTCACTCCTTCGCTGAAGTCATCCTTCGCTGAAGTCACTCCTTCGCTGAAGTCACTCCTTCGCTGAAGTCACTCCTTTGCTGGAGTCACTCCTTCGCTGGAGTCACTCCTTCGCTGGAGTCACTCCTTCGCTGAAGTCACTCCTTCGCTGAAGTCACTCCTTCGCTGGAGTCACTCCTTCGCTGAAGTCACTCCTTCGCTGAAGTCACTCCTTCGCTGGAGTCACTCCTTTGCTGGAGTAACTCCTTCGCTGAAGTCACTCCTTCGCTGGAGTCACTCCTTTGCTGAAGTCACTCCTTCGCTGAAGTCACTCCTTC
>NC_069435.1:23912141-24004641 GCF_026875155.1 Cherax quadricarinatus | reverse complement strand
ACAAGTACGTACGTCTAGTACAAGTACGTACGTCTAGTACAAGTACGTACGTCTAGTACAAGTACGTACGTCTAGTACAAGTACGTACGTCTAGTACAAGTACGTACGTCTAGTGCATGTATACAGTGAGAAACATACACCTCTCAGTGTATACATCACGATGTATATATTATAGTGTATTACTACTGTATGACTATTATGTATTATTATCAAGGTTGAGGGACTGATCACCTTATATCAAGGTTGAGGGACTGATCACCTTATATCAAGGTTGAGGGACTGATCACCTTATATCAAGGTTGAGGGACTGATCACCTTATATCAAGGTTGAGGGACTGATCACCTTATATCAAGGTTGAGGGACTGACCACCTTATATCAAGGTTGAGGGACTGATCACCTTATATCAAGGTTCAGGGACTGATCACCTTATATCAAGGTTGAGGGACTGATCACCTTATATCAAGGTTGAGGGACTGATCACCTTATATCAAGGTTGAGGGACTGATCACCTTATATCAAGGTTGAGGGACTGACCACCTTATATCAAGGTTGAGGGACTGATCACCTTATATCAAGGTTGAGGGACTGATCACCTTATATCAAGGTTGAGGGACTGATCACCTTATATCAAGGTTGAGGGACTGACCACCTTATATCAAGGTTGAGGGACTGACCACCTTATATCAAGGCTGAGGGACTGACCACCTTATATCAAGGTTGAGCTACTGACCACCTTAGAACAAGGCTGAGGGACTGACCACCTTATATCAAGGCTGAGGGACTGACCACCTTATATCAAGGCTGAGGGACTGATCACCTTGTATCAAGGCTGAGTGACTGACCACCTTATATCAAGGCTGAGGGACTGACCACCTTATATCAAGGCTGAGGGACTGACCATCTTATTTCGAGGCTGAAATCATGGCCACCTTATATCGAGGTTGAGGGACTGACCACCTTATATCAAGGCTGAGGGACTGACCACCTTATATCAAGACTGAGGGACTGACCACCTTATATCAAGGCTGAGGGCCTGACCACCTTATATCAAGACTGAGGGACTGACCACCTTATATCAAGGCTGAGGGCCTGACCACCTTATATCAAGGCTGAGGGACCGATCACCTTATATCAAGGCTGAGGGACTGACCACCTCCACATTACCTAATTACTTATGCTAGCTAGTAGTTGTGTAATTGATTAATCTAGCAGGTAATTATATTAATCTAGCAGGTAATTATATTAATCTAGCAGGTAATTATATTAATCTAGCAGGTAATTATATTAATCTAGCAGGAAATTATATTAATCTAGCAGGTAATTATATTAATCTAGCAGGTAATTATATTAATCTAGCAGGTAATTATATTAATCTAGCAGGTAATTATATTAATCTAGCAGGTAATTATATTAATCTAGCAGGTAATTATATTAATCTAGCAGGTAATTATATTAATCTAGCAGGTAATTATATTAATCTAGCAGGTAATTATATTAATCTAGCAGGTAATTATATTAATCTAGCAGGTAATTATATTAATCTAGCAGGTAATTATATTAATCTAGCAGGTAATTATATTAATCTAGCAGGTAATTATATTAATCTAGCAGGTAATTATATTAATCTAGCAGGTAATTATATTAATCTAGCAGGTAATTATATTAATCTAGCAGGTAATTATATTAATCTAGCAGGTAATTATATTAATCTAGCAGGTAATTATATTAATCTAGCAGGTAATTATATTAATCTAGCAGGTAATTATATTAATCTAACAGGTAATTATATTAATCTAGCAGGTAATTATATTAATCTAGCAGGTAATTATATTAATCTAGCAGGTAATTATATTAATCTAGCAGGTAATTATATTAATCTAACAGGTAATTATATTAATCTAGCAGGTAATTATATTAATCTAGCACGTAATTATATTAATCTAGCAGGTAATTATATTAATCTAGCAGGTAATTATTAATAATTTGTGACATTCCAATCACTGTGTTTGAAAACTTGTCAAAATTATGAAATTATTAGGCCTGCTTCTTGCTAATTGCCTTAATTAATTACCTTACTCAATTATCTTTCTCGATTACGTTCATATAACGCTAAATTTAAAACGAGGATATTCTTTGTAATCACTGGGAAGCGCTAAGACCGTAAGGTCCCCTTACAGCGCCCGATGACTAGGAGGTAATGAAGCTTGATCCGAGGAACATGAAACAAGTCAGCTCCAGTTCCCTGGATCAAGAGCCTTCCCCCTGGCATCTATGCATTACTAACCTCTTCCAAGGGAACTATATAATTCAAGGTTAAAATTTCTATTATACACATTTACTGCATTTACATTATCATACATATCGATATTAATATACTTTATTATATAAAATATATGCGACACTGCATAGCTCCTGATGACGCACACGGAGACGCGAAAGATCTTGGACTGAAGATTTCTGTTCCCTGTGACTTGTAAACCAGATTGTTAATCGATCTGTTATCTGGACAAATAGACATTACATTTTTTTCCCTAGAGTAAACTTCTAGTGGAAGATCTATTAGACTGAAAGTGTAGACTTTTGGCTGATTGTCTACCGGCTGTCTGAGTAGACTGCTAGTAGACGATAGATTTTCTTGAAGGTGGAAACTTGTAACAGGTTGGCTACGCTCTGTGGTAGTCCGCTTGTAGATGTACTGAATTATCCTGAAGTCTGAAGTATCTAATTCCAATATCTACTTTTTGGAGGCGTAGATGTAGATACCAGCGTAGCCCACAATGCCGCCCAGAATGAGCATACCAATAGCCAGCCCAGCCATATCACCTGTCAGGAGGGAAGACTTCTGAGAAATGGCTTATACTCTATGTACTAACGGGAAAGATAAGAACATAAGACTAGAGGAACACTACAGTAGGCCTACTGGCCCATACATGGCAGGTCCTTACCAAAACCAACCATCTATTGGTCCAATCTTTTTCCCAAGGGTACCCAAGAGTTTGTTTTCGTACCCCAGACACCTATCAGACCCAGCCTTTCTCACTCATGTACGGGAAAACAGGTACTGGTACCTAGTGAGGTGCGAAAAGATGCCACGAAAAAAAATTCTAATTTGTGGAATGTAATTAGTGTAACCTGGAAAGCTGTTCGGGAAAACTAGCAGAGCCAGGAAAAGTAATTAGGAATTAGATTACAGCTCAGTTGAGGAGGATAAGAAGAAGAAGGAAGAGGATCTTTGTGAAAAGCCACATGACTTTGTCAAGGTAGACAGGATCTACCTTGAGAGGAAGACAGGATCTACCTTGAGAGGAAGACAGGATCTACCTTGAGAGGTAGACAGGATCTACCTTGACAGGAAGACAGGATCTACCTTGAGAGGAAGACAGGATCTACCTTGAGAGGTAGACAGGATCTACCTTGACAGGAAGACAGGATTTACCTTGAGAGGTAGACAGGATCTACCTTGAGAGGAAGACACGTTCTACCTTGAGAGAAAGACAGGATTTACCTTGAGAGGAAGACATGATCTACCTTGAGAGAAAGACAGGATTTACCTTGAGAGGAAGACATGATCTACCTTGAGAGAAAGACAGGATTTACCTTGAGAGGAAGACATGATCTACCTTGAGAGGAAGACAGGATCTACCTTGAGAGGAAGACAGGATCTACCTTGAGAGGTAGACAGGATCTACCTTGAGAGGAAGACAGGATCTACATTGAGAGGAACACAGGCTCTACCTTGAGAGGAAGACAGGATCTACCTTGAGAGGTAGACAGGATCTACCTTGAGAGGAAGACAGGATCTACCTTGAGAGGTAGACAGGATCTACCTTGAGAGGAAGACAGGATCTACCTTGAGAGGTAGACAGGATCTACCTTGAGAGAAGACAGGATCTACTTGAGAGGAAGACAGGATCTACCTTGAGAGGAAGACAGGATCTACCTTGAGAGGAAGACAGGATCTACCTTGACAGGAAGACAGGATCTACCTTGACAGGAAGACAGGATCTACCTTGACAGGAAGACAGGATCTACCTTGAGAGGAAGGCAGGATCTACCTTGACAGGAAGACAGGATCTACCTTGAGAGGAAGACAGAATCTACCTTGACAGGAAGACAGGATCTACCTTGAGAGGAAGACAGGATCTACCTTGACAGGAAGACAGGATCTACCTTGAGAGGAACAGAGGATCTACCTTGAGAGGAAGACAGGATCTACCTTGAGAGGAAGACAGGATCTACCTTGAGAGGAAGACAGGATCTACCTTGAGAGGTAGACAGGATCTACCTTGAGAGGTAGACAGGATCTACCTTGAGAGGTAGACAGGATCTACCTTGAGAGGTAGACAGGATCTACCTTGAGAGGTAGACAGGATCTACCTTGAGAGGTAGACAGGATTTACCTTGAGAGGTAGACAGGATCTACCTTGAGAGGAAGACAGGATCTACCTTGAGAGGTAGACAGGATCTACCTTGAGAGAAAGACAGGATCTACCTTGAGAGGAAGACAGGATCTACCTTGAGAGGAAGACAGGATCTACCTTGAGAGGAAGACAGGATCTACCTTGACAGGAAGACAGGATCTACCTTGACAGGAAGACAGGATCTACCTTGACAGGAAGACAGGATCTACCTTGACAGGAAGACAGGATCTACCTTGAGAGGTAGACAGGATCCACCTTGAGAGAAAGACAGGATCTACCTTGAGAGGAAGACAGGATCTACCTTGAGAGGAAGACAGGATCTACCTTGAGAGGAAGACAGGATCTACCTTGACAGGAAGACAGGATCTACCTTGACAGGAAGACAGGATCTACCTTGACAGGAAGACAGGATCTACCTTGAGAGGAAGGCAGGATCTACCTTGACAGGAAGACAGGATCTACCTTGAGAGGAAGACAGGATCTACCTTGACAGGAAGACAGGATCTACCTTGAGAGGAACAGAGGATCTACCTTGAGAGGAAGACAGGATCTACCTTGAGAGGAAGACAGGATCTACCTTGAGAGGTAGACAGGATCTACCTTGAGAGGTAGACAGGATCTACCTTGAGAGGAAGGAGAAATTACTCAGATGAAACACTTACCAAGAGGATGAAAGCTTAAAAATAATGAAGACTGATATCCAGCGGAAGAACATTGATAAAGATAACATAACTTATCTGAAATAGGAAGGTGGGCCTTCTTAGTAGATGGAAGAGGAATCTGGAGGAAGGTGGGCCTTCTTAGTAGATGGAAGAGGAATCTGGAGGAAGGTGGGCCTTCTTAGTAGATGGAAGAGGAATCTGGAGGAAGGTGGGCCTTCTTAGTAGATGGAAGAGGAATCTGGAGGAAGGTGGGCCTTCTTAGAAGATGGAAGAGGAATCTGGAGGAAGGTGGGCCTTCTTAGTAGATGGAAGAGGAATCTGGAGGAAGGTGGGCCTTCTTAGTAGATGGAAGAGGGAATCTGGAGGAAGGTGGGCCTTCTTAGTAGATGGAAGAGGAATCTGGAGGAAGGTGGGCCTTCTTAGTAGATGGAAGAGGAATCTGGAGGAAGGTGGGCCTTCTTAGTAGATGGAAGAGGAATCTGGAGGAAGGTGGGCCTTCTTAGTAGATGGAAGAGGAATCTGGAGGAAGGTGGGCCTTCTTAGTAGATGGAAGAGGAATCTGGAGGAGGTGGGCCTTCTTAGTAGATGGAAGAGGAATCTGGAGGAAGGTGGGCCTTCTTAGTAGATGGAAGAGGAATCTGGAGGAAGGTGGGCCTTCTTAGTAGATGGAAGAGGAATCTGGAGGAAGGTGGGCCTTCTTAGTAGATGGAAGAGGAATCTGGAGGAAGGTCAGCCTTCTTAGTAGATGGAAGAGGAATCTGGAGGAAGGTGGGCCTTCTTAGTAGATGGAAGAGGAATCTGGAGAAAGGTGGGCCTTCTTAGTAGATGGAAGAGGAATCTGGAGGAAGGTGGGCCTTCTTAGTAGATGGAAGAGGAATCTGGAGGAAGGTGGGCCTTCTTAGTAGATGGAAGAGGAATCTGGAGGAAGGTGGGCCTTCTTAGTAGATGGAAGAGGAATCTGGAGGAAGGTGGGCCTTCTTAGTAGATGAAGAGGAATCTGGAGGAAGGTCAGCCTTCTTAGTAGATGGAAGAGGAATCTGGAGGAAGGTGGGCCTTCTTAGTAGATGGAAGAGGAATCTGGAGGAAGGTGGGCCTTCTTAGTAGATGGAAGAGGAATCTGGAGGAAGGTGGGCCTTTCTTAGTAGATGGAAGAGGAATCTGGAGGAAGGTGGGCCTTCTTAGTAGATGGAAGAGGAATCTGGAGGAAGGTGGGCCTTCTTAGTAGATGGAAGAGGAATCTGGAGGAAGGTCAGCCTTCTTAGTAGATGGAAGAGGAATCTGGAGGAAGGTCAGCCTTCTTAGTAGATGGAAGAGGAATCTGGAGGAAGGTGGGCCTTCTTAGTAGATGGAAGAGGAATCTGGAGGAAGGTCAGCCTTCTTAGTAGATGGAAGAGGAATCTGGAGGAAGGTGGGCCTTCTTAGTAGATGGAAGAGGAATCTGGAGGAAGGTGGGCCTTCTTAGTAGATGGAAGAGGAATCTGGAGGAAGGTGGGCCTTCTTAGTAGATGGAAGAGGAATCTGGAGGAAGGTGGGCCTTCTTAGTAGATGGAAGAGGAATCTGGAGGAAGGTGGGCCTTCTTAGTAGATGGAAGAGGAATCTGGAGGAAGGTGGGCCTTCTTAGTAGATGGAAGAGGAATCTGGAGGAAGGTTGGCCTTCTTAGAAGATGGAAGAGGAATCTGGAGGAAGGTGGGCCTTCTTAGTAGATGGAAGAGGAATCTGGAGGAAGTGGGCCTTCTTAGAAGATGGAAGAGGAAATCTGGAGGAAGATGGCCTTCTTAGAAGATGGAAGAGGAATCTGGAGGAAGGTGGGCCTTCTTAGTAGATGGAAGAGGAATCTGGAGGAAGGTGGGCCTTCTTAGTAGATGGAAGAGGAATCTGGAGGAAGGTGTGCCTTCTTAGTAGATGGAAGAGGAATCTGGAGGAAGGTGGGCCTTCTTAGAAGATGGAAGAGGAATCTGGAGGAAGGTGGGCCTTCTTAGAGATGGAAGAGGAATCTGGAGGAAGATGGGCCTTCTTAGAAGATGGAAGAGGAATCTGGAGGAAGGTGGGCCTTCTTAGAAGATGGAAGAGGAATCTGGAGGAAGATGGGCCTTCTTAGAAGATGGAAGAGGAATCTGGAGGAAGGTGGGCCTTCTTAGAAGATGGAAGAGGAATCTGGAGGAAGGTCAGCCTTCTTAGAAGATGGAAGAGGAATCTGGAGGAAGGTGGGCCTTCTTAGAAGATGGAAGAGGAATCTGGAGGAAGGTCAGCCTTCTAAGAAGATGGAAGAGAATCTGGAGGAAGGTCGGACCTTCCTTAGAAGATGGAAGAGGAATCTGGAGGAAGATGGGCCTTCTTAGAAGATGGAAGAGGAATCTGGAGGAAGGTGGGCCTTCTTAGAAGATGGAAGAGGAATCTGGAGGAAGGTGGGCCTTCTTAGTAGATGGAAGAGGAATCTGGAGGAAGGTGGGCCTTCTTAGTAGATGGAAGAGGAATCTGGAGGAAGGTGGGCCTTCTTAGTAGATGAAGAGGAATCTGGAGGAAGGTGGGCCTTCTTAGTAGATGGAAGAGGAATCTGGAGGAAGGTGGGCCTTCATAGAAGATGGAAGAGGAATCTGGAGGAAGGTGGGCCTTCTTAGAAGATGGAAGAGGAATCTGGAGGAAGATGGGCCTTCTTAGAAGATGGAAGAGGAATCTGGAGGAAGGTGGGCCTTCTTAGAAGATGGAAGAGGAATCTGGAGGAAGATGGGCCTTCTTAGAAGATGGAAGAGGAATCTGGAGGAAGGTGGGCCTTCTTAGAAGATGGAAGAGGAATCTGGAGGAAGGTCAGCCTTCTTAGAAGATGGAAGAGGAATCTGGAGGAAGGTGGGCCTTCTTAGAAGATGGAAGAGGAATCTGGAGGAAGGTCAGCCTTCTTAGAAGATGGAAGAGGAATCTGGAGGAAGGTCGACCTTCTTAGAAGATGGAAGAGGAATCTGCAGGAAGATGGGCCTTCTTAGAAGATGGAAGAGGAATCTGGAGGAAGGTGGGCCTTCTTAGAAGATGGAAAGGAATCTGGAGGAAGTGGGCCTTCTTAGTAGATGGAAGAGGAATCTGGAGGAAGGTGGGCCTTCTTAGTAGATGGAAGAGGAATCTGGAGGAAGGTGGGCCTTCTTAGTAGATGGAAGAGGAATCTGGAGGAAGGTGGGCCTTCTTAGTAGATGGAAGAGGAATCTGGAGGAAGGTGGGCCTTCTTAGTAGATGGAAGAGGAATCTGGAGGAAGGTGGGCCTTCTTAGAAGATGGAGAGGAATCTGGAGGAAGATGGGCCTTCTTAGAGATGAAGAGGAATCTGGAGGAAGATGGGCCTTCTTAGTAGATGGAAGAGGAATCTGGAGGAAGGTGGGCCTTCTTAGAAGATGGAAGAGGAATCTGTAGGAAGATGGGCCTTCTTAGTAGATGGAAGAGGAATCTGGAGGAAGGTGGGCCTTCTTAGAAGATGGAAGAGGAATCTGGAGGAAGATGGGCCTTCTTAGTAGATGGAAGAGGAATCTGGAGGAAGGTGGGCCTTCTTAGAAGATGGAAGAGGAATCTGGAGGAAGAGGGCCTTCTTAGTAGATGGAAGAGGAATCTGGAGGAAGGTGGGCCTTCTTAGAAGATGGAAGAGGAATCTGGAGGAAGTGGCCTTCTTAGTAGATGGAAGAGGAATCTGGAGGAAGGTGGGCCTTCTTAGAAGATGGAAGAGGAATCTGGAGGAAGATGGGCCTTCTTAGAAGATGGAAGAGGAATCTGGAGGAAGATGGGCCTTCTTAGAAGATGGAAGAGGAATCTGGAGGAAGATGGGCCTTCTTAGAAGATGGAAGAGGAATCTGGAGGAAGGTGGGCCTTCTTAGAAGATGGAAGGGAATCTGGAGGAAGATGGGCCTTCTTAGAAGATGGAAGAGGGAATCTGGAGGAGGTCGGCCTTCTTAGAAGATGGAAGAGGAATCTGGAGGAAGATGGGCCTTCTTAGAAGATGGAAGAGGAATCTGGAGGAAGGTGGGCCTTCTTAGAAGATGGAAGAGGAATCTGGAGGAAGGTGGGCCTTCTTAGAAGATGGAAGAGGAATCTGGAGGAAGGTGGGCCTTCTTAGAAGATGGAAGAGGAATCTGGAGGAAGATGGGCCTTCTTAGAAGATGGAAGAGGAATCTGGAGGAAGGTGGGCCTTCTTAGAAGATGGAAGAGGAATCTGGAGGAAGATGGGCCTTCTTAGAAGATGGAAGAGGAATCTGGAGGAAGGTGGGCCTTCTTAGAAGATGGAAGAGGAATCTGGAGGAAGGTCAGCCTTCTTAGAAGATGGAAGAGGAATCTGGAGGAAGGTGGGCCTTCTTAGAAGATGGAAGAGGAATCTGGAGGAAGGTCAGCCTTCTTAGAAGATGGAAGAGGAATCTGGAGGAAGGTCGACCTTCTTAGAAGATGGAAGAGGAATCTGGAGGAAGATGGGCCTTCTTAGAAGATGGAAGAGGAATCTGGAGGAAGGTGGGCCTTCTTAGAAGATGGAAGAGGAATCTGGAGGAAGGTGGGCCTTCTTAGAAGATGGAAGAGGAATCTGGAGGAAGGTGGGCCTTCTTAGAAGATGGAAGAGGAATCTGGAGGAAGGTCAGCCTTCTTAGAAGATGGAAGAGGAATCTGGAGGAAGGTGGGCCTTCTTAGAAGATGGAAGAGGAATCTGGAGGAAGGTCGACCTTCTTAGAAGATGGAAGAGGAATCTGGAGGAAGGTGGGCCTTCTTAGAAGATGGAAGAGGAATCTGGAGGAAGGTCAGCCTTCTTAGAAGATGGAAGAGGAATCTGGAGGAAGGTCGACCTTCTTAGAAGATGGAAGAGGAATCTGGAGGAAGGTGGGCCTTCTTAGAAGATGGAAGAGGAATCTGGAGGAAGGTGGGCCTTCTTAGAAGATGGAAGAGGAATCTGGAGGAAGGTGGGCCTTCTTAGAAGATGGAAGAGGAATCTGGAGGAAGGTCAGCCTTCTTAGAAGATGGAAGAGGAATCTGGAGGAAGGTCGACCTTCTTAGAAGATGGAAGAGGAATCTGGAGGAAGGTGGGCCTTCTTAGAAGATGGAAGAGGAATCTGGAGGAAGGTGGGCCTTCTTAGAAGATGGAAGAGGAATCTGGAGGAAGGTCGACCTTCTTAGAAGATGGAAGAGGAATCTGGAGGAAGGTGGGCCTTCTTAGAAGATGGAAGAGGAATCTGGAGGAAGGTGGGCCTTCTTAGAAGATGGAAGAGGAATCTGGAGGAAGGTGGGCCTTCTTAGAAGATGGAAGAGGAATCTGGAGGAAGGTGGGCCTTCTTAGAAGATGGAAGAGGAATCTGGAGGAAGGTGGGCCTTCTTAGAAGATGGAAGAGGAATCTGGAGGAAGGTGGGCCTTCTTAGAAGATGGAAGAGGAATCTGAAGGAAGGTCAGCCTTCTTAGAAGATGGAAGAGGAATCTGGAGGAAGGTCGACCTTCTTAGAAGATGGAAGAGGAATCTGGAGGAAGGTGGGCCTTCTTAGAAGATGGAAGAGAATCTGGAGGAAGGTCGACCTTCTTAGAAGATGGAAGAGGAATCTGGAGGAAGGTGGGCCTTCTTAGAAGATGGAAGAGGAATCTGGAGGAAGGTCGACCTTCTTAGAAGATGGAAGAGGAATCTGGAGGAAGGTCGACCTTCTTAGAAGATGGAAGAGGAATCTGGAGGAAGGTGGGCCTTCTTAGAAGATGGAAGAGGAATCTGGAGGAAGGTGGCCTTCTTAGAAGATGGAAGAGGAATCTGGAGGAAGGTGGGCCTTCTTAGAAGATGGAAGAGGAATCTGGAGGAAGGTGGGCCTTCTTAGAAGATGGAAGAGGAATCTGGAGGAAGGTGGGCCTTCTTAGAAGATGGAAGAGGAATCTGGAGGAAGGTGGGCCTTCTTAGAAGATGGAAGAGGAATCTGGAGGAAGGTGGGCCTTCTTAGAAGATGGAAGAGGAATCTGGAGGAAGATGGGCCTTCTTAGAAGATGGAAGAGGAATCTGGAGGAAGGTGGGCCTTCTTAGAAGATGGAAGAGGAATCTGGAGGAAGATGGGCCTTCTTAGAAGATGGAAGAGGAATCTGGAGGAAGGTGGGCCTTCTTAGAAGATGGAAGAGGAATCTGGAGGAAGGTCAGCCTTCTTAGAAGATGGAAGAGGAATCTGGAGGAAGTGGGCCTTCTTAGAAGATGGAAGAGGAATCTGGAGGAAGGTCAGCCTTCTTAGAAGTGGAAGAGGAATCTGGAGGAAGGTCGACCTTCTTAGAAGATGAAGAGGAATCTGGAGGAAGATGGGCCTTCTTAGAAGATGGAAGAGGAATCTGGAGGAAGGTGGACCTTCTTAGAAGATGGAAGAGGAATCTGGAGGAAGGTGGGCCTTCTTAGAAGATGGAAGAGGAATCTGGAGGAAGGTGGGCCTTCTTAGAAGATGGAAGAGGAATCTGGAGGAAGGTCAGCCTTCTTAGAAGATGGAAGAGGAATCTGGAGGAAGGTGGGCCTTCTTAGAAGATGGAAGAGGAATCTGGAGGAAGGTCGACCTTCTTAGAAGATGGAAGAGGAATCTGGAGGAAGGTGGGCTTCTTAGAAGATGGAAGAGGAATCTGGAGGAAGGTCAGCCTTCTTAGAAGATGGAAGAGGAATCTGGAGGAAGGTCGACCTTCTTAGAAGATGGAAGAGGAAATCTGGAGGAAGGTGGGCCTTCTTAGAAGATGGAAGAGGAATCTGGAGGAAGGTGGGCCTTCTTAGAAGATGGAAGAGGAATCTGGAGGAAGGTGGGCCTTCTTAGAAGATGGAAGAGGAATCTGGAGGAAGGTAGCCTTCTTAGAAGATGGAAGAGGAATCTGGAGGAAGGTCGACCTTCTTAGAAGATGGAAGAGGAATCTGGAGGAAGGTGGGCCTTCTTAGAAGATGGAAGAGGAATCTGGAGGAAGGTGGGCCTTCTTAGAAGATGGAAGAGGAATCTGGAGAAAGGTCGACCTTCTTAGAAGATGGAAGAGGAATCTGGAGGAAGGTGGGCCTCTTAGAAGATGGAAGAGGAATCTGGGAAGATGGGCCTTCTTAGAAAATGGAAGAGGAATCTGGAGGAAGGTGGGCCTTCTTAGAAGATGGAAGAGGAATCTGGAGGAAGGGGGGCCTTCTTAGAAGATGGAAGAGGAATCTGGAAGAAGGTGGGCTTCTTAGAAGATGGAAGAGGAATCTGGAGGAAGGTGGGCCTTCTTAGAAGATGGAAGAGGAATCTGGAGGAAGATGGGCCTTCTTAGAAGATGGAAGAGGAATCTGGAGGAAGGTCGACCTTCTTAGAAGATGGAAGAGAATCTGGAGGAAGGTGGGCCTTCTTAGAAGATGGAAGAGGAATCTGGAGGAAGGTCGACCTTCTTAGAAGATGGAAGAGGAATCTGGAGGAAGGTGGGCCTTCTTAGAAGATGGAAGAGGAATCTGGAGGAAGGTCGACCTTCTTAGAAGATGGAAGAGGAATCTGGAGGAAGGTCGACCTTCTTAGAAGATGGAAGAGGAATCTGGAGGAAGGTGGGCCTTCTTAGAAGATGGAAGAGGAATCTGGAGGAAGGTGGGCCTTCTTAGAAGATGGAAGAGGAATCTGGAGGAAGGTGGGCTTCTTAGAAGATGGAAGAGGAATCTGGAGGAAGGTGGGCCTTCTTAGAAGATGGAAGAGGAATCTGGAGGAAGGTGGGCCTTCTTAGAAGATGGAAGAGGAATCTGGAGGAAGGTGGGCCTTCTTAGAAGATGGAAGAGGAATCTGGAGGAAGGTGGGCCTTCTTAGAAGATGGAAGAGGAATCTGGAGGAAGGTGGGCCTTCTTAGAAGATGGAAGAGGAATCTGGAGGAAGGTGGGCCTTCTTAGAAGATGGAAGAGGAATCTGGAGGAAGGTGGGCCTTCTTAGAAGATGGAGGAGGAATCTGGAGGAAGGTGGGCCTTCTTAGAAGATGGAAGAGGAATCTGGAGGAAGGTGGGCCTTCTTAGAAGATTTAAGAGGAATCTGGAGGAAGGTGGGCCTTCTTAGAAGATGGAAGAGGAATCTGGAGGAAGGTGGGCCTTCTTAAAAGATGGAAGAGGAACCTGGGGGAAGGTCGACCTTCTTAGAAGATGGAAGAGGAATCTGGAGGAAGGTCGACCTTCTTAGAAGATGGAAGAGGAATCTGGGGGAAGATGGGCCTTCTTAGAAGATGGAATAGGAATCTGGAGGAAGGTGGGCCTTCTTAGAAGATGGAAGAGGAATCTGGGGAAAGGTCGACCTTCTTAGAAGATGGAAGAGGAATCTGGAGGAAAGTCGACCTTCTTAGAAGATGGAAGAGGAATCTGGAGGAAGGTGGGCCTTCTTTGAAGATGGAAGAGGAATCTGGAGGAAGGTGGGCCTTCTTAGAAGATGGAAGAGGAATCTGGATGAAGGTGGGCCTTCTTAGAAGGTGGAAGAGGAATCTGGAGGAAGGTGGGCCTTCTTTGAAGATGGAAGAGGAATCTGGACGAAGGTCGACCTTCTTAGAAGATGGAAGAGGAATCTGGAGGAAAGTGGACCTTCTTAGAAGATGGAAGAGGAATCTGGAGGAAGGTGGGCCTTCTTAGAAGATGGAAGAGGAATCTGGGGGAAGTTCGACCTTCTTAGAAGATGGAAGAGGAATCTGGAGGAAGATGGGCCTTCTTAGAAGATGGAAGAGGAATCTGGAGGAAGGTCGACCTTCTTAGAAGATGGAAGAGGAATCTGGGGGAAGGTCGGCCTTCTTAGAAGATGGAAGAGGAATCTGGGGGAAGGGGGGCCTTCTTAGAAGATGGAAGAGGAATCTGGAGGAAGATGGGCCTTCTTAGAAGATGGAAGAGGAATCTGGAGGAAGGTGGGCCTTCTTAGAAGATGGAAGAGGAATCTGGAGGAAGGTGGGCCTTCTTAGAAGATGGAAGAGGAATCTGGGGGAAGATGGGCCTTCTTAGAAGATGGAAGAGGAATATGGAGGAAGGTGGACCTTCTTAGAAGATGGAAGAGGAATCTGGGGGAGGGTGGGTCTTCTTAGAAGATGGAAGAGGAATCTGGGGGAAGGTCGACCTTCTTAGAAGATGGAAGAGGAATCTGGAGGAAGGTCGACCTTCTTAGAAGATGGAAGAGGAATCTGGGGGAAGATGGGCCTTCTTAGAAGATGGAAAAGGAATCTGGAGGAAGGTGGGCCTTCTTAGAAGATGGAAGAGGAATCTGGGGAAAGGTCGACCTTCTTAGAAGATGGAAGAAGAATCTGGAGGAAAGTCGACCTTCTTAGAAGATGGAAGAGGAATCTGGAGGAAGGTGGGCCTTCTTAGAAGATGGAAGAGGAATCTGGAGGAAGGTGGGCCTTCTTAGAAGATGGAAGAGGAATCTGGAGGAAGGTGGGCCTTCTTAGAAGATGAAAGAGGAATCTGGAGGAAGGTGGGCCTTCTTTGAAGATGGAAGAGGAATCTGGAGGAAGGTCGACCTTTTTAGAAGATGGAAGAGGAATCTGGAGGAAAGTGGACCTTCTTAGAAGATGGAAGAGGAATCTGGAGGAAAGTCGGCCTTCTTAAAAGATAGAAGAGGAATCTGGAGGAAGGTCGACCTTCTTAGAAGATGGAAGAGAAATCTAGGGGAAGGTGGGCCTTCTTATAAGATGGAAGAGGAATCTGGGGGAAGGTGGGCCTTCTTAGAAGATGGAAGAGGAATTTGGAGGAAGATGGGCCTTCTTAGAAGATGGAAGAGGAATCTGGAGGAAGGTGGGCCTTCTTAGAAGATGGAAGAGGAATCTGGAGGAAGGTGGGCCTTCTTAGAAGATGGAAGAGGAATCTGGGGGAAGGTCGACCTTCTTAGAAGATGGAAAAGGAATCTGGAGGAAGGTCGGCCTTCTTAGAAGATGGAAGAGGAATCTGGGGGAAGGTCGGCCTTCTTAGAAGATGGAAGAGGAATCTGGAGGAAGGTCGGCCTTCTTAGAAGATGGAAGAGGAATCTGGGGGAAGATGGGCCTTCTTAGAAGATGGAAGAGGAATCTGGGGGATGGTGGGCCTTCTTAGAAGATGGAAGAGGAATCTGGGGAAAGGTGGGCCTTCTTAGAAGATGGAAGAGGAATCTGGAGGAAGGTGGGCCTTCTTAGAAGATGGAAGAGGAATCTGGAGGAAGGTGGGCCTTCTTAGAAGATGAAAGAGGAATTTGGAGGAAGGAGGGCCTTCTTAGAAGATGGAAGAGGAATCTGGAGGAAGGTCGGCCTTCTTAGAAGATGGAAGAGGAATCTGGAGGAAGGTGGGCCCTCTTAGAAGATGGAAGAGGAGAATGGAGGAAGGTGGGCCTTCTTAGAAAATGGAAGAGGAATCTGGAGGAAGATGGGCCTTCTTAGAAGATGGAAGAGTAATCTGGAGGAAGGTCGGCCTTCTTAAAAGATGGGAGAGGAATCTGGGGGATGGTGGGCCTTCTTGAAAGATGGAAGAGGAATCTGGAGGAAGGTGGGCCTTCTTAGAAGATGGAAGAGGAATCTGGAGGAAGGTGGGCCTTCTTAGAAGATGGAAGAGGAATCTGGAGGAAGGTGGGCCTTCTTAGAAGATGGAAGAGGAATCTGGAGGAAGGTCTGCCTTCTTAGAAGATGGAAGAGGAATCTGGAGGAAGGCCGGCCTTCTTAGAAAATGGAAGAGGAATCTGGGGGAAGAGAGGAACCTGTCGTCTTGGAGTATGAGAGGAACCTGTCTTCTTGAAGTATGAGAGGAACCTGTCGTCTTGGAGTATGAGAGGAACCTGTCTTCTTGGAGTATGAGAGGAACCTGTCTTCTTGGAGTATGAGAGGAACCTGTCTTCTTGGAGTATGAGAGGAACCTGTCTTCTTGGAGTATGAGAGGAACCTGTCTTCTTGGAATATGAGAGGAACCTGTCTTCTTAGAGTATGAGAGGAACCTGTCTTCTTAGAGTATGAGAGGAACCTTTCTTCTTAGAGTATGAGAGGAACCTGTCTTCTTAGAGTATGAGAGGAACCTGTCTTGGAATATGAGAGGAACCTGTCTTCTTGGAGTATGAGAGGAACCTGTCTTGGAATATGAGAGGATCCTGTCTTCTTGGAGTATGAGAGGAAACTTACCTTGAGGAGGAGGAGAGGGATCTGCTTGAGTTACATATGTATGAAACGAGAAAAACCTGTGAGACCGTCATCATCCGGACAGGTGGAAGTCTGAGTCTTCCTCAGAGTCTAATCAGAAAATTTGGAAATCTACCATAACAAGAGAATTCATGAAAAGGGAGGACATACGTAAATCTGGGAAGACATAAGAAAGAATAATGGACCTAACTGGAGGAGGAGGAAGATTTAAGAGTTACCTGGGGAGTATCCTGTGAGGATGTTGGTACCACGTGTGTGTCCGTCGTCCCGCTGTACCTCCTTCAGCGTCCCTGGCATCGCCACCACCTGCACCATCTGTGGCTCCTGTGACAGTGGTGGTGGTAGTGGAAAGATACCTGTCAGTGTTTTAGAAAACAGACTCAAGATGTTCTCACTCATACAACATTTTTACCCTCTACTCCCTTTCCTTCCTTCCCTCTTTCCTTCGTTCCTTCCTTCCTTCCTTCCTTCCTTCCTTCCTTCCTTCCTTCCTTCCTTCCTTCCTTCCTTCCCTCCCTCCCTCTCACATGGACGATTATTTTAAACGGAGAAGGAGAGCAGAAAAAAATAATGTGAAACTAGCTGATCTACTAAGGTTAAAGATAATTTTAAACCAGAAGAAAAGGAACGGAATAAGTGATAAAATTAGACTGTGAAGATGGGAGATAATATAATATCTTTCTTTCTATAAATACATGTACAAGGTATACAGAGCATAGCTGACATCAGTGACACATTAGTAAATAGAAAGTCACTTGTTATGCAGAGTATTTTGGGTAAATTAGGACAGTTTTGTCTCAGGATGCGACCCACACCAGTCCACTAACACCCATGTACCCATTTTACCGATGGGTGAACATAGACAACCGGTGTAAGGAAGCACGTCCAATATTTCTACCCTCACAGTGGACTGAGTTGGGTTTGTTGAGGTGATTTTAGGATGTTAAAACGATGGAGAGGGATAGGTTGACAAAAGATGAAGGTAGAATGGATGGGGGTCATCCCAGAAATGCTTGGAGAGGAAGTTGACTCCATACCAGCCCTTGAACAATGTGAATGATAGCGCCCAGGTAGCTAGTTAGTGAAGACTGTTACGAGCTGACACTCAACCCAGCAACCAGGTGGAAGCTTGGATTGTTACAATGTTATAAAGAATGATACATAAACCACCTGGAGAGCAATGTGAAACACAGGTTAGAGAGATCTGTATGTCAGTTACAATCAGAAGAAAGTCTCTACTGCACCTCGTTCTTCCACTTTTTTAAACGTTTGTGAGAGATTTTTAGATAAAATTCGAGTGTGCAGAAATGAATAAATGGCATTTCAGCTTATAATTCACGCTGTAAAAGGAGAATTAAGTTGATGACTGACACAGAAATATACACATCTCTCTCACATGTATTTCATAACTGTGGCCAAGTTGTTTCTCATTGTGGATAACTGAGTCCACAAACACACTTACTAGTCCGCTGGTGATCTGGACGACGGCAACCAGCTGCGACTTATCTATAGTCTTCTGGATGAGATCTGCCGCCTGATTCATGGTATTCTCAGAGATGGGGAACTCTGGGTCCCCAGCCACCGTGGGCTTCTCCAACAACGTGAACAACACCTGCAGCTCTGACTGCAGTTCCTTGATCTGTAGGGAGGGATACATTAGAGGAGATCATTCCTAGTGTTTACGGTAGTGGCTAGTCTAGCTCCCCTCCTCCCATGTCTTCATATCCGCTCTCCTGCCTTCCTTCGTTTTTCCCTCTCTCTCTCTCTCTTTCCTCAACTATTGTACTTATGCAAAAATATTCCCGACTGTATCATTCAAATAAAAGGTCTAAGAACAGTAATATGAACATATATATACAAGTATTAAGGAAGGTAGGGCACGAAAAACACTCAAACAACTCAGGGAAAATCCAAGAGATTTGCCTTTCTAAGATATGTTTATTCTCGTTCCTGAGGATAAGGGTCCCTAATAACCTTATATGCTAAATAGACTATAATACTTTATCTTATTGATTTCCCCTACAAAAATCTTCTTTGTCTGTATGTCACCTGTCCTTTCCTTAGCCCAGCCCCATGCCGTGCCCGTATACCCTGCCACTGCCCCGGCACGCACCTCCATCCGGTTGATCCTGAGAGGGGTGACCTTCCCTGTGGCACTGAGGGCTTCTACCAGAGCATACATGACATTCTCCCTCTTGTACAAGGTCTTGTTCAGTGTGTCTGGTGGCATGGCGAACTGGAAGTGACGCATGTGGTCGGAGCTGTAGCAGGGAGATATGTCGTGGTGGTGTGTGGTGGGCACCTGGCTGTCGTACCCGTAGAAGTTGTACGATAGGTGTGGCAATTCTGCCAGCTGCAATATGGGAGAGGGTGAGTAATGAGAGGTGCTGCAGTATCTGCAGAGCTGGGAGGTAATGTGAAGATATAGTTGGGTGGCACTTCTGCTGCTGGTGATGTTACTGCTGCTGGTGGTGTTACTGCTGCTGGTGGTGTTACTGCTGCTGAAGAAGGGTTAGTCCCAAGATGTGAGTGTAGGATTAGTAAAAATTTAATGTCTTAATGTAGGAAAAACTGCAAGTTACTCGGGGTAAGAAGGTAAGTTATCTCCTGGGTCTGACACAAATCAAACATGTAGGTGAGGATGAAATTACAAACACGAAAGAAAATGCTAAATGTGGCAGGCAGAGTAAAACATCCAGATAAAACCACGTCAACCTAACTGTCAATAGTCGGGTCCACCACAATCTTTCCCACAATGTTATGAAACTTACGAACCAAAATCAATATGGTAGAAGAGGAGGTGAATACAGTTTTGCAATATCCACTGCCTGCCGTGAAGGACTGGAATAAATTTCCTGGCCATGTCAAAGTCAGTAGAGGCATCAAATGCTTGAAAGCAAATGTTAAGAATCACGTTGCAGGCGACGCAGAACACGCAACACTCATCTCAGATATTTTTTCTTAACGTATTGTTGCACTAGCAACAGCTAACACGTAGATGAACGGTTCAGATAACCGAGAAGTTGATAAATTAGACACATGTGCAACTCTTGGGTATCTTTATTGAGGAAACGTTTCGCCACACAGTGGCTTCATCAGTCCATACAAAGGAGAATCGTGAAGATCAGGAGGAGTTTGAGGTAATCAGTCCCTCAATCTTCATGGACTGATTTATAATTTGGTAAAATGCATATGCTAACAGTTATTATTTATCTGTTATAACCTAATCACAGTGAATGATAATGAGATTCACAGAAGCTTTCCAAACTCCTCAAGACTGGATTATATTTCACACTGCATAAATTCACTGCTAATACCTCACAAGTTTATTACGATCTTATTATATGATTGATTTACAGGTATATACGACGTGAGGTACATGTCTCTCGGAGTATATATGGTAAGAGCTAGCTTTAATCTTTACTTAGGTGAGTGAAGTATTCTTGAGTGGAGGTTAACAAGTGACATGCAGCCTTCAAGACCCTCGTGCAACCAACCAAACATCCTTCAGCCAACCATCCTTCAACCAACTATCCTTCAACCGGCCATCCTTCAACCAACCATCCTTCAGCCAACCATCCTTCAGCCAACCATCCTTCAACCAACCATCCTTCAGCCAACCATCCTTCAGCCAACCATCCTTCAGCCAACCTTCCTGCAGCCAACTATCCTTCAACCAACTTTTCTTCAACCAACACCCCTTAAACCCAAACCCCATCCTTCAACCAACTATCCTTTCAACCATCATCCTTCAGCCAACCATCCTTCAAAAACCCCTTTTCTTCAACCCCCCCTTTCCTTAAACCAGCCATCCTTCAACCAACACCTTAAACCCCGTCATCCTTCACCAACTACCCCTTCAACCAACTATCCTTAAACCCAAACTATCCTTAAACCAAAACTACCCTTCAACAAACAATCCTTTCAACCAACCATCCCCCAAACCAACCATCCTTAAACCCAAAACCACCCTTAAAAACACTATCCTTAAAAACCCAAACCCAAACCTTAAAAACCCAAACTATCCCCCCAACCATCTTTTCCTTCACCAACCACCCTTCCCCAACCCCAAACCATCCTTCAACCCCCCCCTCCTTAAACCCAAGCCTCCTTAAACCAAACAAACCCTTTTCAACCAGTCATCCTTCCCCAAACTACCCCCTTAAACCCCAACTATCCTTCAACCAACTATCCTTCCCCCAAACCCTACCTTCAAAAACTACCCTTTTAAACCCAACCACCCTTAAAACCAAACCCCATCCTTAAAACCAAACCATCCTTTAAACCCAAACAACCCTTTAAAACCCAAACCCCATCCTTAAAAACCAACTACCCCCAACCATCACCCTTCACCAAAACCCAACCTTCAAAAACCACCTTAAACCACCCATTCCTTAAAACCACCACCTTCAACCAAACTTCCTTCAACCATCACCCCTTTCACCAACTTTTCCCTTTAAACCCCAACTACCTTTCCCAACCCCAACTTTTCCTTTTCCAACCCAAAACTACCCTTTCAACAAACTACCCTTTCAACCAACCTTTCCCTTCAACCAACCCCCTTTCAAAAAACCTTTCCTTTTCAGCCAACCATCCTTAAACCCAAACCATCCTTAAACCCCAACCATCCTTCGGGCCCAACCAAACCTTCCCCAACCAACCATCCGTAAACCAACCCAAACCTTCAGCCAACCACCTTAAAACCAACCATCCTTCAAACCCCCAAAACCCCCCTTTCGGCCAAACCCCACCTTTCAGCCAAACCCCCCCCTTTCAACCAACTACCCTTAAACCAAACCCTTCCTTATCAACCACCCTTCGAACCAAATCCTTAAAACCCAAACATCCTTAAACCCGGGCCATCCCTTAAAACCAAACCCCACCTTTTCACCCAACCACCCCCAAAAGCCAACCACCCCCTTCAACCAACTACCCTTTCCCAACCAAACCACCCTTTTCCCAGCCAACCATCCTCAGCCAACCATCCTTAAACCAACTACCTTCAAACCGGAAAAACCTTCAACCCCCTTTTTCCTTCCTTAAACCCAAACCCCTTCCTTAAAACCAAACCCCTTCCTTAAACCAACCTTCCTTAAACCCAAACCTTTCCCTTCACCCAACCCTTTCCCTTAAACCCAAAAAACCCCCTTCCTTCAACCCCCCTTTCCCCTTAAACCCCAAAACCCCCTTTCCCTTTCCCAACCAACCTTCCTTAAACCCAAACCCTTCCTTAAACCCAAACCCCTTCCCTTCAACCAACCTTCATTCAACCACCCTTTCCCTTCGGGGCCAACCTTCCTTCAACCAACCCCCTTTAAAACCAAACCTTCCTTAAAAACCAAAACCTTTTCCTTTCCCAAACCAAACCCTTTCCTTAAACCAAACCCTTTCCTTAAAAACCAAACCCTTTCCTTCCCCCACCCTTTTCCCTTTCCCCAACCAACCTTCCTTAAACCCAAACCCTTTCCCTTTCCCAACCCAAACCCTTCCCCAACCCAAACCTTTTCTTCAAAAAACCCCCTTCCCTTTTTCGGGAAACCCCTTCCATCAACCAACCTTCCTTAAACCCAAACCCCTTCCCTTTCAACCAATTTTCCCTTAAACCCAAACCCTTTCCCCTTAAACCCAAACCCTTTTCCTTAAAAACCAACCTTCCTTAAACCCAACCTTCCTTAAACCCAAACCCTTTCCCTTTAAACCCAAAACCTTCCTTAAAACCAAACCTTTCCTTCAACCAACCTTCCCTTAAAAACCACAATCCTTAAACCAACCTTTCCTTAAACCCAAACCAACCTTAAACCCAAACCCCTTCCCTTTAAAAAAACCCAAACCCTTCCTTCAACCAACCTTCCTTAAACCCCAACCCCTTCCCTTTAAACCCAAACCCTTTTCCTTTCAAAAAAACCCTTTTTCCTTAAACCCAAACCCTTCCCTTTCAAACCAAACCTTTCCTTTAAACCCAACCTTCCTTCAACAAACAATCCTTAAACCCAAACCCCTTCCTTAAACCCAACCCTTTCCTTAAACCCCAACCTTTCCCCTTCAACCAACAATCCTAAACCCAAAACCTTTCCCTTTAAACCCAAACCCTTTCCTTCAAAACCAACCTTTTTTCCCCAAACCCCATCCTTAAACCCAAACCCTTTTTCCTTTAAACCCAAACCCTTTCCCTTTACCAACAACCCTTCAACCAACCTTCCTTCACCAACAACCTTAAAACCAAAAACCTTTCCCTTTTAAAAAAAACCAAACCCTTTCCCTTAAACCCAAACCCCCCTTTAAACCAACCTCCTTCGCCAAATTTTCCTTAAACCCAACCCTTTCCTTAAACCCAAACCCTTTCCCTTTCAACCAACCCCTTAAACCAACCTTTCCCTTTCCCAACCAACCTTCCTAAACCCAAACCTTCCTTAAAACCAACCTTCCTTCAACCAACCTTCCTTCACCCAAACCTTTCCTTAAACCCAAAACCTTTTCCTTCAAAACCCTTTCCCTTTAAACCCAAACCCTTTCCCTTCGGGCCAACAATCCTTAAAACCAAACCCTTTCCCTTAAACCAACCTTCCGTAAACCCCCCCCTTTCCTTCAAAACCAACCCTTTTCCTTCAACCAACCTTCCTTAAACCAAACCTTTTCCTTCCCCAAAAATTCCTTCAACCCCCTTTTCCTTAAACCCAAACCCTTTTCCTTTAAACCAACCTTTCCCTTAAAACCAACCTTCCTTCACCAAAAAACCTTAAACCCACCTTTCCCTTTAAACCCAAACCCCCTTTAAACCAACCTTCCTTAAACCAAACCCTTTCCCTTCCCCAAACCCTTTCCCTTTTCAACCAAACCCTTTCCCTTTCAATCCCCTTTTTTTAAAACCAAACCCTTCCCCTTCCCAACAAACCCCTTTCCCTTTAAAAACCAACCTTCCTTCAACCCCCCTTCCTTCATCAACCTTCCTTCAACCCCCTTTCCCCAAATCAACTTTTTAAAAACCAACCCCTTTCCTTCAACCCCTTCCTTCAACCAACAATCCTTCAACCAAACCCCCCTTAAAACCAAACCCTTCCTTAAACCAAACCCTTTCCCTTTTAAACCCAACCTCCTTCACCCCAAACCTTTCCTTAAAATCCCAACCTTTCCCTTCAACCAAAAATCCCTTCAACCAACCTTCCTTAAAAACCAATTTTCCTTCAACCAAACCCTTTCCTTTCAACCAACCTTCCTTCAAAAACCCTTTATTAAACCCAAACCTTTCCTTCAAACCAACAATCCAAAAAAACCAACCTTCCTTAAACCAAACCCTTTCCCTTTAAAACAACCACCCCCTTAAACCCAAACCCTTTTCCGCCAATCAACCCTTCCCCTTAAACCCAAACCTTCCTTAAAACCAAAACCTTCCTTAAACCAAACCTTCCTTAAACCCAAACCCTTTCCCAACCCAAACCCCCTTCCCCTTAAACCCAAACCCTTTCCCTTTCCAACCAACAACCCTTTAAACCCAAACCTTCCTTCAACCAAAAATTTCCTTAAACCCAAACCTTCCTTAAACCCAAACCTTTCCCCTTAAACCCAAACCCTTTCCAAAAAACCAAACCCCTTCCTTAAACCCAAACCTTTTCCTAAAAACCAACCACCCCCAACCCAAACCCTTTCCTTAAAACCAACCTCCTTAAACCAAACCCCTTCCTTCAATAAAACCTTTCCTTAAACCCAAACCTTTCCCTTTAAAACCAAAACCTTTCCTTAAACCCAAACCTTCCTTAAACCCAAACCCCCCTTCAACCCCCTTCCCTTTCAATCAACCATCCTTCCCCCCCCCCCTTTCCCCCAACCCAACATCCTTAAACCAAACCTTCCTTCAAAAAAACACCTTAAACCCAAACCCTTCCTTTTTCAACCATCCTTCCTTCAACCAACCTTCCTTCAACCAACCTTTCCCTCATCAACCATCTTCAACCATCCTCCTTCAACCAACCTTCCTTCCCCAAACCCTTCCTTCAACCCAACCACCTTCAACCATCCTTCCTTCAACCAACCTTCCTTCAACCAACCTTCCTTCAACCAACCTTCCTTCAACCAACCTTCCTTCAATCAACCTTCCTTCAACCAACCATCCTTCAACCAACCTTCCTTCAACCAACCATCCTTCAACCAACCTTCCTTCAATCAACCATCCTTCAACCATCCTTCCTTCAACCAACCTTCCTTAAACCCAAACCCTTTCCCTTCAATCAACTTCCTTCCCAACCATCCTTCCTTAACCAACCTTCTTCAACCAACCTTCCCCTTCAATCAACCCATCCTTCAACCATCCTTCCTAACCAACCTTCCTTAAACACCTTCTTCAACAATTTCCCTTCAACCAACCTTCCTTCAACCAACCTTCTTCAACCAAACCTTCCTTAACCAACCTTCCTTCAACAACCATCCTTCAAACTAACCTTCCTTCAACCAACCATCTTCAACCAACCCTTCAATCAACCATCCTTCAACCACCTTCCTTCAAAAACCTTCCTTCAATCAACCTTCCTTCAACCACCTTCCTTTAAACCAACCTTCCTTCAACCAATTCTTAAACCCAAATTCCTTCAACCAACTTCTCAACCTCCTTCAACCATCCTTCCTTCAACCAACCTTCCTTAAATAAAACCTTTCCCTTAAACCCAAACCCTTCCTTCAACCAACCTTCCTTCAACCAACCTTCCTTCAATCCAACCTTCCTTCAACAACTTCCTTAACACCTTCCTTCAACCAACCTTCCTTCAACCACCTTCCTTCAACCAACCCTTCCTTCAACCAACCTTCCTTCAACCACCTTTCCCTTAAACCCATCCTTCTTCAACCAACCTTCAAACCCCTTCAACCAACCCTTCAATAAACCTTCCTTCAACCAACCTTCCTTAAACCCAACCTTCCTTCAACCAACCTTCCTTCAACCAACCTTCCTTCAATCAACTTCCTTAAACCCAACCTTCCTTCAACAAACCCTTCCTTCAACCAACCTTCCTTCAACCCAACCATCCTTAAACCAACCTTCCTTCAATCAACCATCCTTCAACAACCTTCCTTCAACCAACCATCTTAAACCCAAACCCTTTCCCTTCAATCAACCATCCTTAAACCAACCTTCCTTCAACCAATCGTCCTTCAACCAACCTTCCTTCAACCAACCTTCCTTCAACCAACCTTCCTTCAATCAACCTTCCTTCAACCAACCATCCTTCAACCAACCTTCCTTCAATCAACCATCCTTCAACCATCCTTCCTTCAACCAACCTTCCTTCAATCAACCTTCCTTCATCCAACCTTCCTTCAATCAACCTTCCTTCAACCAACCATCCTTCAACCAACCTTCCTTCAATCAACCATCCTTCAACCAACCTTCCCTTCAACCAACCTTCCTTAAACCCAACCTTCTTCAACCAACCTTCCTTCATCAACCTTCCTTCAACAACCACCTTCAACCAACCTTCCTTCAACCAACCATCCTTAAACCAACCTTCCTTCAATCAACCACCTTCAACCATCTTTCCTTCAACCAACCTCCTTCAACCACCTTCCTTCAATCAACCACCCTTCAAACCATCCTTCCTTAAAACCAACCTTCCTTAAAAACCAACCTTCCTTATAAACCATCCTTAAACCATCCTTCCTTAAACCAACCTTCCTTCAACCAACCTTCCTTCAATCAATTTCCCTTCAACCACCTTCCTTCAATAAACCCTTCCTTCAACCAACCATCTTAAACCAACCTTCCTTCAACCAACATCCTTCAACCAACCTTCCTTCAATCAACCACCCTTAAACCATCCTCCTTCAACCAACCTTCCTTCAACCAACCTTCCTTCAATCAACCATCCTCAACCATCCTTCTTAAAACCAACCTTCCTTCAAACCAACCTTCCTTCAATCAACCATCCTTCAACACCTTCCTTCAACCAACCTTCCTTAAACCCAAACCCCTTCCTTCAACCAACCTTCCTTCAACCAACCTTCCTCAATAAACCCTTTCCTTCAACCAACCATCCTTCAAACCAAACCCTTTCCCTTTAAACCCAAAACCACCCTTCAACCAACCTTCCTTCAATCAACCATCCTTCAACCATCCTTCCTTCAACCAACCTTCCTTCAACCAACCTTCCTTCAATCAACCATCCTTCAACCATCCTTCCTTCAACAACCTTTCCCTTAAACCCAAACCCTTCCTTCAATAAACCATCCTTAAAACCATCCTTCCTTAAACCAACCTTCCCTTAAACCAACCTTCCTTCAATCAACCTCCTTCAACCAACCATCCTTCAACCAACCTTCCTTCAACCAATTTTCCTTCAACCAACCTTCCTTCAACCAAAACCATCCTTCAACTAACCTTCCTTAAACCCAACCATCCTTCAACCAACCTTCCTTCAATCAACCATCCTTCAACCATCCTTCCTTCAACCAACCTTCCTTCAACCAACCTTCCTTCAACCAACCTTCCTTCAACCAACCATCCTTCAACCCAACCTTCCTTCAACCAACCATCTTAAACCCAAACCCTTTCCCTTTCAATCAACCATCCTTCAACCATCCTTCCTTAAAACCAAACCTTCCTTCAATCACCTTCCTTCAACCAACCTTCCTTCAACCAACCTTCCTTCAACCAACCTTCCTTCAATCAACCTTCCTTCAACCAACCTTCCTTCAATCAACCTTCCTTCAACCAACCTTCCTTCAACCAACCTTCCTTCAACCAACCTTCCTTCAACCAACCTTCCTTCAACCCAAAACCTTCCTTCAACCAACCTTCCTTCAACCAACCTTCCTTAAACCCAAACCCTTCCTTCAACCAACCTTCCTTCAATCAACCTTCCTTCAACCAACCTTCCTTCAACCAACCTTCCTTCAACCAACCTTCCTTCAACCAACCTTCCTTCAATCAACCTTCCTTCAACCAACCTTCCTTCAACCAACCTTCCTTCAACCAACCTTCCTTCAACCAACCTTCCTTCAACCAACCTTCCTTCAACCAACCTTCCTTCAACCAACCTTCCTTCAACCAACCTTCCTTCAACCAACCTTCCTTCAATCAACCTTCCTTCAACCAACCTTCCTTCAACCAACCTTCCTTCAATCAACCTTCCTTCAACCAACCTTCCTTCAACCAACCTTCCTTCAACCAACCTTCCTTCAACCAACCTTCCTTCAACCCCCTTTCCCCTTCAATAAACCCTTTCCCTTTCAACCAACCTCCTTAAACCCAACCTTCCTTCAATCAACCTTCCTTCAACCAACCTTCCTTCAATCAACCTTCCTTCAATCAACCTTCCTTCAACCAACCTTCCTTCAATCAACCTTCCTTCAATCAACCACCCTTGTGTTTATCACTAATGATATTATTATATTCACTTCACAAACAGGTAAGAAACAGGTACCACAATTTGCCACAACAGAAGACAACAGTGGAAATAAAACAACGAACATTATCCCAAATTATCCATAATTTCTAGGCGACGTTTTTACCCGTTGCTTCAAGTAAATACACATCAAGATATATATATGTCGTGCCGAATAGGTAAAACTTGCTATTTTGGCTTAAATAGCAACGCTCTTCTTGCTAAATAAGGCAAGCGAAAATTTGTATATGCCATAAATTCACAAAAATCATTCTGAACCTAACGAAAAAAATATATTTAATTCCGTTTGTTTATTATTAAATTATTGTAAACGTATCCACAATACATTTAGTTGGATTAGGCTAAATTAAACGGCACTTGTTATAATAAGGTTAGGTTAGTTTTCTAAGGTTCTTTTGGCACAAAAATATCTTTAAACGTATAAGAGAAATTTTTAGAAAGGACTTAATTTTAAATGAGTTCTTGCTTAGTGACCATAACAAGAATCCGCATCAGTGCCTCAGGAATTAATTAAACCCAGTTCTTCCCGCTCATGTATTTGTCTAATCCCTTTTTAATCATATTGTAGAAATCGATTTATCAAAATAAAATAACTTTGTCTCATAAGGTAGGTAAAAATTGCCGTACCTACAATTAGTAATTAAAAGGTAAAAGTCTTGATTAAGCTTACCTCTGTCATATATCTCTCCAGCTTAATGGGGACCTTGTCAGTAGTGGTAATGACAGGCACTGTGGGCGCCGACCCCTGCAAGTCACTGGTCATAGGCTGGATACAAGAGAAATTATTATTATTATTATTATAATAATAATAATAATAAAATAATAATAATTATTATTTTATTATTATTTTTATTATTATTATTATTATTATTTTATTATTATTATTATTTTTTATTATTATTATTATTATTATTATTATAATAATAATAATTATTATTATTATTATTGTTATTATTATTCTTATTATTGTTAATATTATGTTATTATCATGGGGGAGTGCTAAACCCATAAGGATCACACGGCTCCTAGAGACTGGGAGGTAATAAGGGATAATCCAAGGATAGCCTGAAATCTTTAGACATATCATTGCTTAGTTAATCTTAAGTTTATTTTAAGCCTACCCAAAATGCTCTGCATACAAGGGGCTTTTGGCATGTACTCCCAAATCACTATATTTCTTTGCACAACTATGTATCATGTGCAAATAAAAATAAATAAATAAATAAATAAGGATTCCTTAAAGAAATAAGCCACACAGAGTGTGGCTTATTTTAATTTGGGGTTCCTAAAGGTCTTTACTACCAGATAGTATATCATCACTGCTAATGTGTAGCCCTGAGTATTGTGTATTGTACCTCGTGGACAGGTTGGTAGTGTCCTCGTCTCACACGCTGAAGGACCTATAATCGCTCCCCAGCACGAGTGAAACGCTGTACATGTTCACCTAGCAGTAAGTAGGCACCTGGATGTTAGTCACCTTACACCTGCTGTTCTTGTTCACCTAGCAGTATGTGGGTACCTAGGTGTTAGTCACCTTAAACCTGCTGTCCCTGTTCACCTAGCAGCAAGTAGCTACCTGGGCGATAGTGGACTGGTGTAGGTGGCATCCTGGGGGACAAAACTTAAGGACTACAGTGGAAATAAGACAGACAGTCCTCGATAACACACTGACTTTCCTGGGTTATCTTGCGTGGGTAATCCTCCAGGGTTAAAAATCCATACAAAATCCTAATAATAGTAATACACCAATATGCAAGAGTTTCCCCTTAAAGGCTGGATAACATAGAAAACATACTCTAGTGATATCAAATCAAAGAAAACGTTAAATAATCAATGACTAACTAAACTATTCTCGTTACCTGTTACCATTCTGGGTTATTTACTACCCTATTACTTAATCCAAGGAATGATAAAAGACGGGAGAATGACTGATAAAATCCTGTATATGGAGAGAATGTATATAATGATCATCCTATTTTCTACAGTGTATTTTTCAAGTGGAAAGAAGAGAAATGTTGTAATAACTTTGGAAGGTTTTAAGTAAGTGGTTTTTAAGTCGGAAAGTTAGCCACTCAGTATAACCCAATAAAGTCAGTGCGTCATGGAGGACTGTTCGTTTTATTGCCACTGTGGTCTTTTAATCTTGTCCCCCAGGATGCCACCCACAACAGTCTACTAACACCCAGGTACCTAGTTTCTGCTCGATGAAGAGGAACGGCAGGTATAAAATGATTAACACCAGATACCTACTTAGTACTAGGTGAACAGGGACAGCAGGCGTAAGGATACATGTCCAATATTTCCACCCGTGCCGGGGACTGAATCACGGACACTCAGTGTGTGAAGCAAGTGCGTTGCCAACCGAGCAACAGTGACTTTATTCCTCTCCCCCAGGATGCCACTCACAACAATTAACCAACACTAGGTAACAGTATTCACCAAAAACTGATATGTTATACAATAAGAAGAGAATATCTCTTTGATTTTCTCCTACTCAAATATTCTGCACATATTCTCTCGTCTCCTTTATACCACATTGTTCTTACAGTCTAAGATTATTATCTCAGCTCATTTGCAGGCTCCTCGCAAAGCGCAAAAGAGCCAATAACCTCCTGAGTGCCTAATTATCTCTAGGTAAACAGGGGCAACAGGTGTAAGAATTAGGAGGTGCTTGTTGAATATATTTATGAAGCAGGTGACTTAAAAGGGCACTGTTTAACAGTGGCCTGGTGGCTAAAGCTCCCGCTTCACACACGGAGGGCCCGGGTTCGATTCCCGGCGGATGGAAACATTTCGACACGTTTCCTTACACCTGTTGTCCTGTTCACCTAGCAGCAAATAGGTACCTGGGTGTTAGTCGACTGGTGTGGGTCGCATCCTGGGGGACAAGATTAAGGACCCCAATGGAAATAAGTTAGACAGTCCTCGATGATGCACTGACTTTCTTGGGTTATCCTGGGTGGCTAACCCTCCGGGGTTAAAAATCCGAACGAAATCTTATCTTATCTTATCTTCTGGATGGGGGCCCTTAATTTTAGACCCTTGTATTATAAGTAATTTTTTTTACAATGTTCCCGAGGACCTACAGATATTATAAACACATAAAATATATGTTATGTATATTTAACCTACAGGAGAACGTATGACACATTTCGCCCACAGTGGGAAAATAACAAGTACATGATAAAATCCCACTATGTGCGAAACAAAGTCCGGTTAAAAGATTTCCCTTGTTAAATTTAACTTGACCTAACAAACCTAACTTAGCTTAATCCATCCAAACATTAATGGTCTTGATGGTGGAGAGGCTTCAAGCCTAGCCTACCCATTAGATAATAATACCAAAGGATGTACTCACAGAGGCGAAATACCAGACGTAGGTTTCGTTAATTTTGAATAGTTGGTTCTTCTTAATACCAACCCAGACGTCAGCTCTCATACCTCGCTCCCAGTGCTGTCACAACCAACAGTGTAATTAACAAACAGGTATATCAAAATGTTTTTCTCGCTGGGTTACCTTAAAGAACGATACATCCTTTTCCATCTTAAAATACCTAACGCAAGCTATGCCGAAATTTTTCAGCTTGTTAGGTAAATTAAGATGAAGTATATTACTTTAATTTGGGTTCGGTTAGGTTGCTGAAAATAATTAAAGTGCCAAAAATGAATTAATTGATTTTCTTGAAGGATGGACAGAGTTACTGATCTTCAGGTGACTGTATGAATAATTATATATAACAATGAAAATTAGACACATGCGCAACATCTGGGTATCTTTATTGTAGACGTTTCGCCCTCCAGTGGCTTTATCAATACAGATTCTAGGACATAATAATTGGAAGACAGTAGAACTGTGTACAAAAGATAAGGTAATCAGTCCCTCAGAACTCCAAGGTTGAGGGAATCATTACCTCATCTTTCGTACATAGTTCTCCTGTCTTCCAATTATCACGTCCTTGAATTTGTGCTGATAAAGCCACTGGAGGGCGAAACGTCTACAATAAAGATACCCAGATGTTTCACATGTGTTTAATTCTTCATGTTATCGGTATTATATACGAATCATGTACATATATAACAATATATATTTACAAAACAAAAGTCACTAATTCAAGAGATTTTATCTCGTAGACTAAATTAGTGTGTCAGTTGTCACTGCCTGCAAGCATGCAGTGAGAATCATCAACCGTATACATGTGCCAGAATGCAGTGAAGCAGTAAATTCATGCACCAGAAATAGTGGTCACTGTTATACAGTGAGATGGTCTAGTTAGAACAACTTCTGTCTGGTGGTCACTGAACAATGGTCCTCCTCCCGGGTAAGATTGAGAAATGTACATAATTATGCTCCAGAATGGATTGAACTATGGTTAATTGCTCATATACAGTGATGCAGGAGGAAGAAGCAGTGATAACGGTGAACGAAACAGTGAAGGACTCACAGCGCCGTTGTACTGCATTTCCTGGTCCATCTCCTCGAAGTTCCAAGGACTCTGCATGGAGACGGTGCCGTCAGAATCAACCTTGACGTCCGCCCAGGTGATGTTGTTCTCAATCTTGTTGACGGAGCAGAAGCTGAGTCTCTTCCTTATGACGTAGGCGAGACCTGTCCAAGGACCAGAGGAGGTACGTGATGGTAACTGTGGCTATTGTCCACCACTAACACCACCAACCAGTGTTGCTACTGTCCACCACTAACACCACCAACCAGTGTTGCTACTGTCCACCACTAACACCACCAACCAGTGTTGCTACTGTCCACCACTAACACCACCAACCAGTGTTGCTACTGTCCACCCCTAACACCACCAACCAGTGTTGCTACTATCCACCACTAACACCACCAACCAGTGTTGCTACTATCCACCACTAAAAACCACCAACCAGTGTTGCTACTGTCCACACTAACACCACCAACCAGTGTTGTTTACTATCCACCCCTAACACCACCAACCAGTGTTGCTACTATCCACCACTAACACCACCAACCAGTGTTGCTACTGTCCACCACTAACACCACCAACCAGTGTTGCTGCTATCCACCACTAACACCACCAACCAGTGTTGCTACTGTATACCACTAACACCATCAACCAGTGTTGCTACTATCTACCATTAACACCACCAACCAGTGTTGCTACTATCCACCACTAACACCACCAACCAGTGTTGCTACTATCCACCACTAACACCACCAACCAGTGTTGCTACTGTCCCCCACTAACCCCAACCAACCAGTGTTGCTACTATCCACCCCTAACACCACCAACCAGTGTTGCTACTATCCACCACTAACACCACCAACCAGTGTTGCTACTGTCCACCACTAACACCCCCAAAACCAGTGTTGCTGCTATCCACCCACTAACACCACCAACCAGTGTTGCTACTGTATACCACTAACACCATCAACCAGTGTTGCTACTATCTACCATTAACCCCACCAACCAGTGTTGCTACTATCCACCACTAACACACCAACCAGTGTTGCTATTTATCCACCACTAACACCACCAACCAGTGTTGCTACTATCACCACTAACACCACCAACCAGTGTTGCTACTACCCACCACTAACACCACCAACCAGTGTTGTACTATCCACACTAACACCACCAACCAGTGTTGCTACTGTCCACCATTAAACACCACAACCAGTGTTGCTACTGTCCACACTAACACCATCAACCAGTTTTGCTGCTATCCACCACTAAACCCCCAAACCCAGTGTTGCTACTGTCCCCCACTAACACCACCAACCAGTGTTGCTACTATCCACCACTAACACCACCAACCAGTGTTGCTACTATCCACCACTAACACCACCAACCAGTGTTGCTACTGTCCACCACTAACACCACCAACCAGTGTTGCTACTATCCACCCCTAACACCACCAACCAGTGTTGCTACTATCCACCACTAACACCACCAACCAGTGTTGCGACTGTCCACCACTAACACCACCAACCAGTGTTGCTGCTATCCACCACTAACACCACCAACCAGTGTTGCTACTGTATACCACTAACACCATCAACCAGTGTTGCTACTATCTACCATTAACACCACCAACCAGTGTTGCTACTATCCACCACTAACACCACCAACCAGTGTTGCTACTATCCACCACTAACACCACCAACCAGTGTTGCTACTGTCCACCACTAACACCATCAACCAGTGTTGCTGCTATCCACCACTAACACCACCAACTAGTGTTGCTACTGTCCACCACTAACACCACCAACCAGTGTTGCTACTATCCACCACTAACACCACCAACCAGTGTTTGTTTACTGTCCACCACTAACACCACCAACCAGTGTTGCTACTATCCACCACTAACACCACCAACCAGTGTTGCTACTGTCCACCACTAACACCACCAACCAGTGTTGCTACTGTCCACCACTAACACCACCAACCAGTGTTGCTACTATCCACCACTAACACCACCAAACAGTGTTGCTACTATCCACCACTAACACCACCAACCAGTGTTGCTACTATCCACCACTAACACCACCAACCAGTGTTGTTTACTGTCCACACTAACACCACCAACCAGTGTTGCTGCTATCCACCACTAAACACCACACAACCAGTGTTGCTACTGTATACCACTAACACCATCAACCAGTGTTGCTACTATCCACCACTAACACCACCAACCAGTGTTGCTACTATCCACCCCTAACACCACCAACCAGTGTTGCTACTATCCACCATTAACACCACCAACCAGTGTTGCTACTATCCACCACTAACACCACCAACCAGTGTTGCTACTATCCACCACTAACACCACCAACCAGTGTTGCTACTATCCACCACTAACACCACCAACCAGTGTTGCTACTATCCACCACTAACACACCAACCATGTTTGCTACTGTCCACATTAACACCACCAACCAGTGTTGCTACTGTCCCCCACTAACACCATCAACCAGTGTTGCTGCTATCCACCACTAAACCCCCCAACTAGTGTTGCTACTATCCACCACTAACACCACCAACCAGTGTTGCTACTATCCACCATTAACACCACCAACCAGTGTTGCTACTATCCCCCACTAACACCACCAAAACAGTGTTGCTACTGTCCACCACTAACACCACCAACCAGTGTTGCTACTATCCACCACTAACACCACCAACCAGTGTTGCTACTATCCACCACTAACACCACCAACCAGTGTTGCTACTGTCCACCATTAACAACCCCAAACCCAGTGTTGCTATGTCCACCACTAACACCATCAACCAGTGTTGCTGCTATCCACCACTAACACCACCAACCAGTGTTGCTACTGTCCACCACTAACCCCACCAACAGTGTTGTACTGTCCCCCACTAACACCATCAACCAGTGTTTGCTGCTATCCACCACTAACACCACCAACTAGTGTTGCTACTATCCACCACTAACACCACCAACCAGTGTTGCTACTATCCACCATTAACACCACCAACCAGTGTTGCTACTATCCACCACTAACACCACCAACCAGTGTTGCTACTATCCACCACTAACACCACCAACCAGTGTTGCTACTGTCCACCACTAACACACCAACCAGTGTTGTACTATCCACCCCTAACACCACCAACCAGTGTTGCTACTATCCACCACTAACACCACCAACCAGTGTTGCGACTGTCCACCACTAACACCACCAACCAGTGTTGCTGCTATCCAACACTAACACCACCAACCAGTGTTGCTACTGTATACCACTAACACCATCAACCAGTGTTGCTACTATCTACCATTAACACCACCAACCAGTGTTGCTACTATCCACACTAACACACCCAACCAGTGTTGCTACTATCCACCACTAACACCACCAACCAGTGTTGCTACTGTCCACCACTAACACCATCAACCAGTGTTGCTGCTATCCACCACTAACACCACCAACTAGTGTTGCTACTGTCCACCACTACACCACCAACCAGTGTTGCTACTATCCACCACTAACACCACCAACCAGTTTTGGGTACTGTCCACACTAACACCACCAACCAGTGTTTGCTACTATCCACCATAACCACCAACCAGTGTTGCTACTGTCCACCCACTAACACCACCAACCAGTGTTGCTACTGTCCACCACTACACCCCAACAGTGTTTCTACTATCCACCACTAACACCACCAAACAGTTTTGGGCTACTATCACCACTAACACCACCAACCAGTGTTGCTACTATCCCCCACTAACACCACCAACCAGTTTTTGCTACTGTCCACCACTAACACCACCAACCAGTGTTGCTGCTATCCACCACTAACACCACCAAACCAGTGTTGCTACTGTATACCACTAACACCATCAACCAGTGTTGCTACTATCCACACTAACACCACCAACCAGTGTTGCTACTATCCACCCTAACACCACCAACCAGGGGTTGCTACTACCCACCATTAACACCACAACCAGTGTTGCTACTATCCACCACTAACACCACCAACCAGTGTTGCTACTATCCACCACTAACACCACCAACAGTGTTGCTACTTTTCCACCACTAACACCACCAACCAGTGTTGTACTATCCACCACTAACACCACCACCAGTGTTGCTACTGTCCACCATTAACACCCCCAACCAGTGTTGCTACTGTCCACCACTAACACCATCAACCAGTTTTTGCTGCTATCCACCACTAACACCACCAACTAGTGTTGCTACTATCCACCACTAACACCAACACAGTGTTGCTACTATCCACCATTAACACCACAACCAGTGTTGCTATATCCACCACTAACACCCCCAAACCCAGTGTTGCTACTGTCCACCACTAACACCACCAACCAGTGTTGCTACTATCCACCACTAACACCATTAACCAGTGTTGCTACTATCCACCACTAACACCACCAACCAGTGTTGCTACTGTCCACCACTAACACCACCAACCAGTGTTGCTACTATCCACCACTAGCACCACCAACCAGTGTTGCTACTATCCACCACAAAACTCCACAACCAGTGTTGCTACTGTCCACCACTAACACCACCAACCAGTGTTGCTACTGTCCACCACTAACACCACCAACCAGTGTTGCTACTGTCCACCACTAACACCACCAACCAGTGTTGCTGCTATCCACTAACACCACCAACCAGTGTTGCTACTGTCCACCACTAACACCACCAACCAGTGTTGCTGCTATCCACTAACACCACCAACCAGTGTTGCTACTGTCCACCACTAACACCCCCAACCCAGTGTTGCTACTGTCCCCCACTAAACACCACCAACCATGTTGCAAACTATCCACCACTAACACCACCAAACAGTGTTGCTACTATCCACCACTAACACCACCAACCAGTGTTGCTACTATCCACCACTAACACCACCAACCAGTGTTGCTACTGTCCACCACTAACACCACCAACCAGTGTTGCTGCTATCCACCACTAACACCACCAACCAGTGTTGCTACTGTATACCACTAACACCATCAACCAGTGTTGCTACTATCCACCACTAACACCACCAACCAGTGTTGCTACTATCCACCCCTAACACCACCAACCAGTGTTGCTACTATCCACCATTAACACCACCAACCAGGTTGTACTATCCACCACTAACACCACCAACCAGTGTTGCTACTATCCACCACTAACACCACCAACCAGTGTTGCTACTATCCACCACTAACACCACCAACCAGTGTTGCTACTATCCACCACTAACACCACCAACCAGTGTTGCTACTGTCCACCATTAACACCACCAACCAGTGTTGCTACTGTCCACCACTAACACTTTCAACCAGTGTTGGCTGCTATCCACCACTAACACCACCAACTAGTGTTGCTACTATCCACCACTAACACCACAAACCAGTGTTGCTACTATCCACCACTAACACCCCCAACCAGTGTTGCTACTGTCCACCACTAACACCACCAACCAGTGTTGCTACTATCCACCCCTAACACCACCAACCAGTGTTGCTACTATCCACCACTAACACCACCAACCAGTGTTGCGACTGTCACACTAACACCACCAACCAGTGTTGCTGCTATCCAACACTAACACCACCAACAGTGTTGCTACTGTTACCACTAACACCATCAACCAGTGTTGCTACTATTTTACCATTAACACCACCAACCAGTGTTGCTACTATCCACCACTAACACCACCAACCAGTGTTGCTACTATCCACCACTAACACCACCAACCAGTGTTGCTACTGTCCACACTAACACATCAACCAGTGTTGCTGCTATCCACCACTAACACCACCAACTAGTGTGCTACTGTCCCACTAACACCACCAACCAGTGTTGCTACTATCCACCACTAACACCCCCAAACCCAGTGTTGCTACTGTCCACCACTAACACCACCAACCAGTGTTGCTACTATCCACCACTAACACCACCAACCAGTGTTGCTACTGTCCACCACTAACACCACCAACCAGTGTTGCTACTGTCCACCACTAACACCACCAACCAGTGTTGCTACTATCCACCACTAACACCACCAAACAGTGTTGCTACTATCCACCACTAACACCACCAACCAGTGTTGCTACTATCCACCACTAACACCACCAACCAGTGTTGCTACTGTCCACCACTAACACCACCAACCAGTGTTGCTGCTATCCACCACTAACACCACCAACCAGTGTTGCTACTGTATACCACTAACACCATCAACCAGTGTTGCTACTATCCACCACTAACACCACCAACCAGTGTTGCTACTATCCACCCCTAACACCACCAACCAGTGTTGCTACTATCCACCATTAACACCACCAACCAGTGTTGCTACTATCCACCACTAACACCACCAACCAGTGTTGCTACTATCCACACTAACACCACCAACCAGTGTTGCTACTATCCACCACAAAACACCACCAACCAGTGTTGCTACTATCCACCACTAACACCACCAACCAGTGTTGCTACTGTCCACCATTAACACCACCAACCAGTGTTGCTACTGTCCACCACTAACACCATCAACCAGTGTTGCTGCTATCCACCACTAACACCACCAACTAGTGTTGCTACTATCCACCACTAACACCACCAACCAGTGTTGCTACTATCCACCATTAACACCACCAACCAGTGTTGCTACTATCCACCACTAACACCACCAACCAGTGTTGCTACTGTCCACCACTAACACCACCAACCAGTGTTGCTACTATCCACCACTAACACCATTAACCAGTGTTGTTTACTATCCACCACTAAAAACCACCAACCAGTGTTGCTACTGTCCACCACTAACACCACCAACCAGTGTTGCTACTATCCACCACTAGCACCACCAACCAGTGTTGCTACTATCCACCACTAACTCCACCAACCAGTGTTGCTACTGTCCACCACTAACACCACCAACCAGTGTTGCTACTGTCCACCACTAACACCACCAACCAGTGTTGCTACTGTCCACCACTAACACCACCAACCAGTGTTGCTGCTATTCCACTAACACCACCAACCAGTGTTGCTACTGTCCACCACTAACACCACCAACCAGTGTTGCTGCTATCCACTAACACCACCAACCAGTGTTGCTACTGTCCACCACTAACACCACCAACCAGTGTTGCTACTGTCCACCACTAACACCACCAACCAGTGTTGCTACTATCCACCACTAACACCACCAAACAGTGTTGCTACTATCCACCACTAACACCACCAACCAGTGTTGCTACTATCCACCACTAACACCACCAACCAGTGTTGCTACTGTCCACCACTAACACCACCAACCAGTGTTGCTGCTATCCACCACTAACACCACCAACCAGTGTTGCTACTGTATACCACTAACACCATCAACCAGTGTTGCTACTATCCACCACTAACACCACCAACCAGTGTTGCTACTATCCACCCCTAACACACCAACCAGTGTTGCTACTATCCACCATTAACACCCCCAAACCCAGTGTTGCTACTATCCACCACTAACACCACCAACCAGTGTTGCTACTATCCACCACTAACACCACCAACCAGTGTTGCTACTATCCACCACTAACACCACCAACCAGTGTTGCTACTATCCACCACTAAACACCCCCAACCAGTGTTGCTACTGTCCACCATTAAACACCACCAACCAGGGGTTGCTACTGTCCACCACTAACCCCATCAACCAGTGTTGCTGCTATCCACCACTAACACCACCAACTAGTGTTGCTACTATCCACCACTAACACCACCAACCAGTGTTGCTACTATCCACCATTAACACCACCAACCAGTGTTGCTACTATCCACCACTAACACCACCAACCAGTGTTGCTACTGTCCACCACTAACACCACCAACCAGTGTTGCTACTATCCACCACTAACACCACCAACCAGTGTTGCTACTGTCCACCATTAACACCACCAACCAGTGTTGCTACTGTCCACCACTAACACCATCAACCAGTGTTGCTGCTATCCACCACTAACACCACCAACTAGTGTTGCTACTATCCACCACTAACACCACCAACCAGTGTTGCTACTATCCACCATTAACACCACCAACCAGTGTTGCTACTATCCACCACTAACACCACCAACCAGTGTTGCTACTGTCCACCACTAACACCACCAACCAGTGTTGCTACTATCCACCACTAACACCACCAACCAGTGTTGCTACTATCCACCACTAACACCACCAACCAGTGTTGCTACTGTCCACCACTATCACCACCAACCAGTGTTGCTATTTATCCACCACTAACCCCACCAACCAGTGTTGCTACTATCCACCACTAACTCCACCAACCAGTGTTGCTACTGTCCACCACTAACACCACCAACCAGTGTTGCTACTGTCCACCACTAACACCACCAACCAGTGTTGCTACTGTCCACCACTAACACCACCAACCAGTGTTGCTGCTATCCACTAACACCACCAACCAGTGTTGCTACTGTCCACCACTAACACCACCAACCAGTGTTGCTGCTATCCACTAACACCACCAACCAGTGTTGCTACTATCCACCACTAGCACCACCAACCAGTGTTGCTGCTATCCACTAACACCACCAACCAGTGTTGCTACTGTCCACAACTAACAGCCCGCTAACACTTGACACACTTCAAGGTGGCCACAGCAGCAGGGCCACACTAGAGCCATATTCACCTGCAGGGTCACACTCACCAGCAGGGTCGCACCAGCAGGATCGCACCAGCAGGGCCACGCTCACCAGCAGAGTCACACTCACCAGCAGAGTCACACTCACCAGCAGGGTCACAGTCACCAGCAGGGTCACACTCACCAGCAGGGTAACAGACACCAGCAGGGACACACTCACCAGTAGGGTCACACCAGCAGGATCACTTTCATCAGCAGGGTCACAGTCACCATCAGGGCCACACCAGCAGAGTCACACTCACCAGCAAGGTCACATTCACCAGCAGGGTCACACCAGCAGGGCCACACTCACCAGCAGGATCACACCAGTAGGGTCACACTTACCAGCAGGGTCACATTCACCAGCAGGGTCACACTCACCAGCAGGGTCACACTCACCAGCAGGGTAACAGTCACCAGCAAGGACACACTCACCAGTGTGGTCACACTCATCAGCAGGGTCACAGTCACCAGCAGGGTCACAGTCACCAGCAGGGTCACACTCACCAGCAGGGTCACACTCACCAGCAGGGTCACACTCACCAGCAGGGTCACACCAGCAGAGTCACACCAGAAGGGCCACACCAACAGGGTCACACTCACCAGCAGGGTCACACCAGCAGGGTCACACTCACCAGCAGGGTCACACTCACCAGCAGGGTCACACCAGCAGGGTCACACCAGCAACGTCACACCAGCAGGGTCACATCAGCAGGATCACACCAACATGGTCACGTTCACCAGCAGGGTCACACCAGCAGGATCACACCAACATGGTCACACTCACCAGCAGGGTCACAGTCACCAGCAGGGTCACACTCACCAGCAGGGTCACACTCACCAGCAGGGTTACAGTCACCAGCAGGGTCACACCAGCAGGGTCACACCAGCAGGGTCACACCATCAGGGTCAAACCAGCAGGGTCACACTCACCAGCAGGGTTACAGTCACCAGCAGGGTCACACCAGCAGGGTCACACCAACAGGGTCACACCAGCAGGGTCACACCAGCAGGGTCACAGTCACCAGCAGGGTCACAATCACCAGCAGGGTCACCCTAGCAGGGTCACACCAGCAGGGTCACACCAGCAGGGTCACACTCACCAGCAGGGTCACACCAGCAGGGTCACACTCACCAGCAGGGTCACACCAGCAGGGTCACACCAGCAGGGTCACACCAGCAGGGTCACACCAGCAGGGTCACATCAGCAGGATCACACCAACATGGTCACGTTCACCAGCAGGGTCACACCAGTAGGGTCACACCAGCAGGGTCACACCAGCAGGGTCACACCAGCAGGGTCACACCAGCAGGGTCACACCAGCAGGGTCACACCAGCAGGGTCACACTTACCTTGGTTAAACTCATGGATGACGGTGGTGTAGTTCTCATAACGTCTTGTGCTGTTGAAGACGGTGATGGGAACAAACTCTTTCTTGGTGATTTTCATCGTCCAGTCATACCACACCTGCCAGAGTTAGACCAAGACACGTGTTCAGGGGGGTGTGGGTAGGTAGCACACGTGTTCTGGGGTGTGTGGGTAGGTAGCACACGTGTTCTGGGGTGTGTGGGTAGGTAGCACACGTGTTCTGGGGTGTGTGGGTAGGTAACACACGTGTTCAGGGGTGTGTGGGTAGGTAGCACACGTGTTCAGGGGTGTGTGGATAGGTAACACACGGGTTCAATTGTGTGATGAAAAAAGGGATACCTACTTAGAGGTAAATGGTAAACAAGAGAATTCTTAACACCTATTTTACGTTAACCAGAGCTTAGGTAAGTGTGTATACACCTGTTTATGACATCAATTAATCGTGTATGAGGTTGGCGGAAGGTGAGGTCACTTCCGTAATGACATCAAGGTGACAAACCACCTAAGGTTATGAACACTAAGGCACAATTCCATGACTGGAACAATACACAAAGTCACAATGTGACTGTGAATGGTCCGAGACGGACCGAAGCATCGTCGTAAGCTCCTCTCTCCTATGCGCGAGTTATCTGTTTATTAAGGATATGATTGGTAGTACACAGACTGTCTTATACAGTTGATCATGACCCTGAACGTTTCTTCGTCAGCCATGAAAAAGATTCTCATCATGAATTGGTTTCTGGTATTGATTCTGGGAGGCCACTGAGGTGCTAGTCAGACTGCAGTGGAACGCTGATGCATCTCTCACCTGGTCGTTTTAAGAACTAGATTGCCTCAGTTATTCAGCAAAATAGAAATGATGACAGCTATGTTTCGATTCGTCGTAGACTATTATTAAGTCACAGGTGAGAAAATTATGGAAGAGAAATATAAAGAAAGGGAGGTCAAAGCGGATGGTCAGGTCAAATCACCTTTATTCTTGAAGATCAGAGTATTTGACGAGACTCAGAAATGTCAAGTGGCTACCAAAAGAAAATCTGAACTAAAAAAATATCTATTTCAGTATGGATGTGATTCTTACCTTCGTGGGGTAGAGGATGCTGTGGCTTATCTTCGTGGGGTAGAGGATGCTGTGGCTTATCTTCGTGGGGTAGAGGATGCTGTGGCTTATCTTCGTGGGGTAGAGGATGCTGTGGCTTATCTTCGTGGGGTAGAGGATGCTGTGGCTTATCTTCGTGGGGTAGAGGATGCTGTGGCTTACCTTCGTGGGGTAGAGGATGCTGTGACTTACCTTCGTGGGGTAGAGGATGCTGTGACTTACCTTCGTGGGGTAGAGGATGCTGTGACTTACCTTCGTGGGGTAGAGGATGCTCTGGCTTACCTTCGTGGGGTAGAGGATGCTCTGGCTTACCTTCGTGGGGTAGAGGATGCTCTGGTTTACCTTCGTGGGGTAAAGGATGCTGTGACTTACCTTCGTGGGGTACAGGATGCTCTGGCTTACCTTCGTGGGGTAGAGGATGCTGTGGCTTACCTTCGTGGGGTAGAGGATGCTGTGACTTACCTTCGTGGGGTAGAGGATGCTGTGACTTACCTTCGTGGGGTAGAGGATGCGGTGACTTACCTTCGTGGGGTAGAGGATGCTGTGACTTACCTTCGTGGGATAGAGGATGCTGTGACTTACCTTCGTGGGGTAGAGGATGCTATGACTTACCTTCGTGGGGTAGAGGATGCTATGACTTACCTTCGTGGGGTAGAGGAGGCTGAACTTGAAAGGTGTGGTCTGGTTATCACCGTCTGGGAAGGCAATATCCACACTAACCACTACTTCTGTGTTGTAGAAGAAGAAGGGAACTGCCTGGGGAGGGTCTATGTAAGTCTTCCGGCCAGCGCAGTAAACATTAGCCGGAGGCTGTGTAAGTGAGAGAGAGAGAAAGACTTTTGTAATGATGCACAGGTGAGAGAGAGAGAGAGATACTTGTAATGATGCTCAGGTGAGAAAGAGAGAGAGAGAGAGAGAGAGAGAGAGAGAGAGAGAGAGAGAGAGAGAGAGAGAGAGAGAGAGAGAGAGAGAGAGAGAGAGATACACAGGCCCGGAGTGAAAAAACATCTATAGGGATTTGTAGGTGTGACGGATCCCTTAAGGGATCCATGTGGGTGGTGGTGGATGGCTTTTGATCCAAAGAACTGAAGCTACATTTTCCTTCCTTGGATCAAACCTGATCACCTCCCATTCCCCAGGCACTTTATTACCTCTACAGATTTAATCTTCCCCTCTAAGTATAATAATAATGATAATAATAATAATGGCAATAATGATAATGATAATAATAATAATAATAGTAATAACAATAATAATGATAATAATCATTAATAATAATTAATAATAACACTAATAATAACTAATAATAATAATAATAATAATAATAATAATAATAATAATAATAACAATAATAATAATAATAATAATAATAATAATAATAATAATAATAATAATAATAATAATAATAATAATAGTAATAATAATAATAATAATGAAGTCACCTCCAGTTCGTCTCGTGATGGCACCCAGTCTCGTCTGAAGTCAAAGAAGTCATAACGTACCATGACCTCCTGGACGGAGGCACCGTTGTACTTGCCCGTAGCATACATCTCCACCGCAATGGGCACTTGTTTACCATCGTTACGTACGTTCCAGTCCTCGGCTGAGGTGCAACGAAAACAGAAAGGTGAACCACGGAACGGATGGGGCTTGAACTCATGGTGGGGCTTATTACGCTTTCGTAAGTCAAAAAAAAAACTAATCTCAAAGGCCAACGTTACGATTTTTAGGTGAAAATTCCCAACGGCAAAATGGACTGAAAAGTCAAATTTCGAAAGGGGAGAAAAATAATAGGGTGGATGAAAAGTACTCACTAGACCAATAGTAGACGTAGAGAACCTCGGCGTCCTCTGCCGGGTCGTTCAAACAGGTTTCGAAAACGTAACAATTGAGGCCATGGCACTGGTCAACGACAGGTCGAGCAGAGTAGTTGAACTGCGAACCGAATTCCAGCAGACCGGCAGCCCCCATGAAGCCGTGTTCCCCTGGTATGGACACGATCCTGATACACACACACACACACACACACACACACCCACACACACACACACACACACACACACACACACACACACACACACACACCCACACACACACACACACACACACACACACACACACACACACACACACACACACACACACACACACACACACACACACACACACACACACACACACACACACACACACACACACACACACACACACACACCACACACCACACACGAATAAAACAAATTCCATAAAAACAAACGTAATTAATTTACAAATATAAACGATAAATAACACGTTAAAGCAACTCGATAAGCCTTCCCTTCCTTGGATCAAAACAAAATTACCTCTCATTCTCCAGATATAGCGCAACCCCTAAGAGTTTAGAGCTTCTCAGTGACTTTAATAACAATAACAATAATCATCATCATCATAATAATAATAATAATAATAATACCTACCCAAACAACTGCTGAATCTCGGTGTTGAGGTCGTCAATACTACCAGCAACACAAGCGGTAGCTGTGGGAGTAACACACGTGTACGACACGTGTACGACACGTGTACGACACGTGTACGACACGTGTACGACACGTGTACGACACGTGTACGACACGTGTACGACACGTGTACGACACGTCATGACACGTACACTTGGATATGCCATAAATATATATATATATATATATATATATATATATATATATATATATATATATATATATATATATATATATATATATATATATATATATATATATATATATACATCAGTATGTAGGAATGCAGTTCAATCTCTCACATAAAGCGTTAAATCCGTGTGGGTTCTTCAGTACATGGACTGGTGGAGGCTCGACCCTCCGTCCTCTCAGCTGAACTCCCCTTTGTTCATCAGTGTTCAATTAAAATTATTTATAATTATTAATAAGGATTATTATCATTATAATTTATGTAATTGTTATTAAAATCTAATAATAATGAGTTATTATAATTACGAATTTTTTTTTTAAGATTTATTGAATTTAGTTATTATGTTCGGTCTGTCATCCGGTTATTTTTTTAATTATATAAATTACATTATTTCTGTAATAAAATAATTACGTGAGTCAATTGTATTAATAATAAAACAAAAAAAAATCTGCACAACTTTTGTTAATATTAATTTTTTCTCCTTTGTTGGTCAAAATTTTTGGAAATTTTTTTAACTCATTGTTTTGTGTGTTTCTGTTGATTAGTTACGTTAGTTAGTTAGTTAGTTAGTTAGTTAGTTAGTTACTTAGGAAGTTAGTTACGTAGTTGTTAGTTAGTTAGTTAGTTAGTTAGTTAGTTAGTTAGTTAGTTAGTTAGTTAGTTAGTTACTTAGGAAGTTAGTTACGTAGTTGTTAGTTAGTTAGTTAGTTAGTTAGTTAGTTAGTTAGTTAGTTAGTTAGTTAGTTAGTTACTTAGGAAGTTAGTTACGTAGTTGTTAGTTAGTTAGTTAGTTAGTTAGTTAGTTAGTTAGGTACTTAGTTAGTTAGTTAGTTAGTTAGTTAGTTAGTTAGTTAGTTAGTTAGTTAGTTAGTTAGTTAGTTAGTTAGTTAGTTAGTTAGTTAGTTAGTTACGTAGTTAGTTAGTTAGTTATTTAGTTAGTTAGCTAGTTAGTTAGTTAGTTAGTTAGTTAGTTAGTTAGTTAGTTAGTTAGTTAGTTAGTTAGTTAGTTAGTTAGTTAGTTAGTTAGTTAGTTAGGTACTTAGTTAGTTAGTTAGTTACGTAGTTAGTTAGTTAGTTAGTAGTTAGTAGTTAGTTTTAGTTTTGTTAGTTTATTTAGTTAGGTTATTAGTTTAGTTAGTTAGTTAGTTAGTTAGTTAGTTAGTTAGTTAGTTAGTTAGTTAGTTAGTTAGTTAGTTAGTTAGTTAATTTAGTTAGTTAGTTAGTTAGTTAGTTAGTTAGTTAGTTAGTTAGTTAGTTAGTTAGTTAGTTAGTTAGTTAGTTAGTTAGTTAGTTAGTTAGTTAGTTAGTTAGTTAGTTAGTTAGTTAGTTAGTTAGTTAGTTAGTTAGTTAGTTAGTTAGTTAGTAGTTAGTTAGTTAATTAGTTAGGTATTAGGTAGTTAGTTAGTTAGTTAGTTAGGTAGTTAGTTAGGTAGTTAGGTAGGTAGGTAGGTAGTTAGGTAGGTAGTTAGGTAGATAGGTAGTTCCTTGGTTAATAGTTAATTAGCAAGTTTCTTAGTTATCAGTTGTCAAAGGCATTTGTCGATAGATACTTGTCCTGTTTGTTGTGTGTGTGTGTATACGTGTGTATGTGTGTGTGTGTGTGTGTGTGTGTGTGTGTGTGTGTGTGTGTGTGTGTGTGTGCACGTGTGTGCACGTGTGTGTACGTGTGTGTACGTGTGTGAGGTACGTACTTGTGTCACAGTCCTGGAGACCAACAGCCTCACATCCATCGTTGGTGATGATAAAGAGAGCTTCGTCCAGGAGGATGTTGTAATGCATCAACTCAGCCAGCAGAAATGGACGATGTTCAATCATTCCTTCCGCTGTTACAAAGGTGAACCAAGAGTTTATTGTAATTATAACTTGTTCAGCTATCAGAACTTTGCTGCCCTGTCCCTACACCCATTATGTACCTCTGTAATGTTGAGGTACAGTCCCTACACCCATTATGTACCTCTGTAATGTTGAGGTACAGTCCCTACACCCATTATGTACCTCTGTAATGTTGAGGTACAGTCCCTACACCCATTATGTACCTCTGTAATGTTGAGGTACAGTCCCTACACCCATTATGTACCTCTGTAATGTTGAGGTACAGTCCCTACACCCATTATGTACCTCTGTAATGTTGAGGTACAGTCCCTACACCCATTATGTACCTCTGATACCCCTCCTTCTGATAAACCTCCTACTGATACCCATCCTAATACCTCTCCTCCTGATACCCCTTATTCTGATACCCCTCCTACTGATACGCCTCCTTGTGATATCTCTCCTACTGATACTCCTCCTGTTACCCCTCCTTCCGATACCCCTCCTTCTGATACCCCTCCTACTGATATCCTTCCTACTAATACCCATCCTACTGATACTCGTCTTATGATGCACTCCTACTGATACCCGCCTACTGATACCCCTCCTGATACCCCTCCTACTGATACCCCTTCTACTAATACCCCTCCTACTGATACCCTTTCTGATTCCCTCTTTCTAATAACATCCTTCTATTACCCTTATTCTGATACCCATCCTTTTTATATCGTCTTTCTGATACCCACCTTCCGATACTCTCCTTATGATACTATTCGTCCGATACTCCTTTCTGATACCCTCCTGATACCATCCCTCTGATGCCCTCCTTCTGATACCCTCCTTCTCATACCTTCCTTCTGATACCCTCCTTCTGATACCCTCCTTCTGATACCCTCCTTCTGATACCCTCCTTCTGATACTATCCTTCTGATACCATCCTTCTGATACCCTCCTTCTGATACCCTCCTTCTGATACCCTCCTTCTGATACCCTCCTTCTGATACCTTCCTTCTGATACCCTCCTTCTGATACCATCCTTCTGATACCTTCCTTCTGATACCCTCCTTCTGATACCATCCTTCTGATACCATCCTTCTGATACCCTCCTTCTGATACCATCCTTCTGATGCCATCCATCTGATACCATCCTTCTGATACCATCCTTCTGATACCATCCTTCTGATACCCTCCTTCTGATACTCTCCTTCTGATACCATCCTTCTGATACCACCCTTCCGATACCGTCCTTCTGATACCTTCCTTCTGATACCCTCCTTCTGATACCCTCCTTCTGATACAATCCTTCTGATAACATCCTTCTGATACCATCCTTCTGATACCCTCCTTCTGATACCCTCCTTCTGATACCATCCTTCTGATACCATCCTTCTGATTCCCTCCTTCTAATACCATCCTTCTGATACCATCATTCTGATACCCTCCTTCTGATACCCTCCTTCTGATACCATCCTTCTGATACCATCCTTCTGATACCTTCCTTCTGATACCCTCCTTCTGATACCATCCTTCTGATACCATCCTTCTGATACCCTCCTTCTGATAGCCTTCTTCTGATACCATCCTTCTGATACCATTTTTCTGATACCATCCTTCTGATACCATCCTTCTGATACCCTCCTGATACCCTCCTTCTGATACCATCCTTCTGATACCATTCTCTGATACCCTCCTTCTGATACCTTCCTTCTGATATCCTCCTTCTGATACCATCCTTCTGATACCATCCTTCTGATACCCTCCTTCTGATATCCTCCTTCTGATACCCTCCTTCTGATACCATCCTCCTGATACCCTTCTTCTAATACTATCCTTCTGATATCCTCCTTCTGATACTCTCCTTCTGATACCCTCCTTCTGATACCCTCCTTATGATTCCCTCCTTCTGATACCATCCTTCTGATACCATCCTTCTGATACAATCCTTCTGATACCCTCTTTCTGATATCCTCCATCTGATACCCTTCTTCTGATACCCTCCTTCTGATACCTTCCTTATGATACCCTCCTTATGATACCCTCCTTCTGATACCCTTCTTCTGATACCCTCCTTCTGATACCCTCCTTCTGATACCTTCCTTATGATACCCTCCTTATGATACCCTCCTTCTGATACCCTTCTTCTGATACCCTCCTTCTGATACCCTCCTTCTGATACCCTTTTAAAATACATACAAGTGCCACTATCCACAATTTATCCGTTTCCACGTATCATTTACAACTAGGCTTACCTGCAGCCTGTGGTGATGGCAGCCGCCACTCCTGACCCTGACAGCCTGTGGTAATGACAGTCACCATTCATGACACTGACAGCCTGTGGTAATGACAGTCACCACTCATGACACTGAGAGCCTGTGGTGATGACAGTCACCACTCATGACACTGACAGCCTGTGGTAATGACAGTCACCACTCATGACACTGACAGCCTGTGGTAATGACAGTCACCACTCATGACACTGACAGCCTGTGGTGATGACAGTCACCACTCATGACACTGACAGCCTGTGGTAATGACAGCCACCACTCATGACACTGACAGCCTGTTGTAATGAGAGCCACCACTCCTGACACTGACAGCCTGTGGTAATGGCAGCCACCACTCCTGACACTGACAGCCTGTGGTAATGACAGTCACCACTCATGACACTGACAGCCTGTGGTAATGACAGTCACCACTCCTGACACTGACAGCCTGTGGTAATGACAGCCACCACTCCTGACACTGACAGCCTGTGGTAATGACAGCCACCACTCCTGACACTGACAGCCTGTGTAATGACAGCCCCACTCCTGACACTGACAGCCTGTGGTAATGACAGCCACCACTCTGAACTGACAGCCTGTGGTAATGACAGCCACCACTCCGACACTGACAGCCTGTGGTAATGACAACACCACTCCTGACACTGACAGCCTGTGGTAATGACAGCCACCACTCCTGACACTGACAGCCTGTGGTAATGACAGCCACCACTCCTGACACTGACAGCCTGTGGTAATGACAGCCACCACTGACTGACAGCCTGTGGTATGACAGCCACCACTCCTGACACTGACAGCCTGTGTAATGACAGCCACACTCTGACACTGACAGCCTGTGGTAATGACGCCACCACTCCCGACACTGACAGCCTGTGGTAATGACAGCACACTCCCGACAGACAGCCTGTGGTAATGACACACCACTCAATGACAGCTATAATAATACCATGCGAAAGAGAAAGCTGTGTTGAGGACAGTGTATGGCAGACAGCAACACTGGTGTATGAGGGACAGGCAGCAGAGACACTGGTGTATGAGGGACAGGCAGCAGAGACACTAGTGTATGAGGGACAGGCAGCAGAGACACTGGTGTATGAGGGACAGGCAGCAGAGACACTGGTGTATGAGGGACAGACAGCAGAGACACTGGTGTATGAGGGACAGGCAGCAGGACACTGGTGTATGAGGGACAGGTAGCAGAGACACTGTGTATGAGGGACAGGCAGCAGAGACACTGGTGTATGAGGGACAGGTAGCAGAGACACTGGTGTATGAGGGACAGGCAGCAGAGACACTGGTGTATGAGGGACAGGCAGCAGGACACTGGTGTATGAGGGACAGGTAGCAGAGACACTGGTGTATGAGGGACAGGTAGCAGAGACACTGGTGTATGAGGGACAGGCAGCAGAGACACTGGTGTATGGGACAGGCAGCAGAGACACTGGTGTATGAGGGACAGGCAGCAGAGACACTGGTGTATGAGGGACAGGCAGCAGAGACACTGTGTATGAGGGACAGGCAGCAGAGACACTGGTGTATGAGGGACAGGCAGCAGAGACACTGGTGTATGAGGGACAGGTCAGCAGAGACACTGGTGTATGAGGGACAGGTAGCAGAGACACGTGTATGAGGGACAGCAGAGAACACTGGTGTATGAGGGACAGGCAGCAGAGACACTGGTGTATGAGGGACAGGCAGCAGAGACACTGTGTATGAGGGACAGGCAGCAGAGACACTGGTGTATGAGGGACAGGCAGCAGAGACACTGGTGTATGAGGCAGGTAGCAGAGCAGGTGTATGAGGACAGGCAGCAGAGACACTGGTGTATGAGGGACAGGTAGCAGAGACACTGGTGTATGAGGGACAGGTAGCAGAGACACTGGTGTATGAGGGACAGGCAGCAGAGACACTGGTGTATGAGGGACAGGCAGCAGAGACACTGGTGTATGAGGGACAGGCAGCAGAGACACTGGTGTATGAGGGACAGGTAGCAGAGACACTGGTGTATGAGGGACAGGCAGCAGAGACACTGGTGTATGAGGGACAGGCAGCAGAGACACTGGTGTATGAGGACAGGAGCAGAGACACTGGTGTATGAGGGACAGGCAGCAGAGACACTGGTGTATGAGGGACAGGCAGCAGAGACATGGTATAGGAAGACAGCACAACACTGGTGTATGAGGGACAGGCAGCAGAGACACTGGTGTATGAGGGACAGGCAGCAGAGACACTGGTGTATGAGGGACAGGCAGCAGAGACACTGGTGTATGAGGGACAGGCAGCAGAGACACTGGTGTATGAGGGACAGGCAGCAGAGACACTGGTGTATGAGGACAGCAGCAGAGACACTGGTGTATGAGGGACAGGCAGCAGAGACACTGGTGTATGAGGGAGGCGCAGACAGGGTATGAGAAGACAACCTGGTGTATGAGGGACAGGCAGCAGAGACACTGGTGTATGAGGGACAGACAGCAGAGACACTGGTGTATGAGGGACAGGCAGCAGAGACACTGGTGTATGAGGGACAGGCAGCAGAGACACTGGTGTATGAGGGACAGGCAGCAGAGACACTGGTGTATGAAGGACAGGTAGCAGAGACACTGGTGTATGAGGGACAGGCAGCAAAGACACTGGTGTATGAGGGACAGGAAGCAGAGACACTGGTGTATGATGGACAGACAGCAGAGACACTGGTGTATGAGGGACAGGCAGCAGAGACACTGGTGTATGAGGGACAGGCAGCAGAGACACTGGTGTATGAGGGACAGGTAGCAGAGACACTGGTGTATGAGGGACAGGCAGCAGAGACACTGGTGTATGAGGGACAGGCAGCAGAGACACTGGTGTATGAGGGACAGACAGCAGAGACACTGGTGTATGAGGGACAGGCAGCAGAGACACTGGTGTATGAGGGACAGGCAGCAGAGACACTGGTGTATGAGGGAACAGGTAGCAGAGACACTGGTGTATGAGGGACAGGCAGCAGAGACACTGGTGTATGAGGGACAGGCAGCAGAGACACTGGTGTATGAGGGACAGACAGCAGAGACACTTGTGTATGAGGGACAGGCAGCAGAGACTGGTGCATGAGGACAGGCAGCAGAGACACTGGTGTTGAGGGACAGGTAGCAGGAATGGTGTTGGGCGGCAGCAGAGACACTGGTGTATAGGGACAGGCAGCAGAGACACTGGTGTATGAGGGACAGGCAGCAGAGACACTGGTGTATGAGGGACAGACAGCAGAGACACGGTGTATGAGGGACAGGCAGCAGAGACACTGTGTATGAGGGACAGGCAACAGAGACACTGTGTATGAGGAAGGTAGCAGAGACCTGTGTATGAGGGACAGGCAGCAGAGACACTGGTGTATGAGGGACAGGCAGCAGAGACACTGGTGTATGAGGGACAGGCAGCAGAGACACTGGTGTATGAGGGACAGGCAGCAGAGACACTGGTGTAATGAGGGACAGGCAGCAGAGACACTGGTGTATGAGGGACAGGTAGCAGAGACACTGGTGTATGATGGACAGGCAGCAGAGACACTGGTGTATGAGGGACAGCAGCAGAGACACTGGTGTATGAGGGACAGGTAGCAGAGACATTGGATGTATGAGGGACAGGTAGCAGAGACATGGTGTATGAGGACAGGAGCAGAGACACTGGTGTATGAGGGACAGGCAGCAAGACACTGGTGTATGAGGGACAGGCAGCAGAGACACTGGGTATGAGGACAGGCAGCAGAGACACTGGTGTATGAGGGACAGGCAGCAGAGACACTGGTGTATGAGGACATGCAGCAGAGACACTGGTGTATGAGGGACAGGCAGCAGAGACACTGGTGTATGAGGGACAGGTAGCAGAGACACTGGTGTATGAGGGACAGGCAGCAGAGACACTGGTGTATGAGGACAGGCAGCAGAGACACTGGTGTATGAGGGACAGGCACAGAGACACTGGTGTATGAGGGACAGGCAGCAGAGACACTGGTGTATGAGGCGACAGGAGCAGAGACACTGGTGTATGAGGGACAGGCAGCAGAGACACTGGTGTATGAGGGACAGGTAGAGAGACTGGTGTATGAGGGAAGGCAGCAGAGACACTGGTGTATGAGGGACAGGTAGCAGAGACACTGGTGTATGAGGGACAGGTAGCAGACACTGTGTATGGGGACAGGCAGCAGAGACACTGGTGTATGAGGGACAGGTACAGAGACACTGGTGTATGAGGGACAGGCAGCAGAGACACTGGTGTATGAGGGACAGCAGCAGAGACACTGGTGTATGAGGGACAGGCAGCAGAGACACTGGTGTATGAGGGAGGTGCAGATACATGGTGTATGAGGACAGCAAAGAGACTGGTGTATGAGGGACAGGTCAGCAGAGACACTGGTGTATGAGGGACAGGCAGCAGAGACACTGGTGTATGAGGGACAGGCAGCAGAGACACTGGTGTATGAGGGACAGGCAGCAGAGACACTGGTGTATGAGGGACAGGCAGCAGAGACACTGGTGTATGAGGACAGGCAGCAGAGACACTGGTGTATGAGGGACAGGCAGCAGAGACACTGGTGTATGAGGGACAGGCAGCAGAGACACTGGTGTATGAGGACAGGCAGCAGAGACACTGGTGTATGAGGGACAGGCAGCAGAGACACTGGTGTATGAGGGACAGGCAGCATAGACACTGGTGTATGAGGGACAGGCAGCAGAGACACTGGTGTATGAGGGACAGGCAGCAGAGACACTGGTGTATGAGGGACAGGCAGCAGAGACACTGGTGTATGAGGGACAGGCAGCAGAGACACTGGTGTCTGAGGGACAGGCAGCAGACACTGTGTATGAGGACAGGCAGCAGAGACACTGGTGCATGAGGGACAGCAGCAGAGACACTGGTGTATGGGGGACAGGCAGCAGAGACACTGGTGTGTGAGGAAGGGTAGCAGAGACACTGGTGTATGAGGGACAGGCAGCGAGACATGGTGTATGAGGACAGGCAGCAGAGACACTTGTGTATGAGGGACAGGCAGCAGAGACACTGGAGTATGAGGGACAGGTAGCATAGACACTGGTGTATGAGGGACAGGTAGCAGAGACACTGGTGTATGAGGGACAGGCAGCAGAGACACTGGTGTATGAGGGACAGGCAGCAGAGACACTGGTGTATGAGGGACAGTCAGCAGAGACACTTGTGTATGAGGGACAGGCAGCAGAGACACTGGTGTATGAGGGACAGGTAGCAGAGACACTGGTGTATGAGGGACAGGCAGCAGAGACACTGGTGTATGAGGGACAGGCAGCAGAGACACTGGTGTATGAGGGACAGGTAGCAGAGACACTGATGTATGAGGGACAGGCAGCAGAGACACTGGTGTATGAGGGACAGGCAGCAGAGACACTGGTGTATGAGGGACAGACAGCAGAGACACTGGTGTATGAGGGACAGGCAGCAGAGACACTGGTGTATGAGGGACAGGTAGCAGAGACACTGGTGTATGAGGGACAGGCAGCAGAGACACTGGCGTATGAGGGACAGGCAGCAGAGACACTGGTGTATGAGGGACAGGCAGCAGAGACACTGGTGTATGAGGGACAGGTAGCAGAGACACTGGTGTATGAGGGACAGGTAGCAGAGACACTGATGTATGAGGGACAGGCAGCAGAGACACTGGTGTATGAGGGACAGGCAGCAGAGACACTGGTGTATGAGGGACAGACAGCAGAGACACTGGTGTATGACGGACAGGCAGCAGAGACACTGGTGTATGAGGGACAGGCAGCAGAGACACTGGTGTATGAGGGACAGGCAGCAGAGACACTGGTGTATGAGGGACAGGCAGCAGAGACACTGGTGTATGAGGGACAGGCAGCAGAGACACTGGTGTATGAGGGACAGGTAGCAGAGACACTGGTATGAGGGACAGGTAGCAGAGACACTGGTGTATGAGGGACAGGTAGCAGAGACACTGGTGTATGAGGGACAGGTAGCAGAGACACTGGTGTATGAGGGACAGGTAGCAGAGACACTAGTGTATGAGGGACAGGCAGCAGAGACACTGGTGTATGAGGGACAGGTAGCAGAGACACTGGTGTATGAGGGACAGGTAGCAGAGACACTGGTGTATGAGGGACAGGTAGCAGAGACACTGGTGTATGAGGGACAGGCAGCAGATACACTGGTGTATGAGGGACAGGCAGCAGAGACACTGGTGTATGAGGGACAGGTAGCAGAGACACTGGTGTATGAGGGACAGGTAGCAGAGACACTGGTGTATTAGGGACAGGCAGCAGATACACTGGTGTATGAGGGACAGGTAGCAGAGACACTGGTGTATGAGGGACAGGCAGCAGAGACACTGGTGTATGAGGAACAGGTAGCAGAGACACTGGTGTATGAGGGACAGGTAGCAGAGACACTGGTGTATGAGGGACAGGCAGCAGAGACACTGGTGTTTGAGGGACAGGCAGCAGAGACACTGGTGTATGAGGGACAGGCAGCAGAGACACTGGTGTATGAGGGACAGACAGCAGAGACACTGGTGTATGAGGGACAGGCAGCAGAGACACTGGTGTATGAGGGACAGGCAGCAGAGACACTGGTGTATGAGGGACAGGCAGCAGAGACACTGGTGTATGAGGGACAGGTAGCAGAGACACTGGTGTATGAGGGACAGGTAGCAGAGATACTGGTGTATGAGGGACAGGTAGCAGAGACACTGGTGTATGAGGGACAGGCAGCAGAGACACTGGTGTATGAGGGACAGGTAGCAGAGACACTGGTGTATGAGGGACAGGTAGCAGAGACACTGGTGTATGAGGGACAGGTAGCAGAGACACTGGTGTATGAGGGACAGGCAGCAGAGACACTGGTGTATGAGGGACAGGCAGCAGAGACACTGGTGTATGAGGGACAGGCAGCAGAGACACTGGTGTATGAGGGACAGGCAGCAGAGACACTGGTGTATGAGGAACAGGTAGCAGAGACACTGGTGTATGAGGGACAGGTAGCAGAGACACTGGTGTATGAGGGACAGGCAGCAGAGACACTGGTGTTTGAGGACAGGCAGCAGAGACACTGGTGTATGAGGGACAGGCAGCAGAGACACTGGTGTATGAGGGACAGACAGCAGAGACACTGGTGTATGAGGGACAGGCAGCAGAGACACTGGTGTATGAGGGACAGGCAGCAGAGACAATGGTGTATGAGGGACAGGCAGCAGAGACACTGGTGTATGAGGGACAGGCAGCAGAGACACTGGTGTATGAGGGACAGGCAGCAGAGACACTGGTGTATGAGGACAGGCAGCAGAGTCACTGGTGTATGAGGGACAGGCAGCAGAGACACTGGTGTATGAGGGACAGGCAGCAGAGACACTGGTGTATGAGGGACAGGTAGCAGAGACACTGGTGTATGAGGGACAGGCAGCAGAGACACTGGTGTATGAGGGACAGGCAGCAGAGACACTGGTGTATGAGGGACAGGCAGCAGAGACACTGGTGTATGAGGGACAGGCAGCAGAGACACTGGTGTATGAGGGACAGGCAGCAGAGACACTGGTGTATGAGGGACAGGCAGCAGAGACACTGGTGTATAGAGGGACAGGCAGCAGAGACACTGGTGTATGAGGGACAGGCAGCAGAGACACTGGTGTATGAGGGACAGGCAGCAGAGACACTGGTGTATGAGGGACAGGCAGCAGAGACACTGGTGTATGAGGGACAGGCAGCAGAGACACTGGTGTATGAGGGACAGGCAGCAGAGACACTGGTGTATGAGGGACAGGCAGCAGAGACACTGGTGTATGAGGGACAGGCAGCAGAGACACTGGTGTATGAGGGACAGGCAGCAGAGACACTGGTGTATGAGGGACAGGCAGCAGAGACACTGGTGTATGAGGGACAGGCAGCAGAGACACTTACGATGATTGGTAACGTAATAGGAGGTAATGGTGATTTATTCATAGGAGAAAACTAATTAGCACGACAGGAAGAAAGAGAAGGAAGAAGAGGAGGAGAAGCAGCAGCAGGAAGAGATGGCAAGGCGAAGCAATTGAGATTTGTTAAGTTACAACGAGAGGGAGTCTAAAGTACTCACGTGAATATTGTAAAGTACTCACGTGAATAGACTGATGTACTCACCTAAATAGTAATCAAGTACTCCACGCTGCTCGATTCCATTGTACATTTCTTGTCCATACATAACGTACTGTAACTCAGTGTTAAGGAAGGAGATCTCCAGCTCCGTAATGAACGAGTCTGGCACCGTCGGCAGCGTTGCTGTGATGGAACACCAACAAGTTACTTGATCAATAGTCTTTGATGCTGGTGAAGGTATCTTGATCCATAAAACTGAAGCTAACATCCCCTTTCCTGGATCAGGTCTGACTGCCTCATACACCCTGGCTAGCATGTGACCCTTACGGTCTTACCGCTTCCACATGAATTTAATAATAAATAAAATTCTATTTGTTATTATTGATGCTACTCTTATATACATACAAGAAATAACGTCAGATACCAACGCCTTTCAACCCGTTTTCAATTCATTATTTTTCTCATTCTTATCCTCATATCTTCCTTTATTTCCATCTCTTCCATTTTCTCCCCCTAAATATTTTTACCCTCTCTCCCTTCATCCTTTATTTTTTACCCTCCCTCTTTTGCTACTTGTATTTCGCTGCTTTCCTGTTTCTCCTGTACTTGACTTAAGTAGGGACGTGTGATGGACACATTCTCCTTCTTTGCTTACCTCATTTCATAAATCCCTCCTTCCCATTTTCACTACTTGTCTGCTTGTTTTTCCTGCATCGCTCCCTCCTTCCCTCCCTCTCTCTCCCGCCCTTCTTCCCTGCCTCTCTGTCCCTCCTTCCTTCCCTCCCTCTCTCTCCCTCCCTCCTTCCCTGTCTATACCTACGAGAGTTTGGTGGGGACGGATGCTGGACACATCCTTCATCATCCTTGAACCTCTGCCTGTAGAGTTCCATTTTAGCGTTGAGATCCGCTCTCTGCCTGGTGTTTCGGCTCTTACGGGGGTCCATGGCCCTACTGGGGCCACCCATACCGACATGACGCCCCCTGGTGCCAGGGTGAGTGAAGTGATGGGCCCTGCTGCCAGGGGAAGTGGAGGAGAGCACCCACACTGTCGCCTGTACCAGCAGAAGTATCAGTATTATCTTCAGTCTGTGAGACAGCATCCTCATCTCAGGTCAAACAACAGCTGTAAACACGAGAAATATGGATGCTGAGAAGCGTGTTGGGTTGTGTTTGTCATTGTATATTTGTAATTCCATAAGTGATGAAGTGTTGATGTTGAGAGACGATGCTTTAAAATATCTCGACTGAGGTGGTGTAGGTGTTATGTTAGTCAGGAAACAGAAGTCTTCTAATGGTATCTTTATCATCTGATGACCCGGTAACTGGCTAAACATTCACTAGACTACGGTAGCTAATGAAAAGCTAGCTTTCCCTACTCTCTCTCTCTCTCTCTCTCTCTCTCTCTCTCTCTCTCTCTCTCTGTCTCTCTCTCTTTGTAAATAGTGAAGTATCTTATAAAATTCATCTCTTTTTTTTTTTTGTAAAAGTGATTAAAAAAGTACTTTTGGATGCACTTTTTGAATTATATTGACGAGAAAAGGCATTATATAGAGGAGCATGAGAGAGCAGACTACATTATTACTTTCCAAAATTCTATTCGGTAGTTTGTCACACACATCTATAACTCTGCATGACAACAATAACTTTCCTATACTCTTTCTAAATGACATTTTATCCCATGAATGGTTCTATAACACGGAGAAGTGTCCGCACCGCCACCCTCCACACATCAACTTTACCGTTCACGATGTAGTCGGCCACAGTTAGTGTTGCCTTAACCAAAACTGCTGAGGAACTGAGGTGTTCACGAGGGCCAGGGCTGAGAGACGCCCCCCTACCTCGGCCCTATATCCCTATCCCCCCCTAGCTCTATCTGGCTTCCACTGATCGTATCTGGCGGTATCTGCCGATCACCTTATTCATGTCACAAGTTGAGAAACATAGAGTCGACCACAGAACCATTATACTCCCACACAAACACGCCCCTCACGTCCATATTATTATTTTCTGTTCTCGCTACCGCTTATTACGAACCTTACCTAGCCTAAGCTAATTATATATATATATATATATATATATATATATATATATATATATATATATATATATATATATATATATATATATATATATATATATATATATTATATATATATATATATATATATATGTTAAGAAACGGGTTCACTATAATTTTAGATCCTTTAATAAGAGGTGCCTCGATGTTGATGCCTTGATATCGGAGCCTTAATGTTGTTACCTTGATGTCGGTGCCTTGATGTCGGTGCCTTGATGTTGGTACCTTGATATCGGTGCCTTGATGTTGGTAAACCCGTAATCAACACGTTCTCTGTGGCTGATATGGTCGGCGTCCTGTATGACGGGTATCTCAGAGGGCGTGAAGGGGCGGACGATACACACTTGTATCACCACCTGATAACACACCAGCAGAGAGGAGAGAGAGGAGCCAAGGAGAGAGAGAGAGAGAGAGAGAGAGAGAGAGAGAGAGAGAGAGAGAGAGAGAGAGAGATACAGAGGTTGCAGTTAGTACCTGACTGGGATACCACACGTGCTGGAGTAACTGACCCAGTCTCTTGAAGTTGGGTTGACACTGGTGGTCACAAAACTGTTTTAGACTTTAAGATGAAGGTACGTTCGTGTGTGTGTGTGTGTGTGTGTGTGTGTGTGTGTGTGTGTGTGTGTGTGTGTGTGTGTGTGTGTGTGTAAATTACCATATGTGTTTGTGGTTTTACTTGTGTGAATTTTTTTAATGTGTCCATGGATTTATATATACAAATTATTTTATATATGTACATGGATTTACATGACTCAAGAAATCGTAATGAAACGATTGCAACCAAACCATACCCCGGCCGGGTTGAACCCGCGGTCATAGAGTCTCAAAACTTCAGCCCGTCGCAGTGAAGGGACTTAAGCTAGAGTTCGTCACGGCCACGCTACTATTATTCATGTCACAAGAATAATAGATCCTCTCTCTCCCTGATCAATGAGCTTCATCATACCTCGCCTTAAAACTATGTATGGTTCCTGCCTCCACTACTTCACTTGCTAGGCTATTCCACTTCCTGACAACTCTATGACTGAACAAATACTTCCTAACATCCCTTTGACTCATCTGAGTCTTCAACTTCCAATTGTGACCCCTTGTTTCTGTGTCCCCTCTCTGGAACATCCTGTCTCTGTCCACCTTATCTATTCCACGCAGTATTTTGTATGTCGTTATCATGTCTCCCTTAACCCTCCTGTCCTCTAGTGTCGTCAGGCCGATTTCCCTTAACCTTTCTTCGTAGGACATACCTCTTAGCTCTGGAACTAACCTTGTTGCAAACCTTTGCACTTTCTCTAAGTTTTTAGCGTGCTTGACCCGGTGTGAGTTTCAGTCTGGTGCTGCATATACCAGTATGGGCCTGACGTACACAATGTACAGTGTCTTGAATGATTCCTTACTAAGGTATCGGAACGCTATTCTCAGGTTTGCCAGGCGCCCATATGCTGCAGCAGTTATTTGGTTGATGTGTGCTTCCGGTGAAGTGTTCGGTGTTATATTCACCCCAAGATCTTTCTGTGTATGCGTGTGTGTGCATGTTTGTGTATTCATGGCTATGTATATATATATATATATATATATATATATATATATATATATATATATATATATATATATATATATATATATATATATATATATATATATATATATATATATATATATATATATATATATATATATATATATATATATAAATAATGTCATGTGTGTGTTTGAACACATGTGTTCACCTATTATAGGTAGCAGAGGTCGAGCCTCAGCTCCTGGCCCTGCCTCTCAAAGTAACCTCTACAGGATTCACCATCTCCTGGTGTCGTAAGCCCTACCATATCTGTTCTGAAAACTGTGTATACATCCTACCATTTATGTAAAGTAAAAGGACACAAGTGCAACTAATGTGACATTTACTGTGGCAACGTTTCGCTCTCCAGGAGCTTTATCAAGCTCCTTGATAAAGCTCCTGGAGAGCGAAACGTTGCCACAATAAAATGTCACATTAGTTGCACTTGTGTCCTTTTTACTTTACATATTGTCGGTAATTCTACCAACTTTATTACAATCCTACCATTTAGTTGACTTTTCGCTCAGGGTGAAATGATTGATACGATGTTTCGCGTGTGGTTACGGCAGGTGAATGATAAGTTAGATGCGTGGAACGTCCAGCAGAATGATGTTAAAGGAACGACTCTTAGCGCACTGAACGACATGATGACAGGAAAATTAAATGTCTGTTAACAAATTCTCGCAAATTCTTGTCAATGTTGCGGAAATCTGATGTTAAAACTGACTGCTCAACAGTTTTAACATCGTGTGCTGAATGTTAAGATCGTGTGTTGAATGTTAACACCGTGTGTTCAATGTTAACATCGTGTGTTCAATGTTAACACCGTGTGTTCAATGTTAACACCGTGTGTTCAATGTTAACATCGTGTGTTGAATGTTAACATCGTGTGTTGAGTGTTAACATCGTGTGTTCAATGTTAACACCGTGTGTTCAATGTTAACATCGTGTGTTGAATGTTAACACCGTGTGTTGAGTGTTAACATCGTGTGTTCAATGTTAACACCGTGTGTTCAATGTTAATATCGTGTGTTGAATGTTAACACCGTGTGTTCAATGTTAATATCGTGTGTTGAATGTTAACACCGTGTGTTGAGTGTTAACATCGTGTGTTCAATGTTAACATCGTGTGTTCAATGTTAATATCGTGTGTTGAATGTTAACACCGTGTGTTGAGTGTTAACATCGTGTGTTCAATGTTAACACCGTGTGTTCAATGTTAATATCGTGTGTTGAATGTTAACACCGTGTGTTGAGTGTTAACATCGTGTGTTCAATGTTAACACCGTGTGTTCAATGTTAATATCGTGTGTTGAATGTTAACACCGTGTGTTGAGTGTTAACATCGCATGTTGAATGTTAACACCGTGTGTTGAGTGTTAACATCGTGTGTTCAATGTTAACACCGTGTGTTCAATGTTAATATCGTGTGTTGAATGTTAACACCGTGTGTTGAGTGTTAACATCGCATGTTGAATGTTAACATCGCATATTGAATGTTAACATCGCGTGTAAATGTTAACTCGCAGGACTGTGTTAACACTGTTACTTAAGTACCTTCACACTACTATGTTCCTGACATGTATGCTAATTAGTGTACTGTGTCACCTCAGACAAATCACCTTCCCTCCCACACCTGTGCTTTCTCTTCTACAGTGGCACACCCTAGCAGCGTTGTTGCTGTTGGTGATGTTGGAGGGCGTGGTGGAGGGCGTGGTGGAGGGCGTGGGGGAGGGCGTGGGGGAGGGCAGATCAGGATACGACCGTAGGATGACGAAGGAGGAGAGGGAGGAGGTGTTCCAGAGGATGAGAAGAACTATTGTGAACGATGATCTGATCTGTCTACCTCCTGACGACCCTCCAGCAAACACTGGTATGGTGTATGGAACAAGAGAGATAGATAGATAGAGAGAGAGAGAGAGAGAGAGAGAGAGAGAGAGAGAGAGAATGAATATCTATGTCTCTCATTCCAACCCATTTAACTCACCTTTTACCTTCTGATGAAGATTTCATTCAGGAACCGAAAGTCCTCTATCATCCATTTACGATATATCCCTTACGGATCCAATTTCCTTATTGACATAATAACAACAATAATAATTATCATTATTATGATTATAATACAATGCCTATTCAAATATCCCTAAAGGGAGGATCACATGGTATAAATATCGTCTCACTTGGCCATCTCTCGTACAGATCCCCTGCCTACCATCCCTCGTTCCTTCACCACCAAGGTGGAGATCGCTCTCCAGATGACTGACCAGTTGTTCCTGGCCTACGGAACAGAATCCTTCGACGGCGTCTTCAACAGAGGCGTCCTTGCCTATGAGTTAGGTAAGTTTCTCCACCCCTATATAGGTAAGGCAATAGTCAAGAATACTCTAATCTCCTAAAAGAATTATTAAATAATCTGTCAGTGTGTGTACACTGAGAGAAATACACATCTCTGTGTGTATACCGTGACTATCTCAGGATACATTAAGTGTTCACAGCTCTTTTTATATGTAAATAAAACAGAAAATGACTATTTAACATAGAAATGGATTACAATTATCATCGTCATTATTATTAATTTAATTTTATTGTTTATTATCACTGATATCGATTGACATTCTTGCTTGAAACAATCTCTGTTATCTAGTTTATATGTCTACCTCACATCTATCAAATGACTGTTTCACTTCAAGGAATACAAACCACGTAAAGCAGGTCCATCATTACATAGGCGATGTTTCGCCCTAATGGGAATTTATCAAGTTTTATATCGACTGATGAAGTTCATATTGCCTATTTTATCATCCCAGTTTATCTGTTACGAGAAATTAATCATATTTTGATTCAGTGGTGTATGGCACCCAGTGGTGTATGGCACCCAGTGGTGTATGGCACCCAGTGGTGTATGGCACCCAGTGGTGTATGGCACCCAGTGGTGTATGGCACCCAGTGGTGTATGGCACCCAGTGGTGTATGGCACCCAGTGGTGTATGGCACCCAGTGGTGTATGGCACCGTCCTCTTAGCTTAGTACACTTTAATATATAAACAAACCTCTTAACTGTACTTATAAATGTTTCACAAATTTAAGTGAACCAACTTGTTTGGGCCATTGTAATTTATCAATAATGTAGATGTGGTGTCCGTTGACTAATGATTCTGATCCAGTGTTAAGGGAGCTACCATTAATGATTCTGATCCAGTGTTAAGGGAGCTACCATTAATGATTCTGATCCAGTGTTAAGGGAGCTACCATTAATGATTCTGATCCAGTGTTAAGGAAGCTACTATTAATGATTCTGATCCAGTGTTAAGGGAGCTACCATTAATGATTCTAATCCAGTGTTAAGGGAACTCCCATTAATGACTGAACCAGCGTTAAAGGAACTCCCATTAATGACTCTGAATAAGTGTTAAGGGAACTGCCATTAATGACTCTGATCCACTGTTAAGGGAACTCCCATTAATGACTGAACCAGCGTTAAAGGAACTCCCATTAATGACTCTGAATAAGTGTTAAGGGAACTCCCATTAATGACTCTGATCCAGTGTTGAGGGAACTCCTATTAATGACTTTGATCCTGTGTTAAGGGAACTCCCATTAATGACTCTGATCCAGTGTAAAGGGAACTCCCATTAATGACTCTGATCCAGTGTAAAGGGAACTCCCATTAATGACTGAACCAGCGTTAAAGGAACTCCCATTAATGACTCTGAATAAGTGTTAAGGGAACTCCCATTAATGACTCTGATCCAGTGTTGAGGGAACTCCTATTAATGACTTTGATCCTGTGTTAAGGGAACTCCCATTAATGACTCTGATCCAGTGTAAAGGGAACTCCCATTAATGACTCTGATCCAGTGTAAAGGGAACTCCCATTAATGACTCTGATCCAGTGTAAAGGGAACTCCCATTAATGGCTCTGAACCTTACAGTTTTACAAAAAATAAAAACCTGGGTCATGTTGCAAAGGTGCAAGTGACTGCAATAATCTGGGATCATCTTGTAGCAACATGGAGCTCTCATCTGATGTTGTTGATATTATAATACATCCTTTTAATTCTATACATTATGATGTAGGTGTTGTAGTTCCCCCATTATACAAGTGTGTCTACATGCATCTCTCACCCTTCTCTGTCTCTCACAGTCCTTCTCACTCTTTCACACTCCTTACTTCACTCTGTCACCCGCAGTCCAGTCTTCATTCTCTCACTCTCAGTCACTTTTTCAGCCCATCTCTCTGTCTCTCCATCCTGTCCTGTCCATATCTCTGTCTCTCCATCCTGTCCTTTCCATCTCTCTGTCTCTCCATCCTGTCCTTTCCATCTCTCTGTCTCTCCATTCTGTCCTTTCCATCTGTCTCTCCATCCTGTCCTTTCCATCTGTCTCTCCATCCTGTCCTTTCCATCTGTCTCTCCATCCTGTCCTTTCCATCTCTCTGTCTCTCCATCCTGTCCTTTTCATCTGTCTCTCCATCCTGTCCTTTCCATCTGTCTCTCCATCCTGTCCTTTCCATCTGTCTCTCCATCCTGTCCTTTCCATCTCTCTGTCTCTCCATCCTGTCCTTTCCATCTGTCTCTCCATCCTGTCCTTTCCATATCTCTGTCTCTCCATCCTGTCCTTTCCATCTCTCTGTCTCTCCATCCTGTCCTTTCCATCTCTCTGTCTCTCCATCCTGTCCTTTCCATCTGTCTCTCCATCCTGTCCTTTCCATCTGTCTCTCCATCCTGTCCTTTCCATCTGTCTCTCCATCCTGTCCTTTCCATCTCTCTGTCTCTCCATCCTGTCAATCCATCTCCCAGTCGTCATCATCTGATGTGACTCTCTCCCTCCTTTCCTCCTGCAGGAGAGGGTTTGGTCAATGATCGTCCACACATGCAGGAGGAGATCGTCCACTACGACATGACCAAGAACGAATCCCTCATTATCATCACCGATACCTCTTGCGAGGACACAGGCGAAGAAAACTGCGACCCAAGTCAGTCAGTCTGTTGTGTATACACCCAGATCTAATTCATCTTCCTTGGGTACCATTGAAAATGGGTCGGGCAAATAATTTTGTTAGTGGGTTTGGGTTTGAGAAGGACGTGCCTAGTATGGGCCAGTAGGCATGCCGCAGTGTTCCTCGTGTTAAGCAATCTTTTAGTAGCCCCATTGGTGTCAGCTGATTCTCCTTATCCAATCACTGCCTGAGGAATCATTTTCTTTGTTCGGTCACTGCCGCAACAATCATTCTCCTTGTCCAGTCACTGCTTGAGAAACTATTCTTCTTGTCCAGTCACTGCTGCAGCAACCATTCTCCTCCTCCTGCAGTCACTGTTAGTGGAACGTTCTTCTATTCGTCCAGTCACTGCCCCACTACTCCCTATCATTTATGCTGCTCCTTTTACTTACAGAAGCAACTACATATTCCCACCAGTGTAAGCATTTCTCGTTCTGTCCGTCACAGAGAAGACTTGCCATGCAAAAACCACCAAGGAACTGGTCAACGAAATGTCCAGTGTCTTCGGCTTCGGGAGTGCCATCGGTGCCAACGGCATCTTCGGCACGATGGGTGTCCTGGAGTGGGGCCCACAGAACAACTACGTGTATATGGGAAAAGAAAACTGCAGAGGTATGCAATGCGACAGATACCAAGCTTGCATCACGGACAAGGAGGGGGTGCCCGTGGTTAAGCTTGTGTACTTCTGGTCTGGTAAGTAGCTCCTTTGTATGGTGCTGCCAGTGCCTTATTTGTATGGTCTGGTCAGCACCTTCTTTGTATGGTCCTGTCTGTGGCTCATTTATCAACAAAAAGTCACAGTAACTTTAATTGAGCAACTCACAACTAACTGTCAATTTAGTAAACAGAGATTCCAACTATGGTTGAGTTCCTTCAGGGTTTAACAATGACCTCTGGATCCACTTTCAGATCGTCTATTTTCCATTTCCATTTTGTGAATTGGTTGTGAATTATTTCCATGGATTTCTCCTGACTCCTAAATCCCAAATCCTTCCTTGGGATTTTTTTAAGCTTGTATTCCACATGTTTAAAAGATTTTATATTCACATTATCTTCACCTATCCTACTTACCTATTGTTCGCCCTCACGTGCGTGCGTTTCCACCTATTCGCTTACACATATCAAGGCACATATATTCACGTACATATTTCCACAGCAAGTAGCTGGCACGTAGCAAGCAACGGACCGTCCGTGCCCGTGGCAGTGGAGATTCAGTCAACAGGCAAGTACGGCACTCTCGTCACTCGCGAGGTTATGCAGCGCTTCGATTTTTACGAGGTCCTAAGAGACTTCCGGCCAAGCCTGGAGGAACTGATGGTGAGTAACTGGTCAGTCAATGACTGGTCAGTCAGTGACTGGTCAGGTACTGGACATGTATAGTGAGATACTGCCAATGTATTGTAAGACACTTCCCACGTATTGTAAATTCTTGCATCCACTTATCCCCCACCAATATACCCTCTCATGTGTCACGCGTCACACTTCACACAACACACCGCAGTGACCCTCAGGTCACAAGAGACTCAGTTCTCCCTAAAAATAATCCACCGACATTTTGCTGATAGATTGATACAAATTAAAAGACAATCTATTTAAAGGAATATGTGAGAATAGGTTCAATAGTTCCCCCGACACTTGCAAGGTTCAATAGTTCCCCCGACACTTGCAAGGTTCAATAGTTCCCCCGACACTTGCAAGGTTCAATAGTTCCCCTGACACTTGCAAGGTTCAATAGTTCCCCCGACACTTGCAAGGTTCAATAGTTCCCCCGACACTTGCAAGGTTCAATAGTTCCCCCGACACTTGCAAGGTTCAATAGTTCCCCTGACACTTGCAAGGTTCAATAGTTCCCCTGACACTTGCAAGGTTCAATAGTTCCCCCGACACTTGCAAGGTTCAATAGTTCCCCCGACACTTGCAAGGTTCAATAGTTCCCCCGACACTTGCAAGGTTCAATAGTTCCCCCGACACTTGCAAGGTTCAATAGTTCCCCCGACACTTGCAAGGTTCAATAGTTCCCCCGACACTTGCAAGGTTCAATAGTTCCCCCGACACTTGCAAGGTTCAATAGTTCCCCCGACACTTGCAAGGTTCAATAGTTCCCCTGACACTTGCAAGGTTCAATAGTTCCCCCGACACTTGCAAGGTTCAATAGTTCCCCCGACACTTGCAAGGTTCAATAGTTCCCCTGACACTTGCAAGGTTCAATAGTTCCCCCGACACTTGCAAGGTTCAATAGTTCCCCCGACACTTGCAAGGTTCAATAGTTCCCCCGACACTTGCAAGGTTCAATAGTTCCCCCGACACTTGCAAGGTTCAATAGTTCCCCCGACACTTGCAAGGTTCAATAGTTCCCCCGACACTTGCAAGGTTCAATAGTTCCCCCGACACTTGCAAGGTTCAATAGTTACCCCGACACTTGCAAGGTTCAATAGTTCCCCGACACTTGCAAGGTTCAATAGTTCCCCTGACACTTGCAAGGTTCAATAGTTCCCCCGACACTTGCAAGGTTCAATAGTTCCCCCGACACTTGCAAGGTTCAATAGTTCCCCCGACACTTGCAAGGTTCAATAGTTCCCCCGACACTTGCAAGGTTCAATAGTTCCCCTGACACTTGCAAGGTTCAATAGTTCCCCCGACACTTGCAAGGTTCAATAGTTCCCCCGACACTCGCAAGGTTCAATAGTTCCCCCGACACTTGCAAGGTTCAATAGTTCCCCTGACACTTGCAAGGTTCAATAGTTCCCCCGACACTTGTAAGGCTCAATCACAATGGCATTTAGTGATGCACACTTGCACTTATGCAAGCTACTCAGTTTCAAATGAAGGTATGACCGGGCAATAAAGGTCAAAAAGCCAGTGAAACCAGTCGATAAGAGCTAAAAGACTAGGCCAGGAGCTACACCTTGATTACCGAAAAAAATAATGTGAGCACTTGCTTGAGCACTTTCTCTCTCCCTCTACTTCAGCCACCAGGCGACGTGTACTGCAAATCCCGTAAGTCACAGTACGACCCTCCCGTAGTTCCCTACTACTTCTCCTACGACTCTGAGGCCGTCGCTGGCTTCGACGTCACCATCGCCATTGGTGACAACGAGACTGAAAAAATTGAGTTTACAGTAGCCTTCAGTCAGTCGGTAAGTAGACAGCACCAGACATGTCTCTCCTCTCGTCTGTCAGTGATTAAGTCCTGTGGAGGTGTATGTTACTGCACGATGTATGGTTTGTTACAGTCGGCAGGCACGCAACTAAACAATAACAATGTAGCAAGCGAGTGAGAGAAGTGCAGTGGCACTGTAAAAGTGAGAGAAGTGCAGTGGCACTGAGAGTGTCATCAGTAGGTAATAGGATCAGTAATATTCAAAGACCCGAGGATACTAAGATCCTTCGCACTTGCAGGAGTTCTACGACTGGAACGCCAAGATCGTCATGACAGAGTATGTTCCTTGGTACATCTTTGGCGAGGTCTATCGCTATGAATTCGAGACTCAACGCATCCAAGACTTTAATCAAGGTTCCTATCTATCGCCGCTCCTTGTTTGTCTATTTCTATTCATGCCTATCTTCTCTCCATATTTATGTCTATCACTACCCATGTTTGTGTCTCAGTGTTCATTTTTCTCTCACAATCGAGTCTGTCGCCTTGTTCCTCTTCCTCTCACACTAGTATCAAGAAGATATATACACCGTGAGGTGTATATATACACCTGTGTATATATGCTGAAAGTTTGCTTATGTTACAATATTCTTGATTAGTAATGAAGAGGTGACAGGCAACCTTAATGACCCTCGTGTAGTGGACAGGTTCTTAAACTCTTTAAATATCCAACTACTTACATCTGTCTCATTGTTCCTCTCTCACTTTCACATCTTCCTCATTCTTCCTGTTTCACTTATAATCAGATATTTGAAATTTCCCATAACCTTCCAGTTAGAAATTTTAATAAGGATCTAAAACCGATAAATATGCATAGGTAAGAATAATGTGGGATCGAACCTGCGCCCCACTTATTGTTGGTCTAAAAAGCTACCATTGTACCAGGATAATTCAAAATGTTACTAAGACACACACACTGGCAGAGTATGTTTGTCCCAGCTATTGCCTCAGACAATCTTTCCTACATGCAGTAACAGTTTGGTAACCCTATAAAGTAGTTTATATGTAATAACGCTACTTGGTTATTAGAGTTGAATCCCGCTCTTGTCTTTAGTGATTACTTTGTTGTATTTCATATTAATGTGAAATCTCCGTTCATATTATAACTACAAACATCTTAAATTCTCATTCTTTTGTCCTGTGTTAACATTCACCTGCTTACACCTTCTCCCAGGTCTTGAATACTACCTGCAAAAACACCAGGACAAGAAGTGCAGGTATGGCATCATACAGAACTCGTCCAGCGGAGGAGACGTCGTGGTGAATGACGATGGTTCAGTCTCCCTCCAGCCTCCCTGGATCTTTGAGAACCTAGACGAACCTATGCAGTACAATGGCATTGTGAGAGGAACCCCTTCACTATCTTGTTTACCTTGTTATCTTATTAATATTTCTTTAGCTTTGTTTTATACTGTCTCCTGAGTTTCTTAGATATGACTGTTTTTTCTGATTAGTGACATGTTTAAGGTATATGGTTTACCTTGTGAAGTATGGTTTAACCAGTGTTTCTTTTACCTGCCCCGCTTAATCCTGTCATCCCTAGTCTGACCACTTATTTCACTATGCTAATCTTGATAAGTGAGACACATATGCAACAGTTGGGTATCTTCATTCAGAAATCTTTCGCCTACACAGCAGGCTTCTTCAGTCGAATACAGAGGACAGCAGGAGTAGAGATGTGAAGATGATGTCATCAGTCCATCGCCCTTGAGGACGTATTTTTGAGGTGGTCAGTCCCTCAGCCTGGAGAACGAGTTTTGCAGTAGTTTGGAACAATGTGAAGTTTAAGCAGCAGTACGGAGACTTATACTATGAAGCAAAACTCGTTCTCCAGGCTGAGGGACTGACTACCTCAAAGCTACGTCTTCAAGGGCGATGGACTGATGACATCGTCTTCACATCTCTACTCCTGCTGTACTCTTCTGTATTCGACTAAAGAAACTTACTGTGTAGGCGACACCTTTCGAAATAGAGATACCCAGTTATTGCATGTGTCTGGAGACCTGGAGAGAGTTCCGGGGGTCAACGCCCCCGCGGCCCGGTCTGAGACCAGGCCTCCTGGTGGATCAGAGCCTGATCAACCAGTCTCATTTATCAACTTGTCGATATTATATAACATTAACATATTCATACTAATCTTGGTTTGATCAGTTGCTTAACTCTGTCAGTATGGTTTAACTCATTACTAAATTCGATATATCATTGAGTGACCATTTTAATTTTCATTTGACCTGCTAGTTACCCCTCTCAACTTAAATTTGAATTATTATTTAACCCTATTAACCTTGGTTTGACCTAATATCTAACCTTTGTCACCCGTGGTTTGGCTTAGGTAAAGTTGGAGGGAGGGGGTAAGGGAGGTTTTGTGGGCGAGGGGCTTGGACTTCCAGCAAGAGTGCGTCAGCATTACTTTGCAGTGCTGCTGAGATCTATGTTAAACACAGCCAATTAGAAGGTGAAGCAAAGTTATTATTCACGGAAAGATTATCTTTGTCATCATTATCCAGAGTATATTTTTGTGTTTATCTGCAGCATTCAGCACGAGATATGGAGGCTGATGTTTGGATCGGCTTGAAGAATCATCTTCTCTCCCTCATCAGTGAGAACTTTGTTTGGTTTTATGCCTCTGTAAGTTGCAACTTTATTTAACTATGATGAAGTGGTTAATGTGCGACACCTTTTTTTTTTCTTGAAAGTGTTTAGCCAACCAGTTGTTATTTTTTAATTTAATATAGAGAATATGCTGCAAGTTGGTGATAGATGAGGCAATTAGTCCCTCAACCTTGGGAGAAAACTTTCTTAGTGGAGAGAAGAAAAGTCAGCTAGTGTTTCGCTCTGTGTAGAGCTTTATCAAGTCATGACTTAATAAAGCTCTACACAGAGCGACATGTTGTACCAATAGTGACATATCTGTACTTAGTTAATGCAATCTAAAATCCGCAGAGTCAGATGTGTAACAGTAGTTTAAGAGTGTCACGTATTTCTTCCTGTGAGACCTTCACTAGCAGATGTATACATGTGTTTCTTTAAATCTTCGTTCACAAGTAATTCATAAATTTTAAATCATAACTAGAGTGGCAGCTAATCCACCTTATCTTATATGTTAAGACTCTTAATGTTTTGTCTCATAGGACCTGCGATTTTTAAATGTATGTTGAGGTCTATCTAATTTTTGATGTTTTGGTAAAATCAACTTTTTTCTGAGTTTTGTAGATCATAAGTTTTTCTGTTTTCCTTCGAGTTCAAGTGATTGTTAATAGTAATGTATATATGAGATTCAGTTATATGTTCTAATTCCTTTATCAAGTGTGATCTCCTTTCAAGTCTGCTTAACTGTTGTCCCGTTAGATCACTGTTGCTCAGTCTCTTTTCTGTCCTGTTGATTTACAGCTACACATGTTTTGGTCTTGAAATAGCGACTTTCAATTCTTTTACAGCCTCTCGTTGTGGATGAGATAGTAAATAAAGAAGTTTATGGGAGAGAAGAGAAAAATGGGAAGCTAAAAATAAAGAAAACGAAGCCGTATCTGCCGAAGGCCTCACTCGTGTCCATGGACAAGGTGCCTCTAAAGCTGGAGAAATACACTAACATTGTAAGTTAAATTTTATTTTACAATATGCCTCTGTATATTCTTTGTTTATCATGTAAACAATCTTCAGATCTGTCTACTTCAAGACACACGAAATCATAACACCATAAATGCAAACAAACCCCACCCGTTCCATGGTCTCCCTGCCTCCAGTCTGCCAGTCTTAATCTTCCAGCTCCATGAAAACCTTCGAGAGGCATATCTTCATCTTCCCCATTAATTACACACTCCAACCTCTCCAATATTCTTAATGGATTTTTCCTCACAGCTGGCTAACTACCCTCACCTCATCTACAACATTTTCAACTATGAGACTGACCCACCACAAACCCACATGTTTGACATCTCCCCATGTTACAATGATTCTCAGGTGAGTGCCAGCATATTATAATTGATTACAGGTGAGAGGATGTTATAATTATTTAGGTGAATCTTGCATGGTATAATTAGGTGAGACAGTATGCTATAATCACCTAGGTGAGTGGCAGGATATTTAAAGGACTATAATTGTGCAGTTATTAACTATTCTAACAACTTACATACCATGTATAATGCAGAAAGGAAGTAAATTTATTATTATTATGATCATTATTATTATTATTATTTATTATTATTATTATTATTATTATTATTATTATTATTATTATTATTATAAGGACATCATCTACAAAGTAATATAAAACAAAATTTACTCTCAAAAAGATAGAAATTTTTAACTGTATTATTGGTTACTGATAAATATGTTGTATTTCAGTCTCGTGACTTTATACTGGACCTGCCCTCTGACACTCTAGAGATGGTGCAGTACAGGACTGACACGCTGCTGTACTCAGCTCAGGAAGCCTTGGCTGAAGTGGGCGTTATCTCCCCTCTCAGGATCAACAGAATAGTGGTGAGTGAAAACTGGATGGCGTGGAAACTTGCAGGTCAGCAAGTGCTCAGCTAATTATGTAAGGACTCAGGCTCGAGTCCTGGTGGGATCTGGGGGGGGAGGGGCAAGTCTACCGAGATCTGCTGCTCCAGTTTTAATAGCAGTAAATAAGTAACTAGAGTTTTGTTAACTGTGGTGAGTGGATTCCTGGGCTGTAGAAATAAGTCACGTGCTATTATGCTTGTGAAGGGCTGTTGATCAATTGAATTGCAGCTAATGTCCCCTTCCTTGCACATAACCTTATCATCAGTCATTTTCCAGGCACTATGCGACTCCTACTGGCTATAATAATATGCCTCTCTGACAGCTTACAACAGATGTGTTCCTGGCTATGACACGCAAAGTGAACTTATTGTAACATTTAAAACACGCAGTTTCGTTCTGATATTATTCAGCTTCCTAGTTTCTTGGCTTTTAATAACAGAGCTTATCACACATGAATTTAATGATCATATTAAAAATAATTATTTTACGAGACCGGGTCTACCTCGGAGACCAGGTCTTGGACCTGGCTGCAGAAGTTTTGACCCTTAAAGTCAACCAGTCTGTCACTTTCTAGAGTGCATACATTATGAACTTGTGAATACATATCACCCTATTCCTCTTTCCTGCCTCTGTCCCTCCACGCCTAGTACACTCTTCCTGCCTCTCTCCCTCTACGTCCAGTACACGCTTCCTGCCTCTCTCCCTCTACGTCCAGTACACGCTTCCTGCCTCTCTCCCTCTACGTCCAGTACACACTTCCTGCCTCTCTCCCTCTACGTCCAGTACACACTTCCTGCCTCTCTCCCTCTACGTCCAGTACACACTTCCTGCCTCTCTCCCTCTACGTCCAGTACACACTTCCTGCCTCTCTCTCCTCTACGTCCAGTACACACTTCCTGCCTCTCTCCCTCTACGTCCAGTACACACTTCTTGCCTCTCTCCCTCTACGTCCAGTACACGCTTCTTGCCTCTCTCCCTCTACGTCCAGTACACGCTTCTTGCCTCTCTCCCTCTACGTCCAGTACGCGCTTCTTGCCTCTCTCCCTCTACGTCCAGTACACACTTCCTGCCTCTCTCCCTCTACGTCCAGTACACACTTCCTGCCTCTCTCCCTCTACGTCCAGTACACACTTCCTGCCTCTCTCCCTCTACGTCCAGTACACACTTCCTGCCTCTCTCCCTCTACGTCCAGTACACACTTCCTGCCTCTCTCCCTCTACGTCCAGTACACACTTCCTGCCTCTCTCACTCTACGTCCAGTACACACTTCCTGCCTCTCTCCCTCTACGTCCAGTACACACTTCCTGCCTCTCTCCCTCTACGTCCAGTACACACTTCCTGCCTCTCTCCCTCTACGTCCAGTACACACTTCCTGCCTCTCTCCCTCTACGTCCAGTACACGCTTCCTGCCTCTCTCCCTCTACGTCCAGTACACACTTCCTGCCTCTCTCCCTCTACGTCCAGTACACACTTCCTGCCTCTCTCCCTCTACGTCCAGTACACACTTCCTGCCTCTCTCCCTCTACGTCCAGTACACACTTCCTGCCTCTTCCCTCTACGTCCAGTACACACTTCCTGCCTCTCTCCCTCTACGTCCAGTACACACTTCCTGCCTCTCTCCCTCTACGTCCAGTACACGCTTCCTGCCTCTCTCCCTCTACGTCCAGTACACACTTCCTGCCTCTCTCCCTCTACGTCCAGTACACACTTCCTGCCTCTCTCCCTCTACGTCCAGTACACACTTCCTGCCTCTCTCCCTCTACGTCCAGTACACACTTCCTGCCTCTCTCCCTCTACGTCCAGTACACACTTCCTGCCTCTCTCCCTCTACGTCCAGTACACACTTCCTGCCTCTCTCCCTCTACGTCCAGTACACACTTCCTGCCTCTCTCCCTCTACGTCCAGTACACACTTCCTGCCTCTCTCCCTCTACGTCCAGTACACACTTCCTGCCTCTCTCCCTCTACGTCCAGTACACACTTCCTGCCTCTCTCCCTATACGTCCAGTACACACTTCCTGCCTCTCTCCCTCTACGTCCAGTACACACTTCCTGCCTCTCTCCCTCTACTTCCAGTACACACTTCCTGCCTCTCTCCCTCTACGTCCAGTACACGCTTCTTGCCTCTCTTCCTCTACTTCCAGTACACACTTCCTGCCTCTCTCCCTCTACGTCCAGTACACGCTTCTTGCCTCTCTTCCTCTACTTCCAGTACACACTTCCTGCCTCTCTCCCTCTACGTCCAGTACACGCTTCTTGCCTCTCTTCCTCTACTTCCAGTACACACTTCCTGCCTCTCTCCCTCCCTTAAAAAAATAATCTCACTGACCTTGTCATCCCGGGTCAACCCAACTCGACCTTGCCAGGCGTCCATATTCTTTTGTCTTGCTATAATAACCTTAACTTGAAAAAAGCATAGTCTCCTTGATGTTACTTTGACTGGAGTCTACCTGGAGAGCATTCCGGGGATCAACGCCTCCACGGCCCGGTCCATGACCAGGCCTCCTGGTGGATCAGAACCTGATCAACAAGGCTGTTGCTGGCTGCACGCAGTCCAACGTACGAACCACAGCCCGGCTGATCTAGCACTGACTTTAGGTATCTGTCCAGTTCCCTTTTGGGTGGTGGAGCTGTTTAAAAGTCTTGGGCCCCCCGGGCACTGACGGATTTTCCCACCACCAATCTTTGTTTATCTCGAAAAATTTTTTTATTGATGCAAAAAAAAAAACATTTAGTGGTATTTAAAAAAAAAATTGTTAAAATTTAGGTGTTGTTGGTGCTGTTTATGGAGAATGAAAAATTTTTGCATCATCAGGAATTACTGGGTTGGCTGAGGTCACAACAGTATGAGGTACAACATTGTAGGTCCAACATTTTTGAGGTCACAACATGTATGAGGTCACAACATTATGAGGTCACAACATTAGAGGGCACAAAATTATGAGGTCACAACATTGAGGTCACATGTGTAGGTCACAACATGTTGAGGTCAAACAGTTTAGGGGCACAACAGAGAGGTCACACATGTACAGGTCCATGTGTGAGGTCACAACATGTATGGGTACAACTGTATGAGGTCACAACATGTATGAGGTCACAACATGAGAGGTCACAACATTATGGGTCACAACAGTTGAGGTCACAACATGTATGAGGTCACAACATGTAGAGGGCACAACATTATAGGGCACAACATGTGGAGGTCACAAAAATGATGAGGGCACAACATTATGAGGTCACAACATGTATGGGTCACAACAGTATGAGGGCACAACATGTATGAGGGCACAACATGATAGTCACAACATGTATGAGGTCACAACATGTGTGAGGGGCACAACTGTAGAGGTCACAACATGTTGAGGGCACAACATTATAGGGCACAACATGTGTGAGGTCAAAACTGTATAGGCACAAAATTAGAGGGCACAACAGTATGAGGTCACAACATTTTTGAGTCAAAACAGTATAGGTCACAACATGGAGGGCAAACATGTATGAGGTCACAACATGTATGAGGTCACAAATGTATGAGGCACAACATGTATGAGGTCACAACAAAGTAAAGGGGGGGGGGGGGGTCCAAAGGTGAGGTCACAACATTAAAAGGTAACAACATGATGAGGGCACAAAATGTTGAGGTCACAACTGTATGAGGGCACAACATGTATGAGGTCCCAACAGTTGAGGTCACACATGTTAGGTCACAAAATGTATAGGTCACAACATGTAGAGGTCACAACATTTTAGGTACAACAGGTGAGGTCACAACAAGTATGAGGGGACAACATGTATAGGTCACATGTTGATGTCACAACATTATGGTCACAACATGTAGAGGGCACAACATGTGTGAGGCACAACATGTTGAGGTCAAAACATGAAAGAGGGCACAACATGTATGAGGGCACAACATGTTAGTCACAACATTTTTAGGCACAACATGTATGAGGTCCAACATTTTTGGGTTTACAACAGTATGAGGGACAACAAATTTTTAGGTCACAACATGTATGAGGGACAACATTAGGTGACAACAAGTTTGAGGGCACAACAGATGAGGTCACAACTGATGAGGGGACAACAAGTGTGAGGTCACAAAAGTATGAGGGCACAAGTGTGAGGTCCAACATGTTGAGGGCACAACAGTTGAGGTCACAACAAGTGTGACGTCACAACATTATGAGGTCACAACAGAGAGGTCCAACATTTGAGTCACAACATGTGTGAGTCACAACATGTATGAGGTCACAACATTATGAGGACAACAAGTTTAGGCACAACAGTATGAGGTCCAACATGTTGAGGTGACAACAAGTATAGGTCACAAAATGTATGAGGGGCACAACATGTGTGAGGCACAACAGGTTTAGGTCCAACATTTTGAGGTCCAACATTGTGAGGTCACAACATGTAAGGCACAACATTTTTGAGGTCACAAAAGTTGAGGCACAACAGTATGAGGTCACAACATGTGTGAGGCACAACATAAGAGGTCACAACTGTATGAGGGCACAAAATGTATAGGTCCACAACAGTAGAGGTCACAACATGTATAGGACACAACATTTAGGTCACAACATTTTGAGGTGACAAAGTATAGGTCACAAAATGTGGAGGTCACAACCAAAATTTGAGGTCACAACATGTTGAGGTCACAACATTAAGGCACAAAATGTGTGGGTCACAAAATTATGAGGTCAAACTTATGAGGTCACAACAGTGTGAGGTCACAACATTAAGGTCACAAAATGTAGAGGGCACAACGTATGAGGGCACAGAAAAAAAGGGCAAACATTATGAGGTCACAACATGTATGAGGTCACAACAGTGTGAGGTCAAACATTATAGTCACAATATTTATGAGGCACAACATTTTAGTCACAAAATGTTGAGGACAACAGTGTGAGGTCACAACAGTATGAGGTCACAACATGTGTAGGTCCCAAAATTATGAGGTCACAATAGTATAGGCACAAAAGTGTGAGTCACAACAGTATGGGTCACAACATGTATAGGGCCACAACATGTATGAGGTCACATGTATGAGGTCACAACATGTATGAGGTCACAACATGTATGAGGTCACAACATGTGTGAGGTCACAACATGTATGAGGTCACAACATGTATGAGGTCACAACATGTGTGAGGTCACAACATGTTTGAGGTCACAACATGTATGAGGTCACAACATGTATGAGGTCACAACATGTATGAGGTCACAACATGTATGAGGTCACAACATGTATGAGGTCACAACATGTATGAGGTCACAACATGTATGAGGTCACAACATGTAAGGAACTAAACACTAAGCTAAACCAAATAAAACGTAATGAAGAAATAACCTCAGGTTTGACTTTAATAAAAACAAACCACGATATATATAAAATATATATATATATATATATAATATATATATATATATAATATATATATATATATATATATATATATATATATATATATATATATATATATATATATATATATATATATATAAATAATATATATACATATTAATTTCAGTTGGAAGAGCGAGATGACGTCTTAAGACTCTTATTTACCATCTTGGACAAAGCCGAGGTTGAGGGAGATGCTCCTGGAATCCTCAAGGAAAGTAACCTCAACACAGCTGTCAGCCTCATCAACTCTGCTGTCAGCAGTTCTAAACTTGTCATCGTTGTGAGGCTGAACAGTCTCATGAACGAATACTCTAAAGTTAGTACCTGATCACCTCACTGTCAGTCCTGTTCACCTAGCAGTAAATAGGCTCTACCTGGGTGTTAGCCAACTGGTGTGGGTCGCATCCTGGGGGACAATATTAACCTAATTTGCCAGAAATGTTTAGCATAACCAGGGGCTTTCTATATACTGCTTTATCAGTGATGTCAGCTATGGTCTGTATAAGTTGTATCATTTATACTTGTACAAATACAGGTGATTATTATTGTTATTATTATTATTATTATTATTATTATTATTATTATTATTATTATTATTATTATTATTACTATTACTATTATTATTATTATTATTATTATTATTATTATTATTATTATTATTATTATTATTATTATTATTATTATTATTATTACTATTACTATTATTATTATTATTATTATTATTATTATTATTATTATTATTATTATTATTATTGTATAAGACAAGTGCAGCACTTGAATATCTGTATTCCAGAAACGTTTCGCTCACTCACCACGTTTCTTCAGGCTCATGTAGTAATAGGCGTATTGTAATTTTAGGTGAAGGACTCAGACATAGTGGCTGTGGTGCCGGTTGCTGGCTCCATGGTACAGGTGCAGCGAGGCAAGAACAACGACTACAGCTACACCACAAGCAAGGGATACCAGTCAGGTGAGGGATACCAGTGTACACCTGAGTCATTAAGCCTGGCGGTCACCTGAGCGCTAACACAGAGAATAAATGAATAGCAACAATCGTAATAAGACAATGTGAAGCAAACCAGGGAACGTGTGGAGGGTTGAACCCCAGGCCAGAGTGTTAACGCACTGGCCTGCCCACTTCAGCACTCACTTACCATGGCTTCAGCCTCCCATCCCTTCCCTGGTTAGAATAATTGAATTCTTGAAACTAAGACTAAAGTCAACTCTGTGTCTGTACACTGAGAAAAACACACCTCTCAATGTGCATATATTTACACAGATATACACACCTGTCAGCTGGAAAATTGGCCTGACGTACACGGTGTACAGAGACCTGAACGATTCCTTACTGTGTGTGTGTGTGTGTGTGTGCGTGTGTGTGTGTGTGTGCGTGTGTGTGTGTGTGTGAGAGAGAGAGAGAGAGAGTGTGAGTGAGTGTGTGTTCTTATCTATTCTCGCCTATTTGTGGTATTAGGGGTCGAGTCTTAGATGGTGACTATTATGTGTGTGTTCATACCTCAATATATATATATATATATATATATGTCGTGCCGAATATGTAAAACTGGTCAATTAGCAAGAACTCATTTAAAATTAAGTCCTCTCTGAAATTTTCTCTTATACATTTAAAAATATATTTTTTTCATTAATGTTAATGTAAAAATTTATAATTTTGCACCAAAAGAATCTTAGAAAACTTACCTAACCTTATTATAAGAAGAACAATTTATTTTAGCCTAACCCAACTAAATATATTTAAGATTTGTTTACAATAATTTAATACTAAGCAAACACAGTGAAATATATTTTTTTCGTTAGGTTCAGAATGATTTTGGCGAAATTATTGCATACGCAAATTTTCGCTTGTCCTATATGGCAACATGAGCGTTGCTATTTAAGCCAAGATAGCAAGTTCTGCCTATTCGGCACGATATATATATATATATTATATATATATATATATATATATATATATATATATATATATATATATATATATATATATATATATATATATATATATATATATATATATATATATATATATATATATATATATATATAACTGTATATACCTAATATTGATACTGTATTTCAGAGGCACTAAAAGAAATTCGTATGTTTCAGGAGACATGGCAGGTCTGGCCATAGGTATGTTGATTGTGGGAACATTGGTAGGAGTGGCGGTCACTATGGTAGTCAAACATGGCACTGCCTCTCCCAGTGGCCTCCCCAGGGTCAGCATGGCACATAAATCTGCACCAAATTCTAGTAACACTATCAACGTCACTGCTGATCTTACCGCCTCAGATATATAGAAATTTAGTGAGTCTGTAGAGAAAGTAATGAAAATTATACTAGACGGTAGAGTATGTGTCTTGAAGCCACTGTAACCCAGAGTCTTGTTCACTGTAACCCAGTGTCTTGATCACTGTAACCCAGAGTCTTGTTCACTGTAACCCAGTGTCTTGATCACTGTAACCCAGTGTCTTGATCACTGTAACCCAGAGTCTTGTTCACTGTAACCCAGTGTCTTGATCACTGTAACCCAGTGTCTTGATCACTGTAACCCAGTGTCTTGATCACTGTAACCCAGTGTCTTGATCACTGTAACCCAGTGTCTTGATCACTGTAACCCAGTGTCTTGATCACTGTAACCCAATGTCTTGATCACTGTAACCCAGTGTCTTGATCACTGTAACCCAATGTCTTGATCACTGTAACCCAGTGTCTTCATCACTGTAACCCAATGTCTTGATCACTGTAACCCAGTGTCTTGATCACTGTAACCCAATGTCTTGATCACTGTAACCCAGTGTCTTGATCACTGTAACCCAGTGTCTTGATCACTGTAACCCAGTGTCTTGATCACTGTAACCCAGTGTCTTGATCACTGTAACCCAGTGTCTTGATCACGGTAACCCAGTGTCTTGATCACTGTAACCCAGTGTCTTGATCACTGTAACCCAGAGTCTTGTTCACTGTAACCCAGTGTCTTGATCACTGTAACCCAGTGTCTTGATCACTGTAACCCAGTGTCTTGATCACTGTAACCCAGAGTCTTGTTCACTGTAACCCAGTGTCTTGATCACTGTAACCCAGAGTCTTGTTCACTGTAACCCAGTGTCTTGTTCACTGTAACCCAGTGTCTTGATCACTGTAACCCAGTGTCTTGATCACTGTAACCCAGTGTCTTGATCACTGTAACCCAGTGTCTTGATCACTGTAACCCAGTGTCTTGATCACTGTAACCCAGTGTCTTGATCACTGTAACCCAGTGTCTTGATCACTGTAACCCAGTGTCTTGATCACTGTAACCCAGTGTCTTGATCACTGTAACCCAGTGTCTTGATCACTGTAACCCAGTGTCTTGATCACTGTAACCCAGTGTCTTGATCACTGTAACCCAGTGTCTTGTTCACTGTAATCCAGTGTCTTGATCACTGTAACCCAGTGTCTTGATCACTGTAACCCAGTGTCTTGATCACTGTAACCCAGTGTCTTGATCACTGTAACCCAGTGTCTTGATCACTGTAACCCAGTGTCTTGATCACTGTAACCCAGTGTCTTGTTCACTGTAACCCAGTGTCTTGATCACTGTAACCCAGTGTCTTGATCACTGTAACCCAGTGTCTTGATCACTGTAACCCAGTGTCTTGATCACTGTAGCCCAGTGTCTTGATCACTGTAACCCAGTGTCTTGATCACTGTAACCCAGTGTCTTGATCACTGTAACCCAGTGTCTTGATCACTGTAACCCAGTGTCTTGATCACTGTAACCCAGTGTCTTGATCACTGTAACCCAGTGTCTTGATCACTGTAACCCAGTGTCTTGATCACTGTAACCCAGTGTCTTGTTCACTGTAACCCAGTGCCTTGATCACTGTAACCCAGTGTCTTGATCACTGTAACCCAGTGTCTTGATCACTGTAACCCAGTGTCTTGATCACTGTAACCCAGTGTCTTGATCACTGTAACCCAGTGTCTTGATCACTGTAACCCAGTGTCTTGATCACTGTAACCCAGTGTCTTGATCACTGTAACCCAGTGTCTTGATCACTGTAACCCAGTGTCTTGATCACTGTAACCCAGTGTCTTGATCACTGTAACCCAGTGTCTTGATCACTGTAACCCAGTGTCTTGATCACTGTAACCCAGTGTCTTGATCACTGTAACCCAGTGTCTTGATCACTGTAACCCAGTGTCTTGATCACTGTAACCCAGTGTCTTGATCACTGTAACCCAGTGTCTTGATCACTGTAACCCAGTGTCTTGATCACTGTAACCCAGTGTCTTGATCACTGTAACCCAGTGTCTTGATCACTGTAACCCAGTGTCTTGATCACTGTAACCCAGTGTCTTGATCACTGTAACCCAGTGTCTTGATCACTGTAACCCAGTGTCTTGATCACTGTAACCCAGTGTCTTGATCACTGTAACCCAGTGTCTTGATCACTGTAACGCAGTGTCTTGATCACTGTAACCCAGTGTCTTGATCACTGTAACCCAGTGTCTTGATCACTGTAACCCAGTGTCTTGATCACTGTAACCCAGTGTCTTGATCACTGTAACGCAGTGTCTTGATCACTGTAACCCAGTGTCTTGATCACTGTAACCCAGTGTCTTGATCACTGTAACCCAGTGTCTTGATCACTGTAACCCAGTGTCTTGATCACTGTAACCCAGTGTCTTGATCACTGTAACGCAGTGTCTTGATCACTGTAACCCAGTGTCTTGATCACTGTAACCCAGTGTCTTGATCACTGTAACCCAGTGTCTTGATCACTGTAACCCAGTGTCTTGATCACTGTAACCCAGTGTCTTGATCACTGTAACCCAGTGTCTTGTTCACTGTAACGCAGTGTCTTGATCACTGTAACCCAGTGTCTTGATCACTGTAACGCAGTGTCTTGATCACTGTAACCCAGTGTCTTGATCACTGTAACCCAGTGTCTTGATCACTGTAACCCAGTGTCTTGATCACTGTAACCCAGTGTCTTGATCACTGTAACACAGTGTCTTGATCACTGATAAGTGTCACTGCACCACAAATGTTTACACAATAATCTTTTTGTACTGTTATTAACAAAAGCGCTGTTGTTGTTAATTACTGTTGTTACTCAGGTCTTGTACAAGTTACTGTTGTTACTCAGGTCTTGTACAAGTTACTGTTGTTACTCAGGTCTTGTACAAGTTACTGTTGTTACTCAGGTCTTGTACAAGTTACTGTTGTTACTCAGGTCTTGTACAAGTTTACTGTTGTTACTCAGGTCTTGTACAAGTTACTGTTGTTACTCAGGTCTTGTACAAGTTACTGTCGTTACTCACGTCTTGTACAAGTTACTGTTGTTACTCACGTCTTGTACAAGTTATCTCTGGACTCATCAATTTAACATAACATTAATGTAATTATTGAAATATCCATTAGGTATATATTGTATTTTCGTTTTTTATCCTTTTACATAAATATATTTGAATATATATATATATATATATATATAATATATATATATATATATATATATATATATATATATATATATATATATATATATATTATATTATATATATATATATATATATATATACATACGTTACCTGCTTTTCTGTCCTCGTGTATTGCATCCAGAGAGCTTGTAGCAGCGATTCTCCCTGAACATCTTAGGGACAAGATTGGAGTCCAGGACCAAAAATTCATTGATGGAGCAATGATCTGGGATAATCTAACGTGCTCTGAAACCTGCTCCCCCCAACAACTACAAACAATCGCACTGGGATGGTCCAATAGTGGAAAATATTGCCTCAACAATGCTTCAGAGTGTGTCAGGGAAGGATAGAGCCTGCCTCCTGGCAGTGAGAGCCCCTCATGCTGGAGACTTTCTGTTGGCTGTTCCCAACTCCAGCCTTGGCACACGCCTCGACCCACAGACCATCCGCATCGGTGTTGCCCTTCGACTTGCCGCCCCTATTCTCGCCGAACACAGGTGTATTTGTGGCAGTGAAGCAGCAGACCGATTCGGGTACCATGGTCTTGTGTGCCGTAAATCCGAGGGAAAGATTACAAGACATGAGGATATAATAATAATAACAATAATAATAATAATAATAATAATAATAATAATAATAATAATAATTTTATTTTTATTATTATTATTATTATTATTATTATTATTATTATTAATGATAATAATAATAAGAACAATAAATTAAACATTAAATTAATGTTATTCATAGTTTTTTTATTTATTTATATATTTTTAATAAGAAGAAAGTGTGAGGAAGAGTTAGACAAGACGGTCTTGTTATACTGTTTTATTTACACATATATTATACAGAATATTGTTGTGATACAGCAGGTTGTGAATGTTGGTGTTATGTCTCTCTTGTGATACTACCTCCCACACACCCTCACACACCCCACACACCCCACACACCCCACACACACCCCCACACCCCCCACACCCCCACACACCCTCACACACGTCCACACACCCCCACACACCCACACACACCCCACACACCCCCACACCCCCACACACCCCCACACACGTCCACACACCCCACACCCCCCACACCCCCACACCCCCCACACACCCCCCACACACGTCCACACACCCCACACACCTCACACCCCCCACACCCTCCACACCCCCCCACACACGTCCACACACCCCCACACCCCCCACACACCCCCACACACGTCCACACACCCCACACCCCCCACACCCCCCACACCCTCCACACCCCCCCACACACGTCCACACACACCCCACACACGTCCACACACCCCCACACCACGTCCACACACCCCCACACACCCCACACACACCCCCACACCCCCCACACCCCCACACACCCTCACACACGTCCACCACCCCCACACACCCACACACACCCCACACCCCCCCACACCCCACACACCCCCCACACACCGTCCACACCCCTCACACCCCCACACCCCCACACACCCCCACACACGTCCACACACCCCACACACCCCATACACCCCACACACCCCCACACCCCCCACACACCCCACACACCCCCACACACCCCCACACACCCCCACACACCCCTCACACACCCCCACACACCCCACACACCCCCACACCCCCACACACCCCCACACACCCCCACACACCTCCACACACCCCCACACCCCCCACACCCCCCACACCCCCCACACACCCCCATACACCCCCACACACCCCCACACTCCCCCACACACCCCCATGCACCCCCATGCACCCCCATATACACCCCCGCACACCTCCAACCCCCGACACCCCCAACACTTACTAACACCCTCACACCCACACACATATCCCAACCCAACACCCCCACACCTTCAACCCTTTACACCTTCAACCCCACACATATATCCCAACCCAACACCCCACACCTTCAACCCCCTACACCTTCAACCCCCCACACCTTCAACCCCCACACACACCCCAACCCAACACCCCCACACACACACCTCCAACCCCCCACACCCCCATACACTCCTAACCCCTACCTCCACACTCCCCCTTTGCATGCACATCAACATTCCCTCTCTCACACTGGAAGAAAACATGTCTTATAAAAAGCATCAACTGACATAATAATAATAATAATAATAATAATAATAATAATAATAATAATAATAATAATAATAATAATAATAATAATAATAATAATAATAATTTACCAGATAAAAATGAAGTTACTGAGATGTTTTCATGATTGAAATGCTGAAGTTCACAACTTTGCAAAAGTTTCCTGAACTTGAGTTGAACAGTAGCCAAGTTGCTAGAAAACTTAGCGAGGAAATAAAACATGGAAAGGAACAAAATACCATGATGGAGGAATAAAGAAATTGCAGAGAGAAGAAACCAGGGAGGGGAAAGAAAGCAGCAAAGAATGAGAATGGTAGACGGGAGAGGGAGTTTAGGAAGTCCCATTGACATACCAAAATGTTAGAATTTAAGACAAGTTGATAATACTGTTATTCTCGTGTTTTTTTAATATTAACAACGATAATACTGTCTCTGAGTTGGTAACTGTGACCTTCAGGTTGACGGGGTGAGGGTTTTTTGACCTAGACGGGAGTGGGAAGAGGGTTTTTTGACCTAGACGGGAGTGGGAAGAGGGTTTTTTGACCTAGACGGGAGTGGGAAGAGGGTTTTTTGACCTAGATGGGGGGAGGGAGTGGTTTAAGTGTGAGGAGAGGCACGACAGGAGGCAATAGGAGCATCCAGCACTATTTACTACTGCCTCGTACACTCCAGCTTGTGACTTGAACAATGACAACCACACTAACTGCTGGTGGTCCTGTCTAACCCTGCCTGCAGGTATTTATGCTTAGCTAATGCTAGATATACCTCCCGACAATACTTATGTATTTACTCTTCGAGGTATTTACACACGGAATAAATATATACATAAAAAATATAACATCTTAATGCGACATCAAATTTGCATACAAACTAAAGGGAGATAACACAATGAGTCGTTATCACGTTTTCTGCGTGATTATTAACTTATTATATACATTATAGCCGGCTGTGAGGACGTAATGTACACGTACACTACATGTACACTACATGTACACTACAGGTACACTACATGTACACTACAGGTACACTACATGTATACTACAGGTACACTACCTGCGGATGGTCCCACACGACTTTGCAGTTAACTAGATGTGTAGAAGTGAACTTGTACAAAGAGGATAGCGTACCTCTCAGCCAACGGAGGATCAAGCCTTCAGTACTCATCCCGCTGATTAACTACACACACACACACATACACACACACACACACACACACATACACACACACACACACACACACACACACACACACACACACACACACACATACACATACACACACACACACACACACACACACACACACACACACACACACACACACACACACACACACACACACACACACACACACACACACACACACACACACACACATATATATATATATATATATATATATATATATATATATATATATATATATATATATATATATATATATATATCAGTTTAATATGCATTAGTTTGGTACAGTATATAATTATTTATATAGAGAGGTAATGTTGAGTCTCCATGTAAGATATATGAAAGCCCAGGAGACTAATGGCACGTTGAGCCTAACACAGGTGTTTTAACAAGGGGAATATTACAATATATGCTAGCACACCCTGACGACGCCTGCCACCACCTCGGGGCTAACTGCCCTTCCTATCTTCGGATCAAACCTGATTGCTTGAAATTCGCTCCAGGAGCTGTTTGGCCACCCATCCTGCGGGTTTAGTGCCTGCATCCTTGAATATAAAAATTATCTATAGGTAGATAGAAGTCACTGTCAGCAATATGAGAGTTTGAAGAGGTAAGCGGGCAATCTTTGTGACATAGGATCGAGCCTCACTCACACCTTCCACTCTATAATATTAATAATAATAAATAATAATAATAATAATAATAATAATAATAATAATAATAATAATAATAATAATAATAATAATAATGTTAAAATTAATAATAATAATAATAATAATAATAATAATAATAATAACAATAATAATAATAATAATAATAATAATAATAATAATAAAATAATAATAATAATAATAATAATAATAATAATAATAATAATCATTCCCAAGGATTCAGATGTGAAATTTTTCATAGGTACCGGGATGATGATGGTGAAGCTCTGGATCCAAGGGAATAAAGTTGCCCCTCTCTCCAGGCTCTGCCTGGAGAGAGGGGCAACTCTGTAAGGCCCACACGGGTCTAACTTTCTATGGTGAATGTCATAATGCTAATGTTATGGTGTTGCTCAATGCAAGAAGTATTGTGAATCTGTGTTGCAGTGGTGACTTGTGTTGCTGTAGTTACATTGCAGTGTTGCTGGCGTGGTTACAGTGTTCCTAGCGTAGTTACAGTGTTGCTGGAATAATTACAATATTGCTGGCGTAGTTAATGTGCTACTGACGCAGTTACAATGTTGCTGGAGTAGTTAGTGTTCCTGGCGTAGTTACAGTGTTGCTGGAGTAATTACAGTGTTGCTGACATAGTTACAGTGTTGCTGGAGTAGTTACATTTAATTCATTGTATTTCCCGAATGTACCGGGACACAGTACCGAGACATAGTATCCAAGGCTTCCTTGGATCAAACCTGATGACTTCCCATTCCCTAGGTGGTGCATAGCCCCTACGGGCTTAGTGCTTTCCAAGAATATATTAACAATTGTTCATCTGAGATCCAGATTAATATTTAAGGTGATATGACTCAAATATTCTCGGTTCTAAGACGATCTGGGAATATCAAGTGACGTTCCCCTGATAGCCAGGCGATGTTTCGACGATCCGGGTAAACGTTGAACGTTTCGAGCAATTGGGGGAAGGTTTATCTTTCCGGCGCGTGGGTGTTCTCCTGTACGTGCAGGTGACCATCTTAGATGTCAGACCTGGGTGGCACTCATCAGGCATCGGGTTAGATATTCCAGGTGCCCGGGTGGCTCTTTTCTAGGCTCGTGGGTACCGTTTTGTCAGGCACCTAAGTGTTATTTTGTTCTGGTACCTTGAGAGCATTTGGCATCAGGGTGACAGTCCTCAGGCACTAGGTGGCATTATCTAGGCTCCCAGGTGACAATTCCCAAGTGACCTGAGAAACATCAGGCACCTAGGTGGCACCTAGGCGACTAAAACGACGTTTCCCAAGCACCTAGATGGCAAAAGCACCATTGTAACACATTCTTAGATATTTTAGGTGGCATTTTTCCAGGCATCTAGGTGACGTTCTCCAGGATCCAGGGCACAAACATTGAGATCCGGGTACAGACCCCGGGTAGGTTAGGCTCAGCACAGCCTATGCCCCATGATATGATTCCGGCCAAGAAATATCTTCCATCAGCGCCTCGAACCTGCAGCGGACCTCCTGAGTCACCCTGAGGAACAACAGCAACCAGTTAGCTATTTAGTTAGTTACAGCCTCCACATGAAGTTAATAATAAAAGTCTGGTAATCAATGTAACTGGAAGAAAATTTAGTGACTATATATATATATATATATATATATATATTTTTATTTATTATCACACCGGCCGATTCCCACCAAGGCAGGGTGGCCCGAAAAAGAAAAACTTTCACCATCATTCACTCCATCACTGTCTTGCCAGAAGGGTGCTTTACACTACAGTTTTTAAACTGCAACATTAACACCCCTCCTTCAGAGTGCAGGCACTGTACTTCCCATCTCCAGGACTCAAGTCCGGCCTGCCGGTTTCCCTGAATCCCTTCATAAATGTTACTTTGCTCACACTCCAACAGCACGTCAAGTATTAAAAACCATTTGTCTCCATTCACTCCTATCAAACACGCTCACGCATGCCTGCTGGAAGTCCAAGCCCCTCGCACACAAAACCTCCTTTAACCCCCTCTCTCCAACCTTTCCTAGGCCGACCCCTACCCCGCCTTCCTTCCACTACAGACTGATACACTCTTGAAGTCATTCTGTTTCGCTCCATTCTCTCTACATGTCCGAACCACCTCAACAACCCTTCCTCAGCCCTCTGGACAACAGTTTTGGTAATCCCGCACCTCCTCCTAACTTCCAAAACTACGAATTCTCTGCATTATATTCACACCACACATTGCCCTCAGACATGACATCTCCACTGCCTCCAGCCTTCTCCTCGCTGCAACATTCATCACCCACGCTTCACACCCATATAAGAGCGTTGGTAAAACTATACTCTCATACATTCCCCTCTTTGCCTCCAAGGACAAAGTTCTTTATATAAATTATATATATATATATATATATATAATATATATAAAATATATATATATATATATATATATATATATATATAATATATATATATATATACTGTGTATCACCGTATATACACCGAGTGTATATGCCGTGATACACACTCGGAGGAACATACACTTGGATGTGTATACCGGGTGAATTAGTCATTAAGCTGAGTTAACAGTTAACAACACAGAAATAATAGTATTATAATAATAATAATAATAATAATAATAATAATAATAATAATAATAATAATAATAATAATAATAATAATAATAATAATAATAATAATAATGTTTTTATTATTATTATAATAACAATAATTTATATAATTATAATAATTGTAATAATTGTTATAATAATAATTTAATAATAATAATAATTAATTGATTAATCAGAGTAATAATGTCATTGCAGGCGAGTACCATGATGATAGTGAAGGGCTCTTGTTCCAGGGAATTGGAGCAACCCTTGGATAAAACCAGATTACCTTCCATTCCCTCCCCCACGTGCTGCCCGACCCCATCGGGTTTAACGCTTTCAGACTAGTGGTTGGCTTACTGATACACACACACACACACACACACACACACACACACACACACACACACACACACACACATACACACACACACACAACACACACACACACACACACACACACACACACACACACACACACACACACACACACACACACACACCACACACACATATATATACAGACACACACACATACACGCACACACACACACACATACACACACACACACACACACACATAACACGCACACACACACACACATACACACACACACACACACACACACACATACACACACACATACACACACACACACACACATACACACACACACATACACAAAACACATACACACACACAACACACACACACACACA
>NC_069435.1:23897459-23911641 GCF_026875155.1 Cherax quadricarinatus | reverse complement strand
TATATTTCTTTAGCAAATCAGTTTTACAGGCTATAAGCTGTTATCCTGCCTCAGCTCAAAGTCCAGCCCTATCTAGGGTATACCACCACCCCCAGGATGCAACCCATAACAATCGACTAACACCCAGGTACCTACTTGCTGCTAGGTGAACAGGGGCAGGTGTAAGGAAACGTGCTTAGTGTTTCCACCCGTGCCTGGGATCGAACTACGGATACTCAGCATGTGAGATGAGTGTGCTGCCAACCAAGCCACTGCACTGGGTTTATTCTAAACTGCCTATGGTCTCTATCACCCAAGTAAGTTGTTGTGGTACTGTACAGATTAGTAACTTTCCTCGAGTATTTTCCCTGTACATATTACGTACCTATCTTGTTCCTGCTGAGGATGTGCTGTTTACTTAGAGGACTCACCACCCGGAGTATACCTGGAGTATACCAGTCATATTTCATTAATTATTTTCGGTCAGACAACCATCTGTGTACTTAATCCATATCAGATGTGTTTGTTGCCTTGTAAGGCACTGTGAGCACTCCTTGTTATGTATGTTCTCATAACTCACTCTTTTATTTCCCTGGTGTTTGAACCATTTGGTTTATTGAATTTTCTAAACGATAGGTCATCTGTCGTTATTATTCTCAAGTCTTTAACAAGTTTCTTTCGTTCTGTGAGATCATTTGTCTCAGTTTTTTATCCTGTGATCATCGCTTCCAGTTCTTCATTTTTTCTACATCAATTCAACTGGAAATTTTCACCATTAAAGATGACATATTCTTTGTTGACATTTGTTCAAAATTTCTCGGTGTCTTCCACTTGAGAGATTTTCATTCTCATTTCTGCGTCATCCACAAAAAATGAGACGAAGCTGTGTATGGTGATTAAATCTACATTTTCTGTGAGGATGAGAAACAGTGTGGGTGCCAGGATCCAGCCTTTGGGTACTGAGCATTTTCCTTCGTGAAAACTGGAATTACGTTTGAAAATGTTGTGGAACATCGTCTCTTCATCCTTTTTCATTGTTTCCCTTTCACCCATACTCTTATTTTCCCAATATCACCCTGAGGGAGGCTTCAAAAGAGGGTGAATCCAGCTCGGAGACGCTCATTCTTAGCTCTTCTGTTCCTAAATTACCTTTGAAATCGTTCTCTTAGGCTACACATAAATCTCTTTCCCTTCCCCGTTTTATACTTACCTTCTGCAGGATTGAGGGCAGCCTGCCGTGCTCTGAGAGCCTTCCCCAGCCTGTTACCGTGCCTCTCTCCCCTATGAGGAGGTCATTGTTGCCGGGGAGACAGATTGGGGAGATGTGGGGCAGGAACTCTAGGGGATCCACCATCTGCACCAGCGCCAGGTCGTACTCGTAGGTGAAGAAGTTGTACTTGGGATGCACAGCCTTGCGCTTCACGGCCCGCTCCACGTACGGATACGGCTCCATCGTGGACGAGAAGTCGTACTCACCCACTCGGATCCGGATTTGTGACGTCAGCAGGCTGTTACAAGGGAGAGGCATGGAATATTAAAAAACACTTTAAAAGGGATCGGAAGATAATTACAAACATGTGACAGCAGGATATCACACGAACGAGGGACATGGAGGAAAAAATATTCTACGCGAACTAGGGACGAAAAAAAATATTCTTGCACGAGGGAGAGGAAAGAAATGTTCAAGACACTTCAGTAAATATGATAATAAACGCTGATTCAATTTATTTAGAGAATAATCAGAAAATCATTACAGAAACAGAAGGAGAATGAGTTGAGTAATGTTATGGGTACCATACACGTGAAGTATCTGTCAGACAGTGTTAGACTTCCTGAAGACACTGACACTTTTGGAAGTGATTGTTCCAGCTGGTGTAGTAAGACTGCCAGCTGGTTTAATAAGAGTGCCAGTAGACTTGACAGTGGGGATGCCAGATGATCTGATAGAACAACTGACAGCAGGTGAAAGTGTAGGTGACTCATGAAGGTGTAGGTGACACGTGAAGGTGTAGGTGACACGTGAAGGTGTAGGTGACACACGAAGGTGTAGGTGACACATGAAGGTGTAGGTGACACACGAAGGTGTAGGTGACACGTGAAGGTGTAGGTGACACGTGAAGGTGTAGGTGACACACGAAGGTGTAGGTGACACGTGAAGGTGTAGGTGACACGTGAAGGTGTAGGTGACACGTGAAGGTGTATGTGACATGTGAAGGTGTAGGTGACACACGAAGGTGTAGGTGACACGTGAAGGTGTAGGTGACACGTGAAGGTGTAGGTGACACGTGAAGGTGTAGGTGACACGTGAAGGTGTAGGTGACACGTGAAGGTGTAGGTGACACGTGAATGTGTAGGTGACACGTGAAGGTGTAGGTGACACGTGAAGGTGTAGGTGACACACGAAGGTGTAGGTGACACGTGAAGGTGTAGGTGACACGTGAAGGTGTAGGTGACACGTGGAGATTTAGGTGACACATGAAGGTGTAGTAGACAGGTGACATGTGCACGTGACAAGTGTATGAAGCAGGTACAGGTGTGAGGGTCGACACTCACTCGTCAACACAGTGGCCAGCAGTGGCCACCCACTGCTCGTTGAGTAAGGCGCCGCCACACCTGTGTGTCGACGAAAAGCCAAAGAAACTCGTCCTTCTTACAGACACCTGCCAGGGCCACTCCCCGAACCTGGCATTAGTGCCGTTCACGATCCTTCCTTCCGGCTGTGGTGGCATTGTTGGCACCCCGCACTCTGCCAGGAGAGAAGGACAGGTTAGCGTACCTCACACTCTTGTGGGGACACGATGGAGAAAAGAATTAGGGGGGCATGAGCCCATGAGTGTGTAGAACTCCCACTGGTGGAGTAGACCATGGGTGTAGGTAATGATGATGAGTAGGGTTATGGTGGTTGGGTGATGGTGGATGGGTTAGTGGGTGGTGGTGCGTGGGTTAGTGGATGATGGTGGGTTGGCTAGTGGGGTGGAGTGCGGCTGAGAAAAGATGAGATTTTGGTGGTGATGACTGGTAAGAGTGGTATAAGTGGGGGAGGCAGAGTGGTGTGAGTGGTGGAGGCAGAGTGGTGTGAGTGATGGAGGCAGAGTGGTGTGAGTGGTGGAGGCAGAGTGGTGTGAGTGGGGGAGGCAGAGTGCTGTAAGTGATGGAGGCAGAGTGGTGTGAGTGAGGGAGGCAGAGTGGTATGAGTCGGGGAGGCAGAGTGGTGTGAGTGGGAGAGACAGAGTGGTGTGAGTGGGGGGAGGCAGAGTGGGATGCTTGTAGTAAATCCTTGGATGACACACCATGACACACACCATGACACACACCATGACACACACCATGACACACCATGACACACACCATGACACACCATGACACACACCATGACACATACCATGACACACCATGACACCATGACATACACCATGACACACACCATGACACACACCATGACACACCATAACACACACCATGACACACACCATGACACACACCATAACACACACCATGACACACACCATGATACATACCATGAAATGCACCATGACACACCATGGCACACACCATGAAACACACCATGACACACACCATGGCTCACACCATGACGCACCATGACACACACCATGACACACCATAACACACACCATGACACACTATGACACACCATAACACACCATGACACACCATGACACACTATGACACACCATAACACACCATGGCCACACCATGACACACACCATGACACACACCATGACACACCATAACACACACCATGACAACACCATGACACACACCATGACACACACCATGACACATCATAACACACACCATGACACACACCATGACACATCATAACACAACACCATGACACACACCATGACACACACCATGACACACACCATGACACACACCATGACACATCATAACACACACCATGACACACACCATGACACACACCATGACACACACCATGACAACACACCATGACACACACAATGACACACACCATGACACACACCATGACACATCATAACACACACCATGACACACACCATGACACACCCATAACACACACCATGACACACACCATGACACACCATAACACACACCATGACACACCATGACACACACCATGACACATCATAACACACACCATGACACACCATAACACACACCATGACACACCATGACACACACCATGACACACACCATGACACATCATAACACACACCATGACACACACCATGACACATCATAACACACACCATGACACACACCATGACACACCATAACACACACCATGACACACACCATGACACACACACCATGACACACACCATGACACACACCATGACACACACCATGACACACACCATGACACATCATAACACACACCATGACACACACCATGACACATCATAACACACACCATGACACACACCATGACACACACCATGACACATCATAACACACACCATGACACACACCATGACACACACCATGACACACACCATGACACACACCATGACACACACCATGACACACACCATGACACACACCATGACACACACCATGACACATCATAACACACACCATGACACACACCATGACACACACCATGACACACACCATGACACACACCATGACACACACCATGACACATCATAACACACACCATGACACACACCATGACACACACCATGACACACACCATGACACACACCATGACACACACCATGACACACACCATGACACACATCATAACACACACCATGACACACACCATGACACACACCATGACACATCATAACACACACCATGACACACACCATGACACACACCATGACACACACCATGACACACACCATGACACACACCATGACACACACCAGACACATCATAACACACACCATGACACACACCATGACACACACCATGACACACACCATGACACACACCATTACACACATCATAACACACACCATGACACACACCATGACACACACCATGACACATCATAACACACACCATGACACACACCATGACACACACCATGACACACACCATGACACACACCATGACACATCGTAACACACACCATGACACACACCATGACACACATCATAACACACACCATGACACACACCATGACACACACCATGACACACACCATGACACACACCATGACACACACCATGACACATCATAACACACACCATGACACACACCATGACACATCATAACACACACCATGACACACACCATGACACACACCATGACACACCATGACACACACCATGACACACCATGACACACACCATGACACACACCATGACACACACCATGACACATCATAACACACACCATGACACACACCATGACACACCATGACACACATCATGACACACACCATGACACACACCATGACACACACCATGACACACACCATGACACACCATGACACACACCATGACACACACCATGACACACACCATGACACACACCATGACACACACCATGACACATCGTAACACACACCATGACACACACCATGACACACATCATAACACACACCATGACACACACCATGACACACACCATGACACACACCATGACACACACCATGACACACACCATGACACATCATAACACACACCATGACACACACCATGACACATCATAACACACACACCATGACACACACCATGACACACACCATGACACACCATGACACACACCATGACACACCATGACACACACCATGACACACACCATGACACACACCATGACACATCATAACACACACCATGACACACACCATGACACACCATGACACACATCATGACACACACCATGACACACACCATGACACACACCATGACACACACCATGACACATCATAACACACACCATGACACACACCATGACACATCATAACACACACCATGACACACACCATGACACACCATGACACACACCATGACACACACCATGACACACACCAGAACACACACCATGACACACACCATGACACATCATAACACACACCATGACACACACCATGACACATCATAACACACACCATGACACACACCATGACACACATCATAACACACACCATGACACACACCATGACACACACCATGACACACACCATGACACACACCATGACACACACCATGACACACACCATGACACACACCATGACACATCATGACACACACCATGACACACCATGACACATCATAACACACACCATGACACACCATGACACACACCATGACACACACCATGACACACACCATGACACATCATAAACACACACCATGACACACACCATGACACACCATAACACACACCATGACACACCATGACACACACCATGACACACACCATGACACACACCATGACACATCATAACACACACCATGACACACCATGACACACACCATGACACACACCATGACACACACCATGACACACATCCATGACACACACCATGACACACATCATAACACACACCATGACACACACCATGACACACACCATGACACATCATAACACACACCATGACACACACCATGACACACACCATGACACACACCATGACACACACCAATGACACACACCATGACACACACCATGACACATCATAACACACACCATGACACACACCATGACACACACCATGACACACACCATGACACACACCATTACACACATCATAACACACACCATGACACACACCATGACACACACCATGACACATCATAACACACACCATGACACACACCATGACACACACCATGACACACACCATGACACACACCATGACACATCGTAACACACACCATGACACACACCATGACACACATCATAACACACACCATGACACACACCATGACACACACCATGACACACACCATGACACACACCATGACACACACCATGACACATCATAACACACACCATGACACACACCATGACACATCATAACACACACCATGACACACACCATGACACACACCATGAACACACCATGACACACACCATGACACACCATGACACACACCATGACACACACCATGACACACACCATGACACATCATAACACACACACCATGACACACACCATGACACACCATGACACACATCATGACACACACCATGACACACACCATGACACACACCATGACACACACCATGACACACCATGACACACACCATGACACACACCATGACACACACCATGACACACACCATGACACACACCATGACACATCGTAACACACACCATGACACACACCATGACACACATCATAACACACACCATGACACACACCATGACACACACCATGACACACACACATGACACACACCATGACACACACCATGACACATCATAACACACACCATGACACACACCATGACACATCATAACACACACCATGACACCACACCATGACACACACCATGAACACACCATGACACACACCATGACACACCATGACACACACCATGACACACACCATGACACACACCATGACACATCATAACACACACCATGACACACACACCATGACACACCATGACACACATCATGACACACACCATGACACACACCATGACACACACCATGACACACACCATGACACATCATAACACACACCATGACACACACCATGACACATCATAACACACACCATGACACCACACCATGACACACCATGACACACACACATGACACACACCATGACACACACCAGAACACACACCATGACACACACCATGACACATCATAACACACACCATGACACACACCCATGACACATCATAACACACACCATGACACACACCATGACACACATCATAACACACACCATGACACACACCATGACACACACCATGACACACCACCATGACACACACCATGACACACACCATGACACACACCATGACACACACCATGACACATCATGACACACACCATGACACACCATGACACATCATAACACACACCATGACACACCATGACACACACCATGACACACACCATGACACACACCATGACACATCATAACACACACCATGACACACACCATGACACACCATAACACACACCATGACACACCATGACACACACCATGACACACACCATGACACACACCATGACACATCATAACACACACCATGACACACCATGACACACACCATGACACACACAACCATGACCACACACCATGACACATCATAACACACACCATGACACACACCATGACACACCATAACACACACCATGACACACCATGACACACACCATGACACACACCATGACACACACCATGACACATCATAACACACACCATGACACCACACCATGACACACACCATGACACACACCATGACACATCATAACACACACCATGACACACACCATGACACATCATAACACACACCATGACACACACCATGACACATCATAACACACACCATGACACACCATGACACACCATAACACACACCATGACACACCATGACACACACCATGACACACACCATGACACACACCATGACACACACTATAACACACACAATGATACACACCACGACACACCATGACGCACCATGACACACACCATGTCTCACACCATGACGCACCAGGACACACACCATGACACACCATAACACACACCATGACACACACCATGACACACCATGAAACACACCGTGACACACACCATGGCTCACACCATGACGCACCATGACACACACCATGACACACCATAACACACACACCATGACACACCATGACACACCATAACACACCATGACACACCATGACACACCATGACACACCATAACACACCATGACACACCATGACACACAACTATAACACACACCATGACACCATGACACACCATGACACACCATGACACACACAGTAAACACACACCATGACACCATGACATACCATGACACACACCATGACACCATGACACACCATGACACACCATGACACACCATGACACACACTATAACACACACCATGACACACCATGACACACACTATAACACACACCATGACACACACTATAACACACACCATGACACACTATAACACACACCATGACACACACTATAACACACACCATGACACACCATAACACACACCATGACACACCATAACACACCATGACACACCATGACACACCATGACACACCATAACACACACCATGACACACCATGACACACCATGACACACCATAACACACACCATGACACACATGACACACACATTAACACACACCATGACACCATGACATACCATGACACACATTATGACACCATGACACACCATGACACACCATGACACACACTATAACACACACCATGACGCACACTATAACACACACCATGACACACTCTAACACACACCATGACACACTATAACACACACACCATGACACACACTATAACACACACCATGACACACACTATAACACACACCATGACACACACTATAACACACAGCATGACACCATGAGACACCATGACACACCATGATACACCATGGCACACCATAAAACACCATGACACACCATGAAACACCATGATATACCATGACACACAATGGCACACCATAACACACCATAGACTGGGTTGATCACCAGACCCACAACATACACATTAAGCCTCACTGACTCACTGACTTACGCTGACTCACTGACTCACGCTGACTCACTGACTCACGCTGACTCACTGACTCACACTGACTCACGCTGACTCACTGACTCACGCTGACTCACTGACTCACGCTGACTCACTGACTCACACTGACTCACGCTGACTCACTGACTCACTGACACACTGACTCACTGACTCACTGACTCACTGACTCACACTGACTCACTGACACACTGACTCACTGACACACTGACTCACTGACTCACTGACTCACTGACTCACTGACTCACTGACTCACTGATCACTGACTCACTGACTCACTGACTCACTGACACACTGACTCACTGACTCACTGACTCACTGACTCACTGACTCACTGACTCACTGACTCACTGACTCACTGACTCACTGACTCACTGACTCACTGACTCACTGACTCACTGACTCACGCTGCGGATAAAACCTCTATAAGATATAAATCTCAAAGTTGTCAATATTAACATAATTTATCTTAGACTATATTTGTTCAGTTCTCACAAGTTTCTCATTTTTTCGACTATATTCACTCTCATCTTCAGCTTCTTGCTTAAACAAGTTGAAACTCACCCTCCCCTACCCCCCCAGGACACTGAACCACCCCTACGAGTTTACCACACCCCCCTTATATAATATCAGTCAAGATAAAAAGGGATATATATATATATATATATATATAATATATATATATGTTGTGTGTGTGTGTGTGTGTGTGTGTGTGTGTGTGTGTGTGTGTGTGTGTGTGTGTGTGTGTGTGTGTGTGTGTGTGTGTGTGTGTGTGTGTGTGTGTGTGTGTGTGTGTGTGTGTGTGTGTGTGTGTGTGTGTGTGTGTGTGTGTGTGTGTGTGTGTGTGTGTGTGTGTGTGTGTGTGTTTTGTGTGTGTGTGTGTGTGTGTGTGTTGTGTGTGTTGTGTGTGTGTGTGTGTGTGTGTGTGTGTGTGTGTGTGTGTGTGTGTACAACAACGTGGTGCCGAGAGCACTCTCACTCTCACCTGACCTGCCAGACGTGTTCACACACCATCGTTCGTTCCACAACGTAAGGAACGCTTTCTAATTTTTTTTTTTGACATAAACTCATCACATTTCGACATACATCGTTTATTTCTCTTATTAAAAAAATTATCAGACAATTTTTTTTTTTTCGAAAAAAATTGATGTCCAATATTTTTTTTTTTTTTTACTTTTTTTATATATTTCTAAATTTGCTGGACAAGATTGTTATAGGTACAGAAAAGTGATTATTATATATGGAAGTCCTGTCTTGGACGTGTTTCTAAGTCCTGTCTTGGACGTGTTTCTAAGTCCTGTCTTGGACGTGTTTCTAAGTCCTGTCTTGGACGTGTTTCTAAGTCCTGTCTTGGACGTGTTTCTAAGTCCTGTCTTGGACGTGTTTCTAAGTCCTGTCTTGGACGTGTTTCTAAGTCCTGTCTTGGACGTGTTTCTAAGTCCTGTCTTGGACGTGTTTCTAAGTCCTGTCTTGGACGTGTTTCTAAGTCCTGTCTTGGACGTGTTTCTAAGTCCTGTCTTGGACGTGTTTCTAAGTCCTGTCTTGGACGTGAAGGAGATGTAACGGAGGTCATAAATAAAGCCAGTACCAGCAAGCCAGGTTACACACACATCATCATCTAAGCCAGGTGCTCAAGCCACCTGGCAGGTGCTCAAGCCAGGTGAAAGCAGTCACAAGCTCGACCACCAGCGCCACTAACCCAGAAACTGCCACTGCAACAAGAGCGCTCATTTTCCTCGAAACAAGAGCACTCAGTAATAATTATAATTATAATAATAATAATAAAATAAGAAGAAGAAGAAGAAGAAAAAATAATAGTAATAATAATAATTGATAAATGAACGATTTAAAGGTAATTTGAAAGTCAATGTAATTATCTAAACGACAGATGAGTAAAGAAAATGTATTACCGAGAGAAAGAGAGAGAGAGAGAATAAGAGAGATAATGTACAAATCTCTAATACCTCGAATATTTCTCTCTCTCTCTCTCTCTCTCTCTCTCTCTCTCTCTCTCTCTCTCTCTCTCTCTCTCTCTCTCTCTCTCTCTCTCTCTCTCTCTCTCTCTCTCTCTCTCTCTCTCTCTCTCTCCACCACAACTAGCAGTTTTTTTGCTAACTACAGTTGCTAACTGCCGTTCCTAACTACAGTTCTTAACTAGAGTTCCTAACTACAGTTCTTAACTAGAGTTCCTAACTACAGTTGTTAACTGCAGTTCCCAACCACAGTTCCTAACTACAGTTCCTAACTACAATCCCTAACTACCGTTCCTAACTTCAGTTGCTAACTACCGTTGCTAACTATCGTTCCTAACTACAGTTCCTAACTACAGTTTTTAACTACAGCTCCTAACTACTGATGCTAACTATCGTTCCTAACTACAGTTGCTAACTACCGTTGCTAACTAGAGTTGTTAATAACCCAGCCTAACAACTTAAGATAATTGATCTAACTAGGTTAACAAAATAATATAAAGGGGAAGGGGTATGGGAGGTTCTAGGAAGGGTTGAGAGGAGTATGGGAGGTTCTAGAAAGGGTTGGCAGAGGTGTGGGAGGTTCTAGGAAGAGTTAGGAGGGTATGGGAGGTTCTAGGAAGGGTTGGCAGAGGTGTGGGAGGTTCTAGGAAGAGTTGGGAGGGTATGGGAGGTTCTAGGAAGGGTTGGCAGAGGTGTGGGAGGTTCTAGGAAGGGTTGGGAGGGGTATGAGAGGTTCTAGGAAGGGTTGGCAGAGGTGCGGGAGGTTCTAGGAAGGGTTGGGAGGGGTATGAGATGTTCTAAGAAGGGTTGGCAGAGGTGTGGGAGGTTCTAGGAAGAGTTGGGAGGGGTATGAGAGGTTTCAGAAGGGTTGGCAGAGGTGTGGGAGGTTCTAGGAAGGGTTGAGAAGGGTATGAGATGTTCTAGGAAGGGTTGGCAGAGGTGTGGGAGGTTCTAGGAAGGGTTGGGAGGGGTATGAGAGGTTCTAGGAAGGGTTGGCAGAGGTGCGGGAGGTTCTAGGAAGGGTTGGGAGGGGTATGAGATGTTCTAAGAAGGGTTGGCAGAGGTGTGGGAGGTTCTAGGAAGAGTTGGGAGGGGTATGAGAGGTTTTAGGAAGGGTTGGCAGAGGTGTGGGAGGTTCTAGGAAGGGTTGAGAAGGGTATGAGATGTTCTAGGAAGGGTTGGCAGAGGTGTGGAGGTTCTAGGAAGGGTTGGGAGGGGTATGAGAGGTTCTAGGAAGGGTTGGGAGGTGTATTTGAGGTTCTAAGAATGGTTGAAAGGGATATGGGAGGTTCTAGGAAGGGTTGGGAGGGGTATGGGAGGTTCTAGGAAGGGTTGGAAGGAGGGTGTGAAGGGACTGAGTATACAGAAGGGATGTATGAGCGTGTTAGATGGGAGCGGGTGGAGATAAGTGGTTGCCGGGATTTAAGGTGCTGTTGGAGTGCTGGGAAACCTGTGGAAGGTTGAGAGGCTGAACTTTTAAATTCAGGAAGCTGTACTCACGGTGTTTCGTGTGAGCGTTGCTCACTACAGGACCTCCAGCTGTAGTCGCTTCTGTGGTGGTAGTGGTGGTAGTTGTGGTTGTGGTGGTTGTGGTGGGTGGTGGTGTAGTGGTGGTGGTGGTGTTGTAGTAGTGGTGGTGGTAGGTGGTGGTGTAGTGGTGGTAGTGGTGGTGGTGGTTGGTGGTGGTATTGGGGTGGTGGTTAGGAGTGGTGGTGAGGGGTGGTTGGTCTTGTGGACAGCAGCCTCCAGGCTGGTTGTTGGTTGCTTCATCCACCATGGTGTCACACTAGGCCTAGTTGGTCTGCAAACACGTAATAATAATAATAATAATAATAATAATAATAATAATAATAATAATAATAATAATAATAATAATAATAATAATAATAATAATAATAATAATAATAATAATAAATGTAACAAATAATAAGCTCGTAGATTTAAATAACAAAAAAATATAATTTTGAGTCTGGCTGTTGTTGTGAAGACTTGAGTCATTGTACTCGAATGGGAGTATCTTTCAGAGGTCACTACACAGGACTTACTTCGAGGGTTTGGGAGGGCGTGTAGGCCTCGTGGGCGGCGTGGGCGGGGCAGCGGGTGTGAGGGTCGTGGGAGTATCAATGGGCGGCGTGTGTGGGTGGTGGGAAGGCAGATGCGCCCACACTGAGCCCATGGGCGGGGTGGGTGGTTCCTCTGCGGGGGTGTGGGTGGTCGTGGGCGGCGGCCGTGGGTTAGGCCTCTGTATGTTAGGCCTAGGCGTGAAAGACGAGGATGGGTCCATGGTCGTGGTTGCTATAGTAGTCGTGGTTGTCGTGGTAGTGACACTAGAGTTCTTCACCATGATGCCAGGCACTATCTGCTGCCCCAGGTCGTTCGTGTGGTCTTGGCTGCTGACCTTGTGGTCGTGGGTACAACACGACCCGAACATGAAGCCATCCATGCACATCCCTTCGTGATGGCCGTCTGTCTTGATGCACTCCCATACGAACATACACACACCCTCCACGCCAC
>NC_069435.1:23884959-23892459 GCF_026875155.1 Cherax quadricarinatus | reverse complement strand
GCAAAAAACACACGAAAATAGGGAGCCCGCAGACCCAGGAAAAAGTACCACAGGTAAGAGGGGGCCCAGCGACAGTATGAAAATGACATAGCACGAGAATCAAGACTGACCCAAACTTTGTATAACCCCCCATCAGGAGGAAGACAACAGTCAAAGACCAGGGACAGATTAAGGCAGAAGGTGGAAACTCCAAGAAAGACAGAGTAGTGAGACAACAGGGATTTAAGAATTTTTTTTCAGTAGGACAGGAAGGGGTGTGGGGAAAACAGCACAGAAGGGGAAATCAAAAGGGAAATACCAACAAGTGTTGGTAAAACGAACACTGAGGAGGAGGTGAAAAAGCCTTAATGCCGGACCCTCAAAAGGGGATGGGGCCGGCAAACCTCCCCCATGGTTTCCCAGAGAAGAGCAAGATGCTGGTTTTTCCTCTAACCACAACTTCAACACATCCCTTGAAACTGGGGGAACTACCTGAAAATGGAAGCAGCTAATGTAGTCCCCATATTTAAGAAAAGGGAAAAAGAAACGGGCACTAAACACAGACCTGCTCTGACAGTATTGTTGCAAAGTCAGGAGAAATTATCAGGGGAGAGTGGTCGAACACCTGGAAAGGGAAAAAATTATAATGAAAACCACAGGGTTCATGAAGGGAAATCTTGTATCACAAACCTCCTTGAGTTTATACAAGGAAAAAGAATAAGACACGAGAAGAGGGTTTGGGGAGATGCTTTTTCCTAGACTGCAGGAAAGGCCTTTTTACACATTCCCCACAAAGATTAGTGCAGAAGCTGGAGGGCAGGCACACAAAAAGGGAAGGGGACGCAATGGATAAGGGGAAAAAAACCCGACAGGGAGGCAGCAAAGAGTCAGGTACTGAAGAGGTTCACAGTGGGGGGCCCTTTTCGAGCGGGGTCCCACAGGGGGCTTTTTAGGGCCAGTGCTATTTTTTTTTATATGTAACGACATATGGAAGGGGTAAATCTGAAGTGTCCCTTTCGCAGATGACGTGAATTATGAAAGAATTAAATCGGACGGGATGAGGGAGGGCTGCAAAAGACTGGAGAGGCTGGACAGTGGGCCATAACTGGGTCCCAATTTAATCCAGCCAAAAGCAAAGCATAAGATTGGGAGGGGGGAAAGAAACCCAGACAAATATAGGCTAGGTGGGCAAAGCACAGACCCACTCAGGGGGAAAGACCTTGGGGTGACCATAACACCGATACATCACCGGGGGCACACATCAACCAAATAACCCCTGCAGCTACGGGCCCTGGGAAACCTGAGAATAGCGTTCGAACCCCAAAAGGAAACGTTTCAAGGTTACACTGTTATGTTAGGCCCATACTTTTTGGGGTATGCAGCACCAGTCTGGAACCCCCACCTGGCAACCCGTCAAAAATTTTGAGAAAGTACAAAGGTTTGCAACAAGGCAATCCCAGAGCTCAAGGGGAAGTCGTACGAGGAAAAATTTAAGGGGAAACGGGCTGACACATGAACAAAGGGGCAGGGGAACATGATAACGACATACAAATACTGCGGGGAATAGACAAGGTGGACAGAGATAGGATGTTCCGAAGGGACACAGGGACAAGGGGTCACAACTGGAAGCTAAGCTCAACGATCACAGGGACGTTAAATTTTCTTCAGTCATAGAGTTGTCACAAGTGAATAGCCTACAAATGAAGTAGTGGAGGGAGGGAAACCCAACATGTTTTTTAAAAAAGGTATACAAAGCTCAGGAAGCAGAGAGAGAGAATCCAGAGCGTCATGAAAGGCGGGGGCCCGGAGCTGATCTCGACCCCGCAACCCAATTAGGGGAGTACACACACACACAAAACCACACAAACACACAAACACACACACAAACACAAAATAACACACACACAACACACACACACACACACACAAAACCCCACACACACACACACACACACACACAACACAAACAAAAAAACACACACACACACACACACACACACACAACACACACACACACACACACACACAAACCCAAAAAAAACACACACACAAAAACACACACACAAACACCACACACACATAAATACCACACACACACACACACACCACACACACACACCACACACACACACACACACACACAACACACACACACCAAAACAAACAAACAACCACAAAACACACACACAAACACACACACACCATAAATAAAAACCCAAAAACACACACACACACACACACACACACACACACAAACCCCAAATACACACACACCTAAATTACAGATGTGGGTACAATTGCCGGCCCCTGGGGGGAGAGGGGTTGCAGGGGGGGGGGGAGGGTTTCCCCCCCCACCCACCAAACACCCACAAAAACCAGCGTCCACAGTGCCCCCCTGTAAAAAAACCAAACACGGGGTTTAAATTTTTACAAAACCCCTTCCTTTTCAGATAACAAGTTTAAGAGGGCAATTTACTTACCTCTCCAACCTCTTGGGCTAAAATTACGAACAGACGGTACAACACTAACGTATGCAAACAAAAAACTACAACCAAATTAACAAGCATAAATATAATAACCAACCAGTAGTTACAGGAGATGACAAACCCGTCAAGAAGCAGCTAGAGAACATCTTTTACCATAGTATTATGTATATTATTTTTGGTTTTGAAAAATTTATTGAGTATATGATAATTATATAAAAGATAATTTGCCTAAAATAGGGTTTTTTTAAAAAAAAGTGATAAGTTGCAGTCGACTTAAAATATAAATAAATATATGAAAAAAAATACAGTATAAAATATAATATATATATATATATATATATAATATATATATATATATATATATAAATAAATATTATATATATATAATTATATATATTATATAAAGTGGTGCGAATATTAAAACCAAGCTTTTCTTCCAAATAATCAAGCGAAAATTTTTTTGTATCAGTAATTTTGCAAAAATCATTCTGAACCTAACGAAAAAAAATATATTTTATTGTGTTTGTTTATTATTAAATAACTGTAAACTTATGTAAAATATATTTAGTTGCATCAGGCTAAATATATTTACGCTTGTTATAATAAGGTTAGGTAAGTTTCCTAAGGTTCTTTTGGTACAAAATTATTAATCTTTATATTAACATTAATGAAAATATATATCTTTAAACGTGTAAGAGAAAATATTAGAAAGGAATTATTGTAAATGACTAATTGATCAATTTTAACTATTCGGCACGACTTATATTTCTATGTAACTTGCTGTCTCACTCAGCCACTCACTAAACTAAACCCACGCTAAACCCACACTTCACCCACACTAAACTCACGCTTCACCCACACTTCACCCACACTAAACTCACGCTTCACCCACACTAAACTCACGCTTCACCCCCACTAACCACACACTTCACTCACATTAAACCCATGCAGAACCTCATCTACACTTAATAAATGAGGCAATCTGAGGTTAACAATTTTCTGATGTTTGTTCAGTGGATGTACTCCCCCCCCCCCATACACCTTCGCTCACACCATGAGTAGGTGTGAGCACCATAGTGTGGGAACTGTAACAACAGTGTGTGTGTGTGTGTTTTCGTCTACCTAGATGTACTAACAAGTGTTGAGCTCCAGCACTTGGACCCAACATTTAAGCCACAGTTTACCATCATGAGCGGCACCTTCACACTCAGTTTAGTTTCTCACAAATATTTCAGTCCATGTTTGACTCTCTTTTCTCTCTCCTTAATTAATGTCACTTTCTGACTTAACTCACAGTCAAGAAAAATAATCATATTTGTTCTCCCCTAGCAAAACTGAACCTCCGTTTTTTCCTGAACCTCCGTTTTTCCCTGAACCTCCGTTTTTTCCTGAACCTCCGTGCAAGTGTTGAGCCTATATCATACAGGATATTCTGCCAAGAATATTCTCAAACTAGGCCTAGTCTAGCAGCAAATGAATAAGACACATGTCCAGTACCTGTTAACAATGTTATCAGATGTGTTACATGACTTGTCTTATATAATAATAATAATAATAATAATAATAATAATAATAATAATAATAATAATAATAATTATTATTATTATTATTATTATTATTATTATTATTATTATTATTATTATTATTATTATTATTATTATTATTAAAATCATAGAGATGCGTTAAACTTGTGAGGAATGGGTAGAGACAAATATGACCTAGCAGTAGCTGTGTGACAGCAGACTGTTGTGGGTGGCATCCTGCAACAGGTAGTATACCTTGTATAGCTAGTATACCATAACTAGGACTGGGCTCTGTATTTGAAATGAGCTAGAGTAGGACACTAGCTCTTGTCCTCCAAATAGAAACAACAGAAATCCGCCTTTCGGGATAAGGAGAGCATTTTTTCACCCTGGTAGCCGGATTTAAGGATGAATGCTAAATCTGGCCACCTGGTAGCCGGATTTAAGAATGCGTGCTCTCAAATCTGAGCCCCTGGTAGCCGGATTTAAGGATGAATGCTAAATCGGGCCACCTGGTAGCCGGATTTAAGAATGTGCGCTCTCAAATGTGAGCCCCTGGTAGCCGGATTTAAGAATGCGTGCTCTCAAATCTGAGCCCCTGGTAGCCGGATTTAAGGACGTTTGTTCTGAAATCTGAGCCCCTGATAGTCGGATTTAAGGATATTTGCTATCAAATCTGGTCTCCTTCCAGCCGGAAGCTGCTAAAAGCCGGATTTTAGTGTAGTTATTGTTATCAGAGTGACCTGTTGTTGTTACTGAAAGACTACCAATACAGCTGTTGTTAATACAGGAAATTATATTTTCAGTGTATTACCTAAAAAGCGCTGAACCTGTACGGGCCATTAAGCGCTGAAGGAAACTGATTGTCGGAATACAATCGATGATTTAGCGAATTTACACCAAAAATAGAAACGCTGAGATCTTAGTGAAGCAAGCATCATGCCGGGCAGGGTGGACACCTCACGTAGAAGTAAGTTTCACGCCCTCTGGGCACCTCTGGGCACCTCTGGGCACCTCTGGGCACCTCTAGGCACCTCTAGGCACCACCTGCCCAAGATGTGCCACACACCTAGCGAGCAGTGAAGAGGCGGAGCCAGGAGCTATAACTCCACCCTTGTAGCCACAATTAGGGCATTATACCCCACTGGGTATAGGGGTTACAGCCCCCCATCCCCAACACGTTACATTTCCACTAATAATTAACTTATAAAACCAACTCCGGGTTTTTCTCAAAACCAGATTTTTATTTGTAATAGACAAACTTTTTTTTATATGATAAAGAGAGAAAAGAGAAATTTAGAAACAGGTCCACCTTGTGCCTGCGCGCGTGTGCGCTTTTTTTGTGAGTGCGCGCGTGTACGCTTTTTTGTGAGTGCGCGCGTGTGGGTATGAATGGGAGCATGTGCACATATAGGCTTGGCAGGTACACATATGTACGTGTGAGCGTCTCTATGTACACAGGAGCCCGCGCGCGCGCGCGCGGGAGTCCGACATAGAGTGGACTAGAAAAACGACGGAGACCCGAGACGACTTTCCTTCCTGTGCGAGTGTGACGGAGGGAGGGGGAGGGGGGGGGGGGAGGGAGGGGGGGAGGGGGAGGGGAAGGGGGAGAGGGAGATCTAACACTCTCACACATGACTGTTAGATGTCCAAGCCCTAACCATCAAAGCCTCCTTTACCCCCTCCCCCCAACCCCTCCCGGGCCGACCCCCTCTACCACAGATCTATATATAATTTCTCTATTAAATATTCTGTTAGAGTCAGATATATTAAACGATGAAAGAGAATCGATTAACAGGTAGTAAATATGGAGCCTGGCCCATCGCCGGGCTCCGGGACTAGCAGGACTCATCACAGGTATAATACGGGGCCTGGCCCATGGCCGGGCTCCGGGAGTAGCAGGACTCATCACAGGTATAATACGGGGCCTGGCCCATGGCCGGGCTCCGGGACTAGCAGGACTCATCACAGGTATAATATGGAGCCTGGCCCATGGCTGGGCTCCGGGACTAGCAGGACTCATCACAGGTATAATATGGAGCCTGTCCCATGGCCGAGCTCCGGGAGTAGCAGGACTCATCACAGGTATAATACGGGGCCTGGCCCATGGCCGGGCTCCGGGAGTAGCAGGACTCATCACAGGTATAATACGGGGCCTGGCCCATGGCCGGGCTCCGGGACTAGCAGGACTCATCACAGGTATAATACGGGGCCTGGCCCATGGCCGGGCTCCGGGAGTAGCAGGACTCATCACAGGTATAATATGGAGCCTGGCCCATGGCCGGACTCCGGGAGTAGCAGGACTCATCACAGGTATAATATGGAGCCTGGTCCATGGCCGGGCTCCTGGAGTAGCAGGACTCATCACAGGTATAATATGGAGCCTGGTCCATGGCCGGGCTCCGGGAGTAGCAGGACTCATCACAGGTATAATATGGAGCCTGGTCCATGGCCGGGCTCCGGGAGTAGCAGGACTCATCACAGGTATAATATGGAGCCTTGTCCATGGCCGGGCTCCGGGAGTAGCAGGACTCATCACAGGTATAATATGGAGCCTGGTCCATGGCCGGGCTCCTGGAGTAGCAGGACTCATCACAGGTATAATATGGAGCCTGGTCCATGGCCGGGCTCCGGGAGTAGCAGGACTCATCACAGGTATAATATGGAGCCTTGTCCATGGCCGGGCTCCGGGAGTAGCAGGACTCATCACAGGTATAATATGGAGCCTGGTCCATGGCCGGGCTCCTGGAGTAGCAGGACTCATCACAAGTATAATATGGAGCCTGGCCCATGGCCGGGCTCCGGGAGTAGCAGGACTCATCACAGGTATAATATGGAGCCTGGTCCATGGCCGGGCTCCGGGAGTAGCAGGACTCATCACAGGTATAATATGGAGCCTGGTCCATGGCCGGGCTCCTGGAGTAGCAGGACTCATCACAGGTATAATATGGAGCCTGGTCCATGGCCGGGCTCCGGGAGTAGCAGGACTCATAACAGGTATAATATGGAGCCTGGTCCATGGCCGGGCTCCGGGAGTAGCAGGACTCATCACAGGTATAATATGGAGCCTGGTCCATGGCCGGGCTCCGGGAGTAGCAGGACTCATCACAGGTATAATATGGAGCCTGGTCCATGGCCGGGCTCCTGGAGTAGCAGGACTCATCACAGGTATAATATGGAGCCTGGCCCATGGCCGGGCTCCGGGAGTAGCAGGACTCATCACAGGTATAATATGGAGCCTGGTCCATGGCCGGGCTCCGGGAGTAGCAGGACTCATCACAGGTATAATATGGAGCCTGGTCCATGGCCGGGCTCCTGGAGTAGCAGGACTCATCACAGGTATAATATGGAGCCTGGTCCATGGCCGGGCTCCTGGAGTAGCAGGACTCATCACAGGTATAATATGGAGCCTGGCCCATGGCCGGGCTCCTGGAGTAGCAGGACTCATCACAGGTATAATATGGAGCCTGGCCAATGGCCGGGCTCCTGGAGTAGCAGGACTCATCACAGGT
>NC_069435.1:23849959-23879959 GCF_026875155.1 Cherax quadricarinatus | reverse complement strand
CACACACACACACACACACACACACACACACACACACACACAACACACACACACACAGAGTGACCCTGAGTCAACCTACTTACCTACTGCCTCACTACTGCCCTGGTCCTGCCCCGGGCAAGAAAAAGACTCTCTTCTTCCCACAAATACTTGCCCCAGACAGATTGAACACGCGATCACCGGACGAGACTGGAGCCCCAACACTCCTCACCCACACGGGTCTAACTCTTCATGGGGAAAAAAATAAATATATTGGCTTCTTCAGTTGCAGTCACCTTGATGTACTCGCCTAGCTGTACTCTAGTACTAGTTGTACTCACCTACTTGTAGTTGTGGGGGTTGAGGTTCTGGCTCCTGGCCCACCAGTCTTAAAGATGTGCAAGGAAAATGGTTGCAACACTTCCTCATCCAAATCATTCCACTTTCTACCTTGCCTCAGGACCAAGAGCTACTGTCTGACCCTCATGTGATACATTCTTCCTTTAACCAGCCCTACTTCAGTCATCCTTCCAGCTCTACTCCTTTCACTGTGTCTGTCTGCCCTACCAGGTTCTCTGGGTATTTTGTATGTCATAAACATATCTCCACTGCCTCTTATTTGCTAAGTTGCTGAATAACTGAGTTCCTCTTGTCTTCCTTAGTGTTTGATTCAATTTAGCTCCGTGACTACTCTCGTAGGGAATCTCTGGACCTTCTTTAGTTTCTAAATATTTTTGGGAAGGTGAGGGCTCCACGCTGGTGCTGCATACTCTTTGCCAGGTCTCTTATTTGTCATATATTGAGTCGAGAAAGAATTTACTAATTTACATAAATGGCGTACTTAAGTGTGACTCCAGTGATATGCTTGGTGTTATGCTTACCTCTAGATCTTCCTACCCCCCTTTCCCCTCTTACCTTTCCGTTCTTCTTTAATCTCTGAAATTTTCCCACTTTTTTAACTACAATATCCACAAACCCTTATCACTGCGTAGTTTTTTCCCCCCCATTTTTTATCATTTTCGTTGTTCGTTAATCGAATATTGGCACGTAACACTTTTTTTGTAGTTACTCCCTAGTGTGGTTGCGGGAGTCGAATCATAGCTTCGGGCCCCCGCCTTTTCACTGGTCGCTACTCTGTGGTTTGTGTGTGTGTGTTGTGTGTGGTGTGGGTGTGTGTGTGTTTTACTCCCCTATTTGTACTCACCTGTTGGGGTTGGGGGGGGTCGAGTCGAGTCCGGGCCCCCCGCCTCTTCACTGATTCCCTTGGGTCACTCCCCCCTAGCGTGAGCTTTATCATACCTCGCTTAAAGATGTTTGGATCCTGCCTCCATACACGTTTCCCCAACTATTCCATTAGATCTCTGTGGCTAAAGAAATATTTCCCTAACACCCTTGATTCATCTGTGTTTTCAGTTCCAACTTTTCCCCCTTTTTTCGTGTCCAATCTCGGGAAACATCCTGTTTTTGTCCACCTTACAATTCCCTTTCCGTTTTTGTATGTCGTTTCAGTCCCCCCCTATCTTCTGTCCCCCATGTGTCAGGTTGTTTCCCCTTTAACCCCTCCCCTTTGGGACTAGTCTTGTTGAAAAACCTTTGCACTTTCTCTAGTTTCTTCACGTCTTGGTGGTTTGGGGGTTTCCCCAAATGTGCCCATACTCCAATAGGGGCCTAACAACAGGGTGTACAGGGTCCGAATGATTCCTTATTAAGGGTGGGAAATGCTTTCTGAGGTTTGCTGGGCGTCCATATGGCGCGTTTTTTGGTTGATGTGCGTTCGGAGATGTCCCTGGTGTTATACCCCCCCAAGTTTTTTTCCCTTTGAGTGGGGTTGTAGTTTGACCCCCTGACTGTTATCCCGCCGCGGCCTTCTTTCCCCTTTCCCCAATCTTCATGCTTTGCATTTGGGGGTTGAACCCCAGGAGCCAATTGTGGACCGGTCTGCAGCCTGCCCGACCTTTTTGTGTTCTGCCGGGTCTTCGATCGAGTGAATTCTTTCTTTACTTCACGTCATCTGCAAACGGGGACCCCTCAAGTCATTCCTTCCGTCATGTCGTTCACAATACCAGAAACAGCACTGCTCCTAGGACTGACCCCGGGGGCCCCGCGGTCACAGGTCCCCACTCTGACCCTCGCCACTACCTGCTCGCTGCTGTCTTCCTGCAAGTATTCCCTGATCCATTGTATGCCTTCCTTTATCCCTGTTTGGGTCCTCCGTTTTTGACCAATTTTGGGGAACTGTGTAAAAACGCCTTCTTGCAGCCCAAGAAAATTGTGTGTGTGTGTGTGTGTGTGTTTGTGTGTGTGTGTGTGTGTGTGTGTGTGTGTGGGGTGGGGTTGTGTTTTTGTGTGTCAGTCAAAGGGCAGTGTCGCCCTGAGGTCAGTATGGTATAACCAGCTGGAGAATGGTGCGAGGGTGTGAAAGGATGCGTGAGGGTGTGAAAGAGTGTGGGTTACCCACACCTCGCAGGGAAGCCAGGAGGCGGGGGTGAAAACTAGGGAGGTACGGGGGGGGGGGGAATAAATCAGGGGGGAGGGTCGCGGGTTTCCCAAATTGTAGAATTGCAGTGGTGCTAGGGGTGTGTGTGTGTGTGTGTGTTGTGTGTGGTGTGTGTTGTGTGGTGTGGTGTGTGTTGTGTGTGTGTGTGTGTATGTGTGTCAGTCAAAGGGGCAGGGGCCCCGAGGATCAGTGATGGTCATGAACCAGCTGGAGAAGGGCAGGGTGTGTAAGGATGCTAGGGTGTGAAAGGAGTGTGGTTCTAGCCAAACCCCGCAGGGAAACCGGAGGCGGGGATTTAATAGGGAGGTAGGGGGGGGGGGAGGGGAATGAATCAGGGGGGACGGGGACAGGTTCCCCAAATTGTGAGTAATTGCAGTGGTGCTATGGTGGTGTGTTTTGTGTTTGTGTGTGAACCCCTAGTTGTACTCACCAGTTGAGTTGGGGGGGGTCGAGTCCGGCTCCTGGCCCCCCCTCTTCACTGATCGTACTAGGTCCACTCCCCCGAGCCGGGAGCTTTATGACCTCTGCTTAAAGCAGTAGGGATCCTTTGCCCCCACTACATCGTTTCCCCCCAAACTATTCCACTTACTGATACCCCTGTGGCTGAAAAAATATTTAACATCCCTGTGATCATCTGTGTCTTTAGCTTCCAACTTTTCCCCCTTTTTACTTGCCCCAACCTGGAACTCCTTTTTTGTCCACCTTGTCAATTCCCTCTTTTTTTGTATGTTTTATATTTCCCCCTATCTCTCCTGTCCCCCCAGTTCGTCAGGTTGATTTCCCTTAACCTCTCCTCGTAGGACATACCTCTTAGCTTGGGATAGTCTTGTTGCAAACCTTTGCACTTTCTCTTTTTCTTTCGTGCTTGGTGGGTGTGGGTTCCAAATGGTCCCGCAACCCCAATATGGGCCAACTTTTAACGGTGTACGGGGGTCCTAACGTTTCCCTTATTAAAAAGTCGGAATGCTGTTCTGAGGTTTGCTAGGCGCCCATTGCTGCAGCATTATTTGGTTGAGTGCGCTTAGGAGATGTCCTGGTTTTTATCCCACCCCAAGACTTTTTCCTTGAGTGAGGTTTGTGTCTCTGCCCCCCTTTGACTGACTCCGTCTGGGGCCTTTTCTTTGCCCTTCCCCCCAATCTTCATGATTTTGCATTTGGGGGATTAAACCCCGGGAGCCATTGCTGGACCATTCTGCAGCCTGTCCGACCCCTTTTGTATTTTGCCGGGTTTCGATCGATGTATTTTTCTCATAACTTCACGTCTCTGCAAACAGGGCACCTCAGATCTATTCCTTCCTATGTCGTTCACAAATACCGAAAAGAAACTGGTCCTGGACTAAACCCTCGGGCCCCCGCGGGTCACAGGTGCCCACTCTGCACCTCCCCACGTACCTGACTCGCGGGCTGTCTTCCGAAAGTATTCCCTGACCCATTGTAGTGCCTTCCCCTGTTACCCTGTTGGTCCCCATTTTTTGACCAATCTCTTGTGTGGAACTGTGTAAACGCCTTTTTGCAGTCCAAGAAAATGCAATCCACCCACCCCCTCTTTGTTTACTGCTGTCCCTGTCATAGAACTCCAGTGGTTTGTGACACAGGATTTCCCGCCCGAAACCATGCTGGCTGCTGTTGATGAATCATCCTTTCTGGGGTTTTCCCCCATTTCTCCTGTAATCTTCCCCTGTTTTTTTGCTACATACATGTCAGTGACACTGGTCTGTATTTAATGCTTCTGTCTGTCCCCTTTTTTTTAAGATTGGGACTCATTTGCTGTCTTCCATCCCTGGGCAATCCCTGTTTTCGTAGATGTATTGAATATTGTTGTTAGGGGTCACATAGCCCCCCGCTCCCTCTCTCAAAACCCCATGGGGAGAGTTATCGGCCCTTTGCCTTTGAGGTATCTAGTCACTCAGAAGCCTCTTCACTTTTTCCTCGGTTGTGTGCACTGTGTCCACATTTTGGTGGTGTGCCCCACCTCTCCGCTTTCTGGGCCCCTTTTGTCTCCTCTGTGAACATTCTTTAAAACTCTTTTTGAGTTCTTCAAATTTCCGGTCATTTTGTTGTCTCCCTCCTTCCTTCCTTAGCCTGATTACCTGGCCCTTTGACTTTTGTTTTCCTCCGTGTGGCTGTACAAAGTTTCGGGTAGTTTTGGCTTTCGCTGCTATGCATTTTCATTTTGTCTTTGGGCCCCCCTTCTTATCTGGCATATTCTTTTCGGGTTACGATGTTCTCCTTATTTCCGGGGTCCTTTTTCTATATTTCTTCCTTCCACACATTGGGTTTTTTTGCCCCCCTGCACCTTTTGGGTAAACCAGGGGGGTCATCCTGGCTTTTTCTTTACTCCGTTACCCTTGGGTACAAACCTCCCCTCACCTCCTTGTTTTTTATTGCTACTTTTCCATATCTCATTAACTGGTTTCCGCCATTTTCCTGCCCCAACTGAACCCGTTCAGGAGTTCCTCTTTCCCTGTGTATCCCCTTTCTTGTAGTTTGGTTCATTCGCCCCGGGCCTTCCTGTTTCTCCCCCCCTTGTGTCTACTGTGTATTCAAAAGCTTAAAACCCACAGGTCACGGGCCCAAGGGGTCTTTCTAGTGTTTGTCCCGTATCTGCACTATGAAGGTGAATACAAAAGCCCGCCTTGCGGGTTCATCCCTTCCTCTCTTTTGTAGTGCCCCTTTTAGTGTTGGTACATGAAGTTCCCCCAGTACCCCTCCACTCTTAGCCCTCCCAAGTATCGGCCCCCCCATGTGGGTCCAAGTTTCCCAATTATCCCCTTGGGGTTAAAGTCACCTGATCAGAGTTTTGCCTGCATGCATGAGCTCTTCGGGCCCACTTAGCAGGTGTCAACCATCGCTTATTGCCTCGTCGTACTCTTCCCTTGGGCCCCCTGCTGTTCTGTGTGGGTTTAATCACTGTTTTACCCCCTTTGGGACCTCCAGGTGAAGTTTTCCCCACTTTTAATCACTTTCTTCTCCGCTATCTTTCTTTCACTCATCAAAATTCAGCGTTTTTTGATCAGCAAACGCCATCCTCCACCCCCCTGTTCCCTTGTTTTCCTCGGGGGAATTTGGTATCCCTTTAAAAAGGGCATCTGTTATCAACCTGTAATTTGGTTTCTTTTAGAGCTATGATGTCCGGTGAGTTTTTGCTCTTCTTGCCACCCTCCCACTTTTTGTTTTTCCCCTCAGCGTTTGTGTACCATACCTTCAGTTTCCTTTCCGCACTGGGGTTTGGGGGGCCTGTGGGGGTGGGAGCCCTGGGGGCATATGTGGGGTTTATAGCTTGGTGTTGGGTGGGGCTGGGGGTATGGATTGTAGGGTGGTTGGGTGTGTGATAGGTTGTGTGGTTTGAGATATTGTGTGTGTGCTTGCCCTTTCTGTTCTTCCGCCTTTACTGACCCCTTTCTGTTCCCCCCCTTGTCTCTTTTCCCCGCTCCTTTTGCTTTTTTGTCCTTCCCCCGCTGCTGTCGTTCTGATTTTGTTCTGTCTCTGTTAGGAAACCCTCTTGTACCTTCCGATTTTCAATCGTGGTTTCTCTTGGAGGTCCTTTCCGCCTGTTTCCGTCCTGAGAATCCTTTTGGTCGGTTCTCACCCTTTGAGTACCCCCTATTCCTGAAAAATTACAAACTCGTCCCTTCTTCACCTATTTTGTTATGATTTTCTCATCCCCCCTTTTTTCTGCTTCCTTTGTGTGTGTCCTTTCCTCCTCTCTCCTGAAGCCCAGGATAAACATGATTTTTTCCCTTTTTTCCCCCGCATTTCCTCACCCTTGGGTCGGATCCTGCCCTGTGTGTGGTCAGTTTCTCCCTTGATTTTTCCAGTGGCTCTTGATGCCTGTTGTGCCTCAGCATTCGACCATCCCCTCTCCACTGAACCGTTGATCTTCCCTTCACTCCTTGGTCCCTCCTTGGAGATTTATGTGGGCCTTTGCAAATTCATAATTCCTTCCTTCCCGTTCACCCGCAGCTTCATATGCTGTGTCTTCTCTGGTCATGCCCCTGTAATCGCTCCCGCCCATTTATCTCAAATTTAGGACCCCCTTTTCTTGGTACTGCATTTCGACTTGTGCCTCCCAATTTTTTGCTCCTTCTCCCAACCCCCTTTCCCCTTTCCCGAGAGCTCTTTCTCCATTTTTTTTAGAAACTCTCCTAATTTTTCTCCCATCTTTTCCATCCTTTTTCCCCTGCTCCCATCCCCTCCTCCCCCACCCCCAACCATTCTCATCTGTCCCTTTGGGGCCTGCGAGTCCCCCCCATTTTTTTTTTTTTTTTTTTTTTTTTTTTTTTTTTTTTTTTTTTTTTTTTTTTTTTGAGTAGGAGAGGGGAGAGTTAGAAGGGAAAATGGGGCGAGAAGAGCAAAAGAGAGAGAGACAAGGAAGAGAGAGCAAGAGAAAAAGAGAAAAGGAGAGAGGAGAGCAAGAGAGGAGCCCAAAAGGGGAGAGAGAGAGCAAGAGAGAGAAAAGAGAAGGAGAGAGAGCAAAGGAGAGAGAGGCAAGAGAGAGAGCGAGAGGAGAGAGCAAGAGGGGGAGAGAGCAAGAGAGAGAGGAGCAAGGAGCGAGCAAGAGAGAGAGAGAGCAAGAGAGAGAGAGCAAGAGCAAGAGGGGGGAGGGCAAGAGAGAAGGAGAGCAAGGAAAAGGGAGGAGAGCAAGAGAGGAAGAGCAAGAGAGAGGAGGGAAGAGGAGAGGGGGCAAGAGAGAGAGAGAGCAAGAGAGAAGAGAGCAGAGAGAGAGCAAAAGAGAGAGAGAGAGCAAGAGAGGAGCAAAAAGAGAGAGAGAGCAAGAGAGAGAGAGAGCAAGGAGAGAGAGAGAGCAAAGGGGAGAGACAAAGGAGGGGAGAGATGGGGGGGAAGGCAAGAAGAGAGCAAAGAGAGAGAGGCAAGAGAGAGAGAGGAGCAAGAGAGAGAGCAAGAGAGAGAGAGGGGGAGGGGAAAAGAGAGGAGGAGAGGGAGAGCAAAAAGAGAGAGAGAGAGCAGGAGAGAGCAAAAGAGAGGAGCAAGAGAGAGAGCAAGAGGAGAGAGAGCAAGAGAGAAGAGAGCAAGAAAAGAGGAGGGAGGGGAGAGAAGAGCAAGAGGAAAGGAGAAAAGGAGAGAGAAAAGCAAGAGAGAGAACAAAAGGAAAAAGAGGAGCAAAAGAAGAGCAAGAGAGAGAGAGAGAAAGGAGGAGAAGAAGAGAGAGGAGAGAAGAGGAGAGAGAGCAAGGAGAGAAGAGAGCAAGAGGAGACAAGAGAGAGAGAGCAAGAGAGAGAGCAAGAAGGGGAGAGGGAGCAAGAGGAGAGAAGGAGAGAGAGAGAGCAAAAGGAGAGAGGCAGAGAGAGAGGAGAGAGAGCAAGAGAGCGAGAGGAAACAAAAGGAGAGAGAGCAAGAGAGAGAGAGAGCAAGAAGGGGGGAGACAAGAGAGAAGAAGAGAGAGAGAGCAAGAGAGAGAGCAAAAAGAGAGAGAGAGGCAAGAGAGAGAGAGGCAAGAAGAAGAGAGCAAAAGGAGGAGGGGGCAAGGGGAGAGAGAGAGCAAGAGAGAGAGAGGCAAAAAGAGAGAGAGGCAAGAGAGAGAGCAAAAGGGGGAGAGACAAGGAGAGAGCAAAAGGGGGAGAGGAGAGCAAGAGAGAGAAAAAAGAGAGAGGAGACAAGAGAGAGGAGAGAGCAAGAGAGAGAGCAAAAAGAGAGAGAGAGCAAGAGGGGGAGAGGCAGAGAGGAGAGAGCAAGAGAGCGAGCAAGAGAGAGAGAGAGCAAGAGAGAGGAGAAGAGCAAGAGGGGGAGAGGCAAGAAAGAGAGAGAGCAAAGAGCAGAGAGAGCAAGAAGAGAGGAGCAAAAGAGAGAGAAGAGAAGAGAGAGAGAGAGCAAGAGAGAAGGGGGACAAGAGAGAAAGAGAAGAGGAGAGAGCAAAAGAGAAGAGAGAGCAAGGAAAAGGGGCAAGAGAGAGAGAGAGCAAGAGAAGAAGAGCAAAGAGAGAGAGAGAGAAGAGGGAGAGAGCAAGAGAGAGAGAGCAAGGAGAGAGCAAGAGAGAGAGCAAGAGAAGAGAGAGAAGAGAGAGAGAGAGAGCAAGAGAGAGAGCAAGGAGAGAGAGAGCGGAGGGGAGAAAGAGCAGGGAGAAGAGAGCAAGAGGAGAGAGAGAGCAAGAGAGAGACAAAAGGAGAGAGCAAAGAGAGAGGCAAAGAGAGAGAGAGGGAAGAAGAGAGAGAGCAGAGAAAGAGGAAGCAGGAGAGAAAGGGGAACAAGAGAGAGAGCAAGAGGGAGAGGGGGGAGCAAGAGAGAGAACAAGGAGAGAGAGAGAGCAAAAGGGGAGGCAAGAGAGAGAGAGAGAGCAAGAGAGAGGCAAGAGAGAGAGAGCAAGAGGGGGAGGAGCAAGAGAGAGAGAGAGAGCAAGAGAGAGAGCAAGAGAGGAGAGCAAGAGAGAGAGCAAAGAAGAGAGGGAGCAAAAGGGAGAGCAAGAGAGAGAGGGAGCAAGGGGAGAGAGAGCAAGAGAGAGAGAGAGAGAGGCAAAAGGCGGAGAAGCAAGAGGGAGAGGAAAAAGAGGAGGAGAGCCCAAAAGGAGAGAGACAAGAGGAGAGCAAGAAAGAGAGAGAGGGGAGAGCAAGAGAGAGGAGGAGAGCAAGAGAGAGAGAGGAAGAGAGAAGAGAGCAAGAGGAGAGAAGCAAAGGGGAGAGCAAGAGAGAGAGAGGCAAGAAGAGAGCAAGGGGAGAGAGAGCAAAAGAGAGACAAGAGAGAGAGCAAAGAGAGAAGAGAAAGGAGAGACAGCAAGGAGAGAGGAGAGCAGAGAGAAGGGGAGCAAGGAAGAGAGAGCAAGAGAGAGAGAGCAAGGAGAGACAAGAGAAGAGCAAGAGGAGAGAAGAGGAAGAGACAAAGAGGAGAGGAGCAAGAGAGAAGGGGGAGGAAGAGCAAGAGAGAGAGCAAGAGAGAGGAAGAGAAGCAAGAGAGAGAGGAAAGGAGAGAGGAGAGGGGGAAGAAGAGAGAAGGGGGAAGAGAGAAGAGAGGGGAGAGAGAGAGAGAGAGAGAGAGGAGAGAGAGAGGGAGGGAGGGGGGAGGGGGAAAGGGGGGGGGGAAAGGGAAGGGGAAATAGGGGGAGAAGGGGGGAAAGGGGGGGAGAGGAAAAGCGAGAGGGGGAGAGGTGGGGGGGGGGGAGAGGGAGGATGGGGAAAAGGGGGGGGAGAGATAATGGGAGGGGAAGATGTTAAGGGGGAGAGTGTTAGAGGGGGGGGGGTGTTAGAGGTAAAATGTTAGAGGGGAAAGGGGAGAGGGGGGGGGGGGGGGGGGGGGGGGGGGGGGGTGCCCCGGGGGGGGGGGGGGGGGGGGGGGGGGGGGGGGGGGGGGGGGGGGGGGGGTTTTTGGGGGGGGGGGGGGGGTGGGGGGGGGGGGGGGGGGGGGGGTTTGGGGGGGGGGGGTGGTGGGGGGGGTGGGGGGGGGGGGGGGGTGGGAAAAAGGGGGGTTTTTTTGGGGGGGGGGGGGGGTTTGGGGGGGGGGGGGGGGGGGGGGGGGGGGGGGGGGGGGGGGGGGGGGCCGGGGGGGGAAAAGGGGGGAAAGGGGGGGTTTTTTGGGGGGGGGGGGGGGGGGGGGGGGGGGAAAAAAAGGGGTTTGGGGGGGGGGGGGGGGGGGGTTTTTTTTTGGGGGGGTTTGGGGGGGGTTTTTGGGGGAAAAAAAAAGGGGGGGGGGGGGGGGGTTTTTTGGGGGGTGGGGGGGGGGGGGGGGGGGGGGGGGGGGGGAAGGGGGGGGGGGCCCGGAAAAAAGGGGGGGGGGGGGGGGGGGGGGGGGGGGGGGGGGGGGGGGGGGGGGGGGGGGGGGGGGAAAAGGGGGGGGGGGGGGGGGTTTTAACTATTTTGTTTTTCCTGTATTTTATAACCGTATATGCACATCACCTTGTTCCAATTTCTCGAAATTCTTGAAACCCCTTCCACACTCATGAATCTTGTATATTAATCTGTGTAACAAGAAGCCTACTATCCACTACGTTTGCACTTTGAAATATTAAAATTTTCAGGCTTCCTTGCTTTTTTTACTAATAACTCTGGTTATCACTGTATTCCACATACGTTGTCTACCCTGATTACTGCTAACAGTTGTTGCACCCTTAAAAACCACTAAATTGGACCTTGACCCACGTCTGCTACGTTTTTGTTGTTGAGATTTGTGTGTGTGTGACTTACCTTAAATATCACCTATTGTGGTTGGGGGTGAACTCGGCTCCTGGCACCCTCCATTACCAGGAATGTGCACAGTGTTCGATGTTGCTGATCCGGGTTTAGTAAGGGCTCCATCACCTAATTTCCTCAGTTTTCATTCCGTCTGTCACAGGGAGAAGTACTTACCTGAAATCCTCTCTAGTTATCTTCTAGCTCGACCTGCTCCTGGTACTTTGCTCCCCGTGTCACTGTCTGTGTTCCTACCAGATTATCATGTATGGTTCGTACTAATTCCTCGTCTTCCCTTTTCGTAGGTCTTTAAAGTCTTCCAGATCCTCGACTGTTAATGAGTTCATTAAATGTAAGTTTCTTCCATCTGTTCACCGAGTACCTACCCAAGATAACCGAAGTCTCGTCATCCTCAGTTTCCTGCTGTGTGTCTTGTCCAGCACTTCATACTTCGACGGGGGATCTAGCCTACGAGCAATCTTACTTACGAATGATCCAAATCGTTCGGTTTTTTCGCTTAGCACTCATCAAGAAATCATGTGTACTCGCTGGTCGTACAGTGAAGATTCCGTTATTGCAGGGGTCAGCTACACATCCCGCACACAGACACAACGTTATCGCATTCCTTCACAACAAATGTACTCGTCACATGAAGACCGACGGACACACACAACCACACACACACACACACACACACACACACACACACACACACACACACACACACACACGCACACACACACACACACACACACACACACACACACACACACACACACACACACACACACACACACACCACACACACACACACACACCACACACACCACACACACACACACACACACACACACACACACACACCACACACCACACACACACACACACACACACACACACACACACACACACAACACACACACAACCCATGCACACACACACCACACACACACACACAACACACACACGCACACACACACACACACACACACACACACCACACACACACACACACACACACACACACACACACACACACACACACCACACACACACACACACACGCACACACACACACACACACACACACACACACACACGCACACACACACACACACACACACACACACAACACACACACACACACACACACACACACACGCACACACACACACACACACACACACACACACACACACACACACACACACACACACACACGCACACACACACACACACACACACACGCACACACACACACACACACACACACACACACACACACACACACACACACAACACACACACACACACACACACACACGCACACACACACACACACACACACAACGCACACACACACACACACACACACACACACACACACACCACACACACACACACACACACACACACCACACACACACACACGCACACACACACACACACACACACACACACACACACACACACACACACACACACACACACACACACACACACACACACACACACACACACACACAAGGCTGGACTTAGTATTCACCTTCAGTAGTGCAGATATCGAGGACATCACATATGAAAGACCCCTTGGGGCCAGTGACCATGTGGTTTTAAGCTTCGAATACACAGTAGAGCTACAAGTGGAGGGAGAAGCAGGAAGGCCAGGACGAATGAAGCCAAACTACAAGAAAGGGGACTACACAGGAATGAGGAACTTCCTGAACGGGGTTCAGTGGGACAGAGAACTGGCAGGGACGCCAGTTAATGAGATGATGGAATATGTAGCAACAAAATGCCAGGAGGCTGAGGAGAGGTTTGTACCCAAGGGTAACAGGAGTAATGAAAAAGCCAGGATGAGCCCATGGTTTACCCAAAGGTGCAGGGAGGCAAAAACCAAGTGTGCTAGGGAATGGAAGAAATATAGAAGGCAAAGGACCCAGGAGAATAAGGAGAACAGTCGTAGAGCCAGAAACGAATATGCACAGATAAGAAGGGAGGCCCAAAGACAATATAAAAATGACATAGCAGCGAAAGCCAAATCTGACCCGAAACTGTTGTACAGCCACATCAGGAGGAAAACAACAGTCAAGGACCAGGTAATCAGGCTAAGGAAGGAAGGAGGAGAGACAACAAGAAATGACCGTGAAGTATGTGAGGAACTCAACAAGAGATTCAAAGAAGTGTTCACAGAGGAGACAGAAGGGACTCCAGAAAGACGGAGAGGTGGGGCACACCACCAAGTGCTGGACACAGTGCACACAACCGAGGAAGAAGTGAAGAGGCTTCTGAGTGAGCTAGATACCTCAAAGGCAATGGGGCCAGATAACAACTCCCCATGGGTATTGAGAGAGGGAGCAGAGGCACTATGTGTACCCCTAACAACAATATTCAATACATCTATCGAAACAGGGAGATTGCCTGAGGCATGGAAGACAGCAAATGTAGTCCCAATCTTTAAAAAAGGAGACAGACATGAAGCATTAAACTACAGACCAGTGTCACTGACATGTATAGTATGCAAAATCATGGAGAAGATTATCAGGAGAAGAGTGGTGGAACACCTAGAAGGAACGATCTCATCAACAGCAGCCAACATGGTTTCAGGACGGGAAATCTGTGTCACAAACCTACTGGAGTTCTTTGACATGGTGACAGCAGTAAGACAAGAGAGAGAGGGGTGGGTGGGATTGCATTTTCTTGGACTGCAAGAAGGCGTTTGACACAGTTCCACACAAGAGATTGGTGCAAAAACTGGAGGACCAAGCAGGGATAACAGGGAAGGCACTACAATGGATCAGGGAATACTTGACAGGAAGACAGCAGCGAGTCATGGTACGTGGCGAGGTGTCAGAGTGGGCACGTGTGACCAGCGGGGTCCCACAGGGGTCAGTCCTAGGACCAGTGCTGTTTCTGGTATTTGTGAACGACATGACGGAAGGAATAGACTCTGAGGTGTCCCTGTTTGCAGATGACGTGAAGTTGATGAGAAGAATTCACTCGATCGAAGACCAGGCAGAACTACAAAGGGATCTGGACAGGCTGCAGACCTGGTCCAGCAATTGGCTCCTGGAGTTCAATCCCACCAAGTGCAAAGTCATGAAGATTGGGGAAGGGCAAAGAAGACCGCAGACGGAGTACAGTCTAGGGGGCCAGAGACTACAAACCTCACTCAAGGAAAAAGATCTTGGGGTGAGTATAACACCAGGCACATCTCCTGAAGCGCACATCAACCAAATAACTGCTGCAGCATATGGGCGCCTAGCAAACCTCAGAACAGCATTCCGACATCTTAATAAGGAATCATTCAGGACCCTGTACACCGTGTACGTTAGGCCCATATTGGAGTATGCGGCACCAGTTTGGAACCCACAACTAGCCAAGCACGTAAAGAAACTAGAGAAAGTGCAAAGGTTTGCAACAAGACTAGTCCCAGAGCTAAGAGGTATGTCCTACGAGGAGAGGTGAAGGGAAATCAACCTGACGACACTGGAGGACAGGAGAGATAGGGGGGACATGATAACGACATACAAAATACTGAGAGGAATTGACAAGGTGGACAAAGACAGGATGTTCCAGAGATTGGACACAGTAACAAGGGGACACAGTTGGAAGCTGAAGACACAGATGAATCACAGGGATGTTAGGAAGTATTTCTTCAGCCACAGAGTAGTCAGTAAGTGGAATAGTTTGGGAAGTGATGTAGTGGAGGCAGGATCCATACATAGCTTTAAGCAGAGGTATGATAAAGCTCACGGCTCAGGGAGAGTGACCTAGTAGCGATCAGTGAAGAGGCGGGGCCAGGAGCTCGGACTCGACCCCTGCAACCTCAACTAGGTGAGTACAACTAGGTGAGTACACACACACACACACACACACACACACACACCACAACACTGGCGTAAATTGCTGCTATTGACCCAGATATCCCTCTCTCTGCCGCCCACCGTCCACCCAGTCGCCCACCCTTCCACCCAGCCGCCCACGCTTCCTCCCAGCAGCCCACCCTCCCTCTTACCCGCCCACCGCTCTTACAAACCGCCCACCGCTCCTACACACCGCTTACCGCTCTTACACAACACCCACTACTCCTACACACTGCCCGCCCACCGCTCCCACACACCGCCCATAGTCCCTCAGTTGGACTAACAACCTGGTGATCGTGGCTGCACACCGAGAGACATCAACCTTTCAGTATACACTGAGAGGTACACACCTTTCGATGTATATCCACAGAGAGACATACACTTCTCTGTCTACATAAATATCCTACAACACCTACACAAATCTGAATGCGAAACACGAAACAACACAATAAATCACAAAACAAGACAAGAAGTCACGAAACAAGACAAGAAGTAACGAAACAAGACAAGATACCACGAACCAACGTGTTGACGCCAGCAGCAAGGACCTCCACTTCTCACTCCTGCCGGGGACAACAACTACACCTCAACCTCTCCAGTATCTATACTTTCCCCACTGCTGCACAACTGAATGAATTTCTCTGTGGGATTGTTTATCTGGCGTCAGGAAATTTGATTTTCACCAAAGATGAGTTTTTTTGAAAGAGACGCCGAGGGTTTTCTCCAGTTTTATTTTCTGGGTCAAGACTTAAAAGTGTTCTTGTTAATTCTGCAGACATGACCCTTGTATAGTTAGATCATGTAGACATGACCCTTGTATAGTTAGATCATGTAGAAATGACCCTTGTATAGTTAGATCATGTAGACATTACCCTTGTATAGTTACATCATGTAGACATGACCCTTGTATAGTTAGATCATGTAGACATGACCCTTGTATAGTTACATCATGTAGACATGACCCTTGTATAGTTAGATCATGTAGACATTACCCTTGTATAGTTACATCATGTAGACATGACCCTTGTATAGTTAGATCATGTAGACATGACCCTTGTATAGTTAGATCATGTAGACATGACCCTTGTATAGTTACATCATGTAGACATGACCCTTGTATAGTTAGATCATGTAGACATGACCCTTGTATAGTTACATCATGTAGACATGACCCTTGTATAGTTACATCATGTAGACATGACCCTTGTATAGTTAGATCATGTAGACATGACCCTTGTATAGTTAGATCATGTAGACATGACCCTTGTATAGTTACATCATGTAGACATGACCCTTGTATAGTTACATCATGTAGACATGACCCCTTTTATAGTTAGATCATGTAGACATGACCCTTGTATAGTTACATCATGTAGACATGACCCTTGTATAGATAAAACATGTAGACATGACCCTTGTATAGTTACATCATGTAGACATGACCCTTTTATAGTTAGATATGTAGACGACCCTTTCATAGTTACATCATGTATACATGACCCTTGATAGTTAGATCATGTGGACATGCCCTTGTTAGTTAATCAGGGTAGCCCAGCCCTTGTTAGTTACATCAGTAGCAGGCCCCTTTTTAATTAGATCATGAGACATGCCCCTTGTATTTTACATCATGTAGACATGACCTTGTTATTTAAATTTCTTTGTGCAGACCCTTGTTTGTTAGATCATGTGACAGCCCCTTGTATAGATAATCATGTAGACATGCCCCTTGTATAGTTAAATGTAGACATCCCCCTTTATAGTTACAAAGTAGAAAAGGACCCTTGTTTTGTTACATCAGTAGACATGCCCCTTTGTAAGTTAGATCATGTGAATGACCCTTGATTGGAACATGATGTGTAGCCCCTTGTTGTTATTTCATGTAGACATGACCCTTGTATAATTACATCATGTGACTGCCCTTGTATAGTTTGATCACGTAGACATGCCCTTTTGTATGTTAGATCATGTAGGAATGCCCCTTGTATAGTTAGATATGTAGACAGACCCTTGTATTTTAACACAGTGACAGCCCCCTTGTATAGTTACATAAAGAGACATGACCCTTGTTTTGTTACATCATGTAGACTTTCCCTTTGTATGTTAGATATGTGATAAAAAACCCCTTCTAGTTCATCATTGATTGCCCCCTTGTATAGTTACATATGTAGCATGACCCTTGTATGTTGATATGTAGACTGACCTTTATATTGTTAGCTTTAGAATGACCCTTGTATGTTACTCATGTAACATACCCTTGTATAGTTGATTACGTAGACATGCCCCTTGTTCTTAGATCGTAGACATGACCCTTGTTAGTAGATCACGAGTAGCCCCTTTGTATAGTTCATTGTAGACAGACCTGTATAGTTTATCATGTAGAATGACCCTTGTATAGTTCATCAAGTAGAATGCCCTTGATAGTTAGTAGTGAATGACCCTTGTATTGTTAGATCAGTAGACATAACCCTTGTATTGTTAACATGTAGATATGACCCTTGTTTTTGTTAGATCAGGTAGCCTGACCCATAGTTACACATGTAGAAGACCCTTGTTGTTACAATTGACATGACCCTTGTTAGATAGATCTGTAGAATGACCTTGTATAGTACTCAAGTAGAATGACCTTGTTAGTTAGTCTGTGGGACATGCCCCTTTGTATGTTGGGTATATAGACATGACCCTTTTTATGTTAATCATGTAGCTGCCCCTTGTTAGTTAGATCATGTAAAAATGCCCCTTTATAGTTACATAAAGTAGAATGCCCCTTGTTGTTACACATGTAGACATGCCCCTTGTATAGTTAGTCATGTAGACATGCCCCCTTGTTAGTTACTCTGTAGACATGACCCTTGTATAGTTATTTTGTAACATGACCTTGTATTTAGGTCATTAGACATGACCTTGTTAGTTAACTTTTAGACATGCCCCTTGTATGTTAGTATGTAGACATGACCCTTGTATAGTTACACAAGTAGACTGCCCCTTGTATATTTATTTTTCATGTAGACATGACCCTTTTTTATATTTACACATGTAGACAAAACCCCTTGTACTGTTGGATATGTAGAAATACCCTTGTATTTAGATCATGTAGACATCCCCCTGGTGTGTTAGTCATTTGACATAAACTTTGCATGTAATCAGTGAATGACTCTTGTATGTTATATCATTTTAGACATCCCCTGTATTGTTAGATTAGTAGACATGAACCTTGTATTGTTAGATCATGTCCCATGCCCCTTTGATTGTGAAATCATGTAGAATGCCCCCTTTTTTATTTTGTCATGTAGACATGACCCTTGTATGTTACATCATGCAGACATGCCTTGTATGTTGAATGTAGACACGCCCCTTGTATTTGAAATCATGTAGACATGACCCTTGTTTTTTGATCAGTGACATGACCTTGTATTGTTGGTCATGTAACATGCCCCTTGTTTTTTTATTCAGGTAAACATGTTTTTTGTAAGTTACACATGTAGACATGACCCTTGTTTAGTTTAGTCTGTAGCATGCCCCCTTGTATTTTTGTAGATTGTTGAATGATCCCATATAGTAACAGTTTTAAACGTTAAAAAAGGTATAATAGTAAAATCGCCTGAAAAAACAAAATTTTACAACAAACACTCAAAAACGCCCTTTTTTCCAATATCTTCCCCTTTTAAATGTACTTTTATAAGTTTGTTTTTGAACATAGTGGGGGAACTTTGTACGTCCATTCAAACCATTTAAAAGGGGGCTTGAGCCTAACAATCCTTGGGTTTGACTGACCCCAAAAACTTTACGGATAAGAGGATAGATTTTCCTTCTTAAACCCCAGTCAACTAACCAGTTACATGACATTTTATTATATTATATATTATATATAATATATTATATATATAATATAATATATATTATATATATATATGGGGTTTAAATCCTATTCTACCCGGGGTCGTTAAGGCTGTTGTTAACTGTTCATTACTTGTGTATATACACGAGAGGGACCCGGGACCCGTGAAAAGGGGGGAGGAGCTGGGGAAACGATCCCCGGAACCACAAAAAAGGTAAAATCTCTCGTGTATATATCCTAAATACCGAGAAAAGATCAATTTATCTTTTCAATAAGTTTTTACCTGAAAATATCATTGTTAGTTAATTTGTAAAACTGTATTCCTTTGTACTTCCGTTCATGTCAAATAAATAAATAAAAAAATAAATTTGAATATTTGGATGAATAAAAAAATAGGAAAAGCTTCTTTAAATAAAAAAAAAAACGGTGGAATGAGAAAAAAGCAAAAAATAATTGAGAATAGTGTAAAAAGCGTTTGTGAAAGTTGGGGTTCCATCTTTTCTTACGCTTGGCTCCGTTTTTTTTCCGCGCCCTGCCAGCGTGTAATTAGCTCTTGGCGTCAACTTATAAACACGCTGGCGGGAAGGTCGATGCATGGTTCCCCGACGGTGGTATAAGTGGTAACTTTCTGTTTCCCCATTTTTTTTTTTCCCTTTTTGCATAAACGTAGGAAAAAATCTATTGTTAGGAAACTTTCCCACCCTTATGGTAGGGCTTTCATGGTAATAATAATAAGAATAATAATAAAAAATCATCATCTTTTGACGTACATGTACAAGGTTGTAGGTAGGGGACGTCGTGACATATAGTTACAGAAAGCACCCCTTTTGCAGAGCATTTCCCCCAAATTAGGTCAATTTTTTCCCCCGGTGCGACCCCCCTAGTCCCCTAACCCTAGGCCTTTTTACTGCTAGGTGAAAATGGACAGCAGAAGCCCTAATATTTCCCCCCCGTACCGGGATCGATCCCCGGACCTCGTGTAGGAACTCTAATCATGGTATGGAAAAAATGGTAAGAATCATTGTAAAGGCAAATTTTTGTATGAAAGTGATTTAATATAGCAGCCCCGTACACCTGGTGAAGTTTTGCATTCATGGTCCATTCTCAGGTGGTGTATTCGTGTGGCTGCCATGATGCCCGGAGGTGAGAAAACCCCAAACCCTCCTTCAAGGAAAGAGACCCGGGTCAACTTACGACCCCATATTTCCAAAGTTCCTTCAACCCTTTTGTCATTTCAGCCATCGTCCCGGAATGAAACTAGACATCAGGCCCGCATGAAACCCCCAAACCAAACATGTTTTAATATGCTTCAATACTCTGTTACATAAGAAGGGGATTCCTGCTAAAATTTTCTGTGTTGAGGAACCCCAAAAACCGGCAAAACCCCCGCTGTTGGAAATACTTTTCAGTTTCGTTGGGAAGGTGATGGAAGTGTGATGGAAAGGTGGAACGGACACACCAAACACACTTTGAGGTAAATACGTTTTTAAAACACATCACTCAACAAAAAAAAGGGCTAAAATGTGGCGATTGTAGGGGTTTAGAGGTGGGGAGGAGCCGAAACTCGACCCCCCAGATACAAGGAGTGAATGCAAACATTAAGACTTAACCAAGCAGCAGCAAACAGCAGTAGTAGCGCGCAGTAGTGCAGCAGCAGGTGTATAGCAGCAGCAGCAGCAGCGTAGCAGCGTAGTAGCAGCAGAGCAGCAGAAAAAAGCAGCAAGCAGCAGCAGCAGCAGCGCAGCGAGCAGCCCCAGCAGCAGCAGCAGCAGCAGCGCGTAGCAGAAGGAACAGCGCGCAGCACCACGCAGCAGCCGCACCCGCAGCAGCGCAGCAGCCCAGCACCCGCCAGCAGCAGCAGCGCAGCAGCAGCAGCGCAGCAGCAGGTAGAGCAGCACAGCAAGCAGCAGCAGCAGCAGCAGCAGCAGCAGCAGCAGCAGCAGCAGCAGCAGCAGCAGCAGCAGCAGTAGCAGCAGCAGCAGCAGCAGCAGCAGCAGCAGTAGCAGCAGCAGCAGCAGCAGCAGCAGCAGCACGCAGCAGCAGCAGCAGCAGCAGCGGGCAGCAGCAGCAGCAGCAGCAGCAGTAGCAGCAGCAGCAGCAGCAGCAGCAGCAGCAGCAGCAGCAGCACCAGCAGCAGCAGCAGCAGCAGCAGCAGCAGCAGCAGCAGCAGCAGTAGCAGCAGCAGCAGCAGCAGCAGCAGCAGCAGCAGCAGCAGCAGCAGCAGCAGTAGCAGCAGCAGCAGCAGCAGCAGCAGCAGCAGCAGCAGCAGCAGCAGTAGCAGCAGCAGCAGTAGCAGCAGCAGCAACAGCAGCAGCAGCAGCAGCAGCAGCAGCAGCAGCAGCAGCAGCAGCAGCAGCAGCAGCAGCAGCAGCTGTGTATGATAATACAACCGCCTGAACGGTATATAACACAGCAAACTTAACGAACCTTAATGTTATACTGACACACTTACTGCACACTGCTGTCTTGCTCACCTCTGGTCGCTGCTGAGCGACACAGACAGAGACAGACAGAGACAGAGACAGAGACAGAGAGAGAGAGAGAGGAGAGAGAGAGGAGAGGGGGGGGGGAGGGGGGGGAGAAGAGAGAGAGAGAGTACAGAGACAGAGACAGAGACAGAGAGAGAGAGAGAGAGAGAGAGAGAGGAGAGAGAGAGAGAGAGAGAGAGAGAGAGAGAGACAGAGACAGAGACAGAGACAGAGACAGAGAGAGAGAGAGAGAGAGAGAGAGAATCTTCAGTCTGTCACATTGTTTGCACTTTCCCATAATCGCAATGTTTTTGTTTTGCTGTTCTCTCGTTCTATCCCTCCCTCCCTTTCTTATTTTCTCTCTCTCTCTCTCTCTCTCTCTCTCTCTCTCTCTCTATCTATCTATCTGTCTCTCCCTCTCCCCGCAGTTCTCATTCTTCACCCTCCCCTCTCCCCTCTCTCTCTTTTTCCCCTTCACCCCACATCTCCATTACCCCCTCCACCCCCTACCTCTTACCCCCCGGCTCACTTAACAACTCTCCCCTCCCCTTGTAGCTAGATTTCCCCCACCTGCCTGTTTGTTTGCTTGTTTGTTCGTCTGTCTTGCTTGACCGCTGCTCGGCTCGACCTGTGTTTGCATGTTTTTCTCTGCCCCCGTTTCTTTGTTTGTCTCTTCCAGTGTTTGCTCAAGTGTAGTTGTTTGTTCTTCTTTGTTTCGTTTGCTCCGGTGAGTGTAGTTGTTTATGGCTGTTGTTTGCTTGTTTGTAAACAAGAGCCACTTCCTTGTCTGCACTTATTATTATTTATATTATTATAATTATTATTGATTATAAAAATAATGATAATATCAACAGTAATAATAATGTAATTAATATCTATGATGTGTGTTCTGTTGTGTGTTCTGTTGTGTGTTCTGTTGTGTGTTGTGTTGTGTGTTCTGTTGTGTGTTCTGTTGTGTGTTCTGTTGTGTGTTCTGTTGTGTGTTCTGCTGTGTGTTGTGTTGTGTGTTCTGTTGTGTGTTCTGTTGTATGTTGTGTTGTGTTGTGTGTTCTGTTGTGTGTTCTGTTGTGTGTTGTGTTCTGTGTTGTGTTGTGTGTTCTGTTGTGTGTTCTGTTGTGTGTCTGCTGTGTGTTGTGTTGTGTGTTCTGTTGTGTGTTCTGTTGTGGTGTTCTGCTGTGTGTTGTGTGTTGTGTGTTCTGTTCTGTGTTCTGTTGTATGTTGTGTTGTGTTGTGTGTTCTGTTTGTGTGTTGTGTTCTGTGTTCTGTTGTGTGATTGTGTTGTGTGTTGTGTTGTGTGTTCTGTTGTGTGTTCTGTTGTGTGTTGTGTTGTGTTGTGTGTTCTGTTGTGTGTTCTTGTTGTGTTGTGTTGTGTTGGTTGTGTGTTGTGTGTTGTGGTTCTGTTGTGTGTTCTTTTTGTGTGTTCTGTTGTGTGTTGTGTTGTGTGTTCTGTTGTGTGTTCTGTTGTGTGTTGTGTTGTGTGTTCTGTTGTGTGTTCTGTTGTGTGTTGTGTTGTGTGTTCTGTTGTGTGTTCTGTTGTGTGTTGTGTTGTGTTGTGTGTTCTGTTGTGTGTTCTGTTGTGTGTTGTGTTTGTGTTGTGTGTTGTGTGTTGTGTTCTGTTGTGTGTTCTGTTGTGTGTTCTGTTTGTGTGTTGTGTTGTGTGTTCTGTTGTGTGTTGTGTTGTGTGTTCTGTTGTGTGTTCTGTTGTGTGTTGTGTTGTGTTGTGTGTTCTGTTGTGTGTTCTGTTGTGTGTTGTGTTGTGTTGTGGTGTTGTTGTGTTGTGTTCTGTTGTGTGTTCTGTTGTGTGTTGTGTTGTGTGTTGTGTTGTGTGTTGTGTTGTGTGTTCTGGTTGTGTGTTGTGTTGTGTGTTCTGTTGTGTGTTCTGTTGTGTGTTGTGTTGTGTGTTGTGTTGTGTGTTCTGTTGTGTGTTGTGTTGTGTGTTCTGTTGTGTGTTTCTGTTGTGTGTTGTGTTGTGTGTTCTGTTGTGTGTTCTGTTTGTTGTGTTGTGTTGTGTGTTCTGTTGTGTGTTGTGTTGTGTGTTCTGTTGTGTGTTGTGTTGTGTGTTTGTTGTTGTTTGTTGTGTGTTCTGTTGTGTGTTGTGTTGTGTGTTCTGTTGTGTGTTGTGTTGTGTGTTCTGTTGTGTGTTCTGTTGTGTGTTGTGTTGTGTGTTCTGTTGTGTGTTTTTGTTGTGTGTTGTTGTTGTGTTTGTTGTGTGTTGTGTTGTGTGTTGTGTTGTGTGTTGTTTGTGTTCTGTTGTGTGTTCTGTTGTGTGTTTGTGTTGTGTGTTTGTTGTGTGTTCTGTTGTGTGTTCTGTTGTGTGTTCTGTTGTGTGTTGTGTTGTGTGTTCTGTTGTGTGTTCTGTTGTGTGTTCTGTTGTGTGTTCTGTTGTGTGTTGTGTTGTGTGTTCTGTTGTGTGTTGTGTTGTGTGTTCTGTTGTGTGTTCTGTTGTGTGTTGTGTTGTGTGTTCTGTTGTGTGTTCTGTGTGTGTTATGTTGTGTGTTTTGTTGTGTGTTCTGTTGTGTGTTCTGTTGTGTGTTCTGTTGTGTGTTCTGTTTGTGTTTCGTTGTGTGTTCTGTTGTGTGTTCTGTTGTGTGTGTTGTGTTTGTTGTGTGTTCTGTTGTGTGTTCTGTTGTGTGTTCTGTTGTGTGTTCTGTTGTGTGTTCTGTTGTGTGTTCTGTTGTGTGTTCTGTTGTGTGTTTCTGTTGTGTGTTCTGTTGTTGTGTGTTCTGTTGTGTGTTGTGTTGTGTGTTCTGTGTGTTCTATTGTGTGTTGCTGTTGTGTGTTTCTGTTGTGTGTTGTGTTGTGTGTTCTGTTGTGTGTTCTGTTGTGTGTTCTGTTGTGTGTTGTGTTGTGTGTGTTCTGTTGTGTGTTGTGTTGTGTGTTCTGTTGTGTGTTCTGTTGTGTGTTCTGTTGTGTGTTCTGTTGTGTGTTGTTGTTGTGTGTTGTGTTTGTGTTCTGTTGTGTGTTCTGTTGTGTGTTTGGTTGTGTGTTCTGTTGTGTGTTGTTGTTGTGTTGTGTTTGTGTGTTTGTGTTGTGTGTTCTGTTGTGTGTTGTGTTGTGTGTTCTGTTGTGTGTTCTGTTGTGTGTTCTGTTGTTGTGTTTCTGTTGTGTGTTCTGTTGTGTGTTGTGTTGTGTGTTCTGTTGTGTGTTGTTGTTGTGTGTTCTGTTGTGTGTTGTGTTGTGTGTTGTGTTGTGTGTTCTGTTGTTGTGTTCTGTTGTGTGTTTGGTTGTGTGTTCTGTTGTGTGTTCTGTTGTGTGTTCTGTTGTGTGTTCTGTTGTGTGTTGTGTTGTGTGTTGTGTTGTGGTGTTTGTGTTGTGTGTTGTGTTGTGTGTTCTGTTGTGTGTTCTGTTGTGTGTTCTGTTGTGTGTTCTGTGTGTGTTGTGTTGTGTGTTGTGTTGTGTGTTGTGTTGTGTGTTCTGTTGTGTGTTGTGTTGTGTGTTCTGTTGTGTGTTCTGTTGTGTGTTTGTGTTGTGTGTTCTGTTGTGTGTTCTGTTGTGTGTTGTGTTGTGTGTTTGTTGTGTGTTGTGTTGTGTGTTCTGTTGTGTGTTCTGTTGTGTGTTCTGTTGTGTGTTCTGTTGTGTTGTTCTGTTGTGTGTTGTGTTTGTGTGTTCTGTTGTGTGTTGTGTTGTGTGTGTTTGTTGTGTGTTGTGTTGTGTGTTCTGTTGTGTGTCTGTTGTGTGTTCTGTTGTGTGTTGTGTTGTGTGTTCTGTTGTGTGTTGTGTTGTGTGTTCGTTGTGTGTTCTGTTGTGTGTTCTGTTGTGTGTTGTGTTGTGTGTTCTGTTGTGTGTTGTGTTGTGTGTTCTGTTGTGTGTTCTGTTGTGTGTTGTGTTGTGTGTTCTGTTGTGTGTTCTGTTGTGTGTTCTGTTGTGTGTTTTGTTGTGTGTTCTGTTGTGTGTTCTGTTGTGTGTTTTGTTGTGTGTTCTGTTGTGTGTTCTGTTGTGTTTCTGTTGTGTGTTCTGTTGTGTGTTCTGTTGTGATGTTGTGTTGTGTGTGTTCTGTTGTGTGTTGTGTTGTGTGTTGTGTTGTGTGTTCTGTTGTGTGTTCTGTTGTGTGTTCTGTTGTGTGTTCTGTTGTGTGTGTACTGTTGTGTGTTCTGTTGTGTGTTCTGTTGTGTGTCTGTTGTGTGTTCTGTTGTGTGTTGTGTTGTGTGTTTGTGTGTTCTTTGTGTGTTGTGTTGTGTGTTCTGTTGTGTGTTTGTGTTGTGTGTTCTGTTGTGTGTTCTGTTGTGTGTTCTGTTGTGTGTTGTGTTGTGTGTTCTGTGTGTGTTGTGTTGTGTGTTCTGTTGTGTGTTCTGTTGTGTGTTCTGTTGTGTGTTCTGTTGTGTGTTGTGTTGTGTGTTGTGTTGTGTGTTCTGTTGTGTGTTCTGTTGTGTGTTTGTTGTGTGTTCTGTTGTGTGTTCTGTTGTGTGTTCTGTTGTGTGTTCTGTTGTGTGTGTGTTGTGCGTTCTGTTGTGTGTTCTGTTGTGTGTTGTGCTGTGTGTTCGTTGTGGTTCTGTTGTGTGTTCTGTTGTGTGTGTTCTGCTGTGTGTTCTGTTGTGTGTTCTGTTGTGTGTTCTGTTGTGTTGGGTTTTGTTGTGTGTTCTGTTGTGTGTTGCTGTTGTGTGTTCTGTGTGTGTTGTGTTGTGTGTTCTGTTGTGTGTTCTGTTGTGTGTTCTGTTGTGTGTTCTGTTGTGTGTTGTGTTGTGTGTTCTGTTGTGTGTTCTGTTGTGTGTTGTGTTGTGTGTTGTGTTGTGTTTGTGTGTGTTGTTGTGTGTTCTGTTGTGTGTTCTGTTGTGTGTTCTGTTGTTGTGTTCTGTTGTGTGTTCTGTGTGTGTTGTGTTGTGTGTTCTGTTGTGTGTTCTGTTGTGTGTTTCTGTTGTGTGTTCTGTTTGTGTGTTCTGTGTGTGTTGTGTTGTGTGTTCTGTTGTGTGTTCTGTGTGTGTGTTGTGTTGTGTGTTTCTGTTGTGTGTGTTCTGTTGTGTGTTCTGTTGTGTGTTCTGTTGTGTGTTCTGTTGTGTGTTCTGTTGTGTGTTGTGTTGTGTGTTCTGTTGTGTGTTGTGTTGTGTGTTCTGTTGTGTGTTGTGTTGTGTGTTTGTTGTGTGTTCTGTTGTGTGTTGTGTTGTGTGTTCTGTTGTGTGTTCTGTTGTGTGTTCTGTTGTGTGTTCTGTTGTGTGTTCTGTGTGTGTTGTGTTGTGTGTTTGTTGTGTGTTCTGTTGTGTGTTGTGTTGTGTGTTCTGTTGTGTGTTTGTGTTGTGTGTTCTGTTGTGTGTTCTGTTGTGTGTTGTGTTGTGTTTGTGTTGTGTGTTCTGTTGTGTGTTGTGTTGTGTGTTCTGTTGTGTGTTGTGTTGTGTGTTCTGTTGTGTGTTGTGTTGTGTGTTCTGTTGTGTGTTCTGTTGTGTGTTGTGTTGTGTGTTTGTTTGTGTGTTCTGTTGTGTGTTGTCGTTGTGTGTTCTGTTGTGTGTTCTGTTGTGTGTTCTGTTGTGTGTTCTGTTGTGTGTTGTGTTGTGTGTTCTGTTGTGTTCTATTGTGTGTTGTGTTGTGTGTTCTGTTGTGTGTTGTGTTGTGTGTTCTGTGTGTTCTATTGTGTGTTGTGTTGTGTGTTCTGTTGTGTGTTGGTGTTGTGTGTTCTGTGTGTTTCTATTGTGTGTTGTGTTGTGTGTTCTGTGTGTTCTATTGTGTGTTCTTTGTGTGTTGTGTGTGTGTTCTGTTGTGTTTCTGTTGTGTGTTGTGTTGTGTGTTCTGTTGTGTGTTCTGTTGTGTGTTCTGTTGTGTGTTTGTTTGTGTGTTCTGTTGTGTGTTCTGTTGTGTGTTTTCTGTTGTGTGTTCTGTGTGTGTGTTCTGTTGTGTTTCTGTGTATTTTTCTGTGTCCTGTGTGGTTCTGTTGTGTGTTCTATTGAGTGTGTATATAGTGTTCTATTAGAATGTTGTGTGTGCTCTGCTGAGTTCTGTTGAGTGGTCTGTGTGTTTTCTGTTGTGTTTCTTTGTGTATGTGTTCTATTGTGTGTGCTGGTTATGTGTTCTGTTGTGTGTTCTGTTGAGTGTTCTGTTGTGTGTTCTGTTGAGTGTTCTGTTGTGTGTTCTGTTGTGTATTCTGTTGAGTGTTCTGGTGTGTGTTCTCTTGTGTGTTCTGTTATGTGTTCTGTTAAGTGTTCTGTTGAGTGCTCTGTTGAGTGCTATACTGAGTGCTCACTCTTCTCATTACCTGGCAGCGAAGGGGGCGGTGGCCCCTCCGCGCATCAACAAGTGATCAAGAGGTAGTCATCAAGAGGTAGTCATCAACAGGTAGTGATCAACAGGTAGTCATCAACAGGTAGTCATCAACAGGTAGTCATCAACAGGTAGTCATCAACAAGTAGTTCTCAACAGATAGTCATCAACAGGTATCATCAACATGGTAGTCATCAACAGGTAGTCATCAACAGAGTAGTCATTAACAGGTAGTCATCAACAGGTAGTCATCAACAGGTAGTCATCAACAGGTAGTCATCAACAGGTAGTCATCAACAGGTAGTCATCAACAAGTAGTCATCAACAGATAGTCATCAACAGGTAGTCATCAACAGGTAGTCATCAACAGGTAGTCATCAACAGGTAGTCATCAACAGGTAGTCATCACATGTGTCATCAACAGGTAGTCATCAACATGTAGTCATCAACAGGTAGTCATCAGCGGTAGTCATCAACAGGTAGTCATCAACAGGTAGTCATCAACATGTAGTCATCAACAGTAGTCATCAACAGGTAGTCATCAACAGGTAGTCATCAACATGTAGTCATCATACAGGTTGTCATCAACAGGTAGTCATCAACAGATATCATCAACAGGTAGTCATCAACAGGTAGTCATCAACGGTAGTCATCAACAAGTAGTCATCAACAGGATAGATCATCAACAGGTAGTCATCAACAGGTAGTCATCAACAGGTAGTCATCACAGGTAGTCATCAACATGTAGTCATCAACATGTAGTCATCAACAGGTAGTCATCAACAGAGTAGTCATCAACAGGTAGTCATCAACAGGTAGTCATCAACATGTAGTCATCAAGAGTAGTCATCAACAGTAGTCATCAACAGGTAGTCATCAACAGTAGTCATCAACAGATAGTCATCAACAGGTAGTCATCAACAGGTGGTCATCAACAGGTAGTCATCAACAGTAGTCATCAACAGGTAGTCATCAACAGGTAGTCATCAACTGAGCATCACAGGTAGTCATCAACAGGTAGTCATCAACAGGTAGTCATCAACAGGTAGTCATCAACAGGTAGTCATCAACATGTAGTCATCAACAGGTAGTCATCAACAGGTAGTCATCAACAGGTAGTCATCAACAGGTAGTCATCAACAGGTAGTCATCAACAGGTAGTCATCAACATGTAGTCATCAACAGGTAGTCATCAACAAGTAGTCATCAACAGATAGTCATCAACAGGTAGTCATCAACAGGTAGTCATCAACAGATAATCATCAACGGGTAGTCATCAACAGGTAGTCATCAACAGGTAGTCATCAACAGTAGTCATCAACAGTAGATCATCAACATGTAGTCATCAAACAGGTAGTCATCAACAGATAGTCATCAACAGGTAGTCATCAACAGGTAGTCATCACACAGGTAGTCATCAACAGGTAGTCATCAACAGATAATCATCAACAGTAGTCATCAACATGATATCATCAACAAGGTAGTCATCAACAGGTAGTCATCAACAGGTAGTCATCAACAGGTAGTCATCAACATGTAGTCATCAACAGGTAGTCATCAACAGGTAGTCATCAACAGGTAGTCATCAACAGGTAGTCATCAACAGGTAGTCATCAACAGGTAGTCATCAACAGGTAGTCATCAACAGGTAGTCATCAACAGGTAGTCATCAACAGATAATCATCAACAAGTAGTCATCAACAGATAGTCATCAACAGATAGTCATCAACAGGTAGTCATCAACAAGTAGTCATCAACAGATAATCATCAACAAGTAGTCATCAACATGTAGTCATCAACAGGTAGTCATCAACAGGTAGTCATCAACAGGTAGTCATCAAACAGGTAGTCTCAACAGGTAGTTATCAACAGGTAGTCATCAACATGTAGTCATCAACAGGTAGTCAACAGGTAGTCATCAACAAGTAGTCATCAACAGATAATCATCAACAGTAGTCATCAATGTAGTCATTCAACAGTAGTCATCAACAGGATAATCATCAACAAGTAGTCATCAACAGTGTAGTCATCAACATGGTAGTCATCAACAGGTAGTCATCAACAGGTAGTCATCAACAGGTAGTCATCAACAGGTAGTCATCAACAGGTAGTTATCAACAGGTAGTCATCAACAGGTAGTCATCAACATGTAGTCATCAACAGGTAGTCATCAACAGGTAGTCATTCAACAGGTAGTCATCAACAGTAGTCATCATACAGATAATCATCAACAGATAGTCATCAACAGGTAGTCATCAACAGGTAGTCATCAACAGGTAGTCATCAACAAGTAGTCATCAAACAGATAATCATCAACAGTTAGTCATCAACAGTTAGTCATCAAACAGGTAGTCAACAACAGTAGTCATAAGGTAGTCATCAACAAGTAGTCATCAACATTAGTCATCAACAGGTAGTCATTCAACAGGTAGTCATCAACAGGTAGTCATCAACAGGTAGTCATCAACAGGTAGTCATCAACAAGTAGTCATCAACAGATAATCATCAACAGGTAGTCATCAACAGGTAGTCATCAACAGGTAGTCATCAACAGGTAGTCATCAACAGGTAGTCATCAACAGGTAGTCATCAACAAGTAGTCATCAACAGGTAGTCATCAACAGGTAGTCATCAACAAGGTAGTCATCAACAGGTAGTCATCAACAGGTAGTCATCAACAGGTAGTCATCAACATATCGGTGTCGATGTTACGTTGAAAATAAAATTTCAAGCAAATTTTTTGAAAAGCAAAATATATGAAAAAATCAAATTAGATTTTTTTTTTAATTTCGTTTTATTTTCTGCCTTAAATAACAATATAAAAAATCTCAGTTGACACTTTTTTTTAAAACAGCCTAATTTATAAAATATTGTGTCAGTCTTTATTTTATTATAATCCCAAGTAAGCGCTAAACCCTCAAGGGACATACAGCGCTGCACCAGTAACATTCATAATAATAGTGAACAAAATACTGAAAAATATCCTAAATTCTCCCCCTTCAAAAAAAATCATAAAAATATAATTATAAATGACATTGTCTCTATGTGGAACAATCCA
>NC_069435.1:23838570-23849459 GCF_026875155.1 Cherax quadricarinatus | reverse complement strand
TTCACAGATTTTCGATTTTTTCCCAATCATTGATCTCTCTTTTAACTTATTATATTTAACCCAGTTAAATACATTTAGCTCAGTCATTTATACTAGGGTATTTAACAGTGTTATTTAAGCTAGGCCATTTAACTAAGTTAGTTTAACTAAGATATTTAACCCGGTTGTTAAAAGTTAACAATTTAAGCTCGTTCTTAAAGATACAAATTTTAACCCCGTTATTACAACTCCAGCAGGAAACTTATGTTATTAATTTGTCCCTTTAAACTTCCCTTTAAACTCTTGCTGACTCTTGTTCATGTATTTTCTGAAGTTATTAGTGTTAACTGAGTGTTATGTGGCGTTAGTGTGTGTTATTGTGTGTTGTTGTGTGGTGATATTGTGTGTTGTGTGATGTTAGTGTGTTATTGTGTTATATGGTGTTACTGTGTGGTGTTATTGTGTATTGTTGTGTGGTGATACTGTGTGTTGTGTGGTGTTAGTATGTTACTGCGTGTTATCATGTGATATTATGTGGCGTTATTGTGTCGTGTGGTGCTATTTTGTGTGTTGTGTTCTATGTGGCGTTATTGTATGTTATTGTGTAGTGTATAGTGTTGTATTATAAAGTATGTGGTGTTATTGTGTGTTATTGAGAGTTGTGTGGTGTTATGTGCTTTGTATGATGTGTGTGTGTGTGTGTGTGTGTGTGTGTGTGTGTGAGAGAGAGAGAGAGAGAGAGAGAGAGAGAGAGAGAGAGGAGAGAGAGAATGTTACTGACTAGCGTGCATGTTATAAGTTATTAAACACTAATCACAGTATGACTCAACACAGCTCTCGATTCTTTCCCTATATACTAACTCCCAATCCACATTCGATATTCTTACCCAATATACCAACCCACACTCTATATTCTTTCCCAATATACCAAGCCTCCAGTTCACACAATGTATTTTCCCGGTATACTGACACCAAACCTCTATTCTGTCTTGTCACATACTTGCTACACTGACGTGTAGAGACACTGATCACCACACTGACTGACAGCCTGGAATGCTCAAGCTGCTATCAGGCCAGAAAGACACTGACGTCAAATGAATTGCAACACTGCTCGGTTTTATTTCCGAAATTTACAGACTTTGAACAGCAGAGTTTAATGTGGCGTTCTCTTTCACTCACAAGCCCCTTTAGCAATAGCAATATCTGTTAAAATTACGATACAGGAACTGTAACCTGAATTTAGATTCAGGTCAGGGTAATGTAGATTATTTTTAGTCAGGCTAGACTAGGTTACATTAAGATAGGTTCGTTTATTTTAGGTTATGTTAGGGAAGAGTAGGTTAGGTTAATCTAGATTAAGTTACGTTACATTAGATTATTGCTAAGTTGCATTAGAGTACTGTTACGTTACGTTATTGTTAGATTTAGCTGTCCACTGCTAGTAATATATTCCTAGTAACAAAGTAGCTAAAATATAATAAAATATGGCGTATATACACTGCATATACACTGAAATACTGTATACACATCGCTATATACATTTTGAAAGAGATATTCCTAAGTATATATTGATAGACACATCTTAATGTATATACTTTGAGATATACATCTCCGTTTATATACACTGATGTTCACCTGGCTTGTTCTTCTCATAACTTCTCACTATTGCATCAGGTCCAGCGTAAGAGCGAAACATCACCAGCAGAGATTCTGTATTGACGATCTTTCTGTCTGTCTTTCATCGTGTTGGCATATCTTTGTCTAACATATCCAGACTGTTTTACCATAATGAGTTGATTCAGGATAAGTACGCTATCACTCTTAGAATGGTGATAGTGCCTATAATGTTACCCAGAGGTAAATAGAGTGCCAATTAGCGTCATTTAGAATAGTACAGGGGCAATAACTATCGCTCAGTGGCAGATACAGAGAACTCCACTCTTCGTCAAATGCAGAAATAATCACAATCCTCACAAAAACAGACGCTGTTGCGGTTCTGGGACCATTATTACGAGTTCAGAAGGGTCCAGAGCGGTTCAAAACATGGCCCAGCTTCATGATCTTGTAGGATAGCTGTGAGGTGTTGCAGCCATGGTTCTGTAATTTCCAGTCTGATGCATGTACCGTCAAAGCAGCACCACTGTGCCGCATACACAGTACTGGCAACTTTCACTCGCACCAGACACAGGACTCGGTTGCTTTCACTCTGTGGGTACACCCAGGCTTCGTAACGTACGATCAGGTTATTATGCAATGATTCCAACATTGTCCCCCTGGCTAAACACACTCTAGAGACTTTTACTTAAGAACGAAGAATGCGCCCTGAGCTTCTCCCCTGAGGTCCATAGCAAGAAAGTTGGCAGCTTGGATAATACTGTTGCGAGAGAATGGTGTCAACTATCATACTGATAATGACTGACTGCATACTAGCTGATGAATGTGCAACACGAGGGACTGAACAGCTTTCATCAAGGATAGAGGATTGAACAACTTCTGTCAAAGATAGAACACTGAACAACTTCTGCATAAGTTAGAGGACTGAACAACTTCTATCAAGCGTAAGTCACTGAACAGCGACTATCAAGGCTGAGGTATAAATCTCGACATGTTATCCCCTGGAGTACTGTTATTGTCTTCCCCGTGGATAAGGATCCTCAGTTATCACTAGAGGCAGTAATTCTCTGTTATTACACATATAAAATAAGTATTGATATACACAAGTATGAAGACCTGCCTGAGGTGGTCCAGGACTCCTGCAGCAGTGCTGCTTCCCTAGTCTTAGGTCGTAACAGTTCATTAGGACACTAGTGCCCTTACGATTTACTGACGAGGAAAGAGTACTAAATAAATTTCCTGAGGAGAATAAGCTGAGTGAAGACATTTTTACCAACAGACTGTTAGAACTTTCACTCTGGGAGCGGGTAGAGTGCAGGTCACTTTTAATGAACACAGAAACAGTAAAAAAAAAAAAAAGATAAGTGTCCAGAAAAGAGCGAAACGTCTCAATGAAATTCTTCTCTCATTAGTGCACTTTTCTTCGTGAAAGTGTCAGCCTTATATATATATATATATATATATATATATATATATATATATATATATATATATATATATATATATATATATATATATATATATATATATATATATATATATATATATATATATATTAATTTCCTAACTTTCTTTTATGGCAGAAATCGTGGCATGAAATTTCTCTTTAATTCAGTCTAAAAAAAAAACTCAACCCCAAATATAATTTCTTTTAAATTTTAATTATTTTCACCTGGCAGTCAGCCACAGTAATAATGTCATCAGAAATAGTAATTAGAGATAATACTATTATTAATACTATTATTAGCACAAACTATTATTAGGGCAACATTTTTCTCTTCAGATAATATTATTATTATTATTATTATTATTATTATTAGTAGTAGTAGTAGTATAGTAGCAGTAGTATCATTATATTATATTATTATTATTATTATTATTATTATTATTATTATTATTATTATTATTTATTGTTATTGTTATTGTTTATTATTATTATTATTATTATTATTATTATTATTATTATTATTATTATTATTATTATTATTATTATTATTATTATTATTATTATTATTATTATTATTATTATTTATATTATATTATTAATATTATTATTATTATTATCATTATTATTATTATTATCATTATTATTATTTAATGATTGTTATTTACGTCGATCAAGTGATCGCGGTGTTGACGTTGATCAGCTGATCGCGGTGTTGACGTTGATCAGCTGATCGCGGTGTTGACGTTGATCAGCTGATCGCGGTGTTGACGTTGATCAGCTGATCGCGGTGTTGACGTTGATCAGCTGATCGCGGTGTTGACGTTGATCAGCTGATCGCGGCACTCACGGTGCACATTACCGCATCGATCAGCTGGACCGGGGCCGTCTGCCTCGCAAAAAAATAACGGTCCACTGGTTTAGTCTGCTGCTTGATGGGACAACAGCTCTCTGCTTTAAGTCTGCTGTTGTTGTTGTTATTATTATTATTTATACCTGTGTAAACTGTGTATACCTGGACCAGCATAACAACAGTTGTATGTACCTGGGCCGTGACAACAACAGTTCAAACAACACCTTAAATATAGAAAAACAAATGACAGTACAAAAACAAGGAAGGTGAGTGGGAGAGCGGGGGTGAGGAGAAGGAGGAAGAGGAGGAGGAGGAGGAGGAGGAGGAGGAGGAGGAGGAGGAAATAGGGGGAAGCTAGAAGAAGTAGAGTAGAAGCGATGTACAGTAACTCTGTCTATCGTCCCTTATTCTTTCCACACCAGCGTAATAACTCCTACTGGTCCAGACCCACACACACACACACACACACACACACACACACGCACACGCACACACGCACATACAACACACACACACGTACGCACACACACACACACACACACACACACACACACACACACACACACACACACACACACACACACACACACACACACAACACACACACACACACACACACACACACAGTGGGTCTAGTAGCGACCAACAAAGAGGCGGAGCCAGGAGCTGTGACTCGATCCCTACAACCACAAATAGGTGAGTACAAACAAGTGAATACGTACGTCTACTCGCAAACATCATAGCTATCACAGAAAAATGAAATGATAACAGATGTCATATTTCCAGCAGGATATCAAATACTGAGGAGAGAAAGAGAAGACAGAGGGTGGAAGAAGGAACGTGAGGCATAAGGTGAGAGGCATAAGTAGAAATGAGCTTTTGACTACAATGTAGTCACAACGCTAAGGTCCCACAGTAGCAATAGCAGTGATGTACAACCCACCACCAAACAGAAAAACAAGGTAGGAAAATTAAAACAACCAAGAAATTCTTGACACCATAGTGGAAGTAGTTAAGACGAGTCCCGAGTTACTCATAGGAGGATTCAACCACAAGGAGATAGACTGGTAGAGCTGGGACCCACATGGGTGACCTTAAACATGGAGAACTAACATGATGATGGTAGTGATGGAAAGCTTGGATCTTGAACATGAGGCAGACAAGAGAAAAGAAAAGGAGAACAAACCAGCGAGGACGACTCTAGTTTCAAGACAAGAGAAAAGACAGGGTACGGGGACGATCCAGCGAGGTTGAATCCAATATTCAACACAAGTGCATCTGTTATAGCTGAAATAAAACATAAAAAACCCATGGATGGTAGCCATCCTGTGCCAGTAAACAGTGACAGAAGAGCACCAGATGGGAGACGACAGGAACCAGAACTCTGAAGACGATACTCTGAAGTGATGTGAGATATTGTGAATGTAGTGTAAGAGAAGAGAGAGAGAGAAGAGAGAGAGAGAAGAGAGAGAGAGAGAGAGAGAGAGAGAGAGAGAGAGAGAGAGAGAGAGAGGCGTCACGTATTAAAATAAAAAAGAGTGTTTTCTCCATGAAGAATTGAGCTCATCGTCTGTGTGTCACCCCCGTTGATGATAACTAAAACACCACCCACTCATACCTCCCCTCATCTCTCCCCTCACCCCCGTTGATGATAACTTAAACACCACCCACTCATACCTCCCCTCATCTCTCCCCTCACCCCCCCGTTGATGATAACTTAAACACCACCCACTCATACCTCCCCTCAACTCTCCTCCCCTCACCCCCGTTGATGATAACTTAAAACACCACACCCACTCATACCTCCCCTCATCTCTCCCCTCACCCCCGTTGATGATAACTAAACACCACCCACTCATACCTCCCCTCATCTCTCCCCTCACCCCGTTGATGATAACTTAAACAACCACCCCACTCATACCTCCCCTCATCTCTCCCCTCACCCCCGTTGATGATAACTTAAACACCACCCACTCATACCTCCCCTCATCTCTCCCCTCACCCCCGTTGATGATAACTTAAAACACCACCCACTCATACCTCCCCTCCATCTCTCCCCTCACCCCCGTTGATGATAACTTAAACAGCACCCACTCATACCTCCCCTCATCTCTCCCCTCACCCCCGTTGATGATAACTTAAACACCACCCACTCATACCTCCCCTCATCTCTCCCCTCACCCCCGTTGATGATAACTAAACACCACCCACTCATACCTCCCCTCATCTCTCCCCTCACCCCCGTTGATGATAACTTAAACACCACCCACTCATACCATCCCCTCATTCTCTCCCCTCACCCCCGTTGATGATAACTTAAACACCACCCACTCATACCTCCCCTCATCTCTCCCCTCACACCCCCGTTGATGATAACTTAAAACAACCACCCACTCATACCTCCCCTCATCTCTCCCCTCACCCCCGTTGATGATAACTTAAACACCACCCACTCATACCTCCCCTCATCTCTCCCCTACACCCCCGTTGATGATAACTAAACACCACCCACTCATACCTCCCCTCATCTCTCCCCCCCCCTACTCTCTCCCCTCACCCCCGTTGATGATAACTTAAACACCACCCACTCATACCTCCCCCTCATCTCTCTCCCTCACCCCCGTTGATGATAACTAAAACACCACCCACTCATACCTCCCCTCATCTCTCTCCCTCACCCCCCGTTGATGATAACTAAAACACCACCCACTCATACCTCCCCTCATCTCTCCCCTCACCCCCGTTGATGATAACTAAAACACCACCCACTCATACCTCCCCTCATCTCTCCCCTCACCCCCGTTGATGATACTAAACACACCCCTCACTCATCCCTCCCCTCATCTCTCCCCTCACCCCGTTGATGATAACTTAAACACCACCCACTCATACCTCCCCTCATCTCTCCCCTCACCCCTCATCTTTCCCCTCACTCTTCATCTCTCCACCTGATACTTAAACCACCACTCTCATCTCTCCCTCCCCCCTCTCTTCTCTCCCCTCACCCCCGTTGATGAGTACTTAAACACCACCCACTCATACCCTCCCATCATCTTCCCATCACCCCCGTTGATGTGACTAAAACACCACCCACTCATACCTCCCCTCATCTCCCCTACCCCTCATCGTACTACCCCTCTACCCCTCATCTCTCCCCTCACCTCCCGTTGATGCAGACTAAAACACCACCCACTCATACCCTCCCTCATCTCTCCCATCACCCCCGTTGCATGATAGCTTAACACCACCCCACTCATATTCCTCCCCTCATCCTCTCCCATCACCCCCGTTGATGATAGCTTAAACACCACCCACTCATACCTCCCCTCATCTCTCCCCTCATTCTCCATACTCCCGTTGATGATAACTAACCAACACCATACCCCACTCATACCTCCCCTCATCTCTCCCTACACCCCGTTGATGATAGCTAAACCAACCCACTCTACCTCCCCTCATACTCTCCCATCACCCCCGTTGATGTTACACCACCCTAAACCACTACCCACCCAGCTCATACACCCCCCTACTCATCTCCCCTCACCCCTCATCTCTCACCTCACCCCATCTCTCCCATCACCCCCCCCCTTGATGTTGACTAAAACACCACCCACTCATACCTCCCCTCATCTACACCACCCATCACTCCTACATCTCCCCTCACACCCCGTTGATGATAACTAAACACCACCCACTCATACCTCCCCTCACTCTCACCCCATCACCCCCTTGATGATAGCTTAAAACACCACCCACTACATACTTCCCCCTCATCTCTCCCCTCACCCCGTTGATGATACTTAAACAACCACCACTCATACCTCCCTCCATCTTCCCCTCACCCCTTACTCTCTCCACCCCGTGTTACACACCACTCATCTACTCTCCCCTCATCTTCCACCTCACCCCCGTTGATGATACTTAAACACCACCCACTCATACCTACCCTCATCTCTCCCCTCACACCCCTCAACTTCCCCCCAACCCCCGTTATGATAACTTCAAAACACCACCCACTCATACCTCCCCTCATCTCTCCCACTCACCCCTCATTCTCCCTCACCCTCATCTCCTCCCCCTCACCCCCCTACTGCAGATACTTAACTACCACCCACTCATACCTCCCACTCATCTCTCCCCCTCACCCCTCATCTCTCCCCTCACCTGCCACTCTCCTCCCCTCACCCCCGTTCGATTTGCCACTAAAACTACCACCCATTCTACCTCTTCATCCTCCCCACCCTACTCTCTCCAGCTCAAAACACCACCCATACTCTACCTCCCTCATCTCTCCCCTCACACCCTCATTCTCTCCACCATCACCCCCTTACTGCTTGCACTAAAACACCACCCTACTACATACCTCCCAGCCATCTCTCCCACCACCCATTCCATACTCTCACCCGTACAACACCCATCTACTCTCTCAGCCTACACACCTCATTACTCCATCTCCCCCGTACACCACCCCTACCATCTCCACCCCATACCACCCTTTACATAAGTACTCCCCAGCCATACCACAATCATTACTACCATACTATCCACCAGCCATACCACACATTACTACAGCACTCACACCGTACCCCTCACCTTACTACCATCTCAGCCCCATACACCCACTACCATACTACCCCCAGCTCACCCCACCATCCAGCCGCCAGTACAACCCTTATACCTCTCCCCTCACCAGCCGTACCACACCATTACTACTCATCTTCCAGCACTACCACCACACCTTACTACAGTCTCTGCCAGCCTACCCACCACCTTACTACCACACTTGCAGCCAGCCAGTACCTCTCACCATTACTCCCAGTACATCCAGCCGCAGCCCACCACCCATTACTACCGCTTCCAGCCAGCCACAGTACCACACCCATTACTACCAGTACTTGCCACCGCCAACACCACCCATTATCCCATCTTGCCCAGCACACCAGCCATCTCATCTGCCAGCCCACCAGCCAACAACCTCCAGTCTCAGCCAGCCCACCACCACATCCATCCAGCCAGCTCCATCCACCATACCTCTACTCACCACCAGTCCCACTCCTCTCCACAGCATACCACCACCATTACTACCAGTACTTGCCAGCCAGCCAGTACCACCACCCATTACTACCAGTACTTGCCAGCCAGCCAGTACCACCACCCATTACTACCAGTACTTGCCAGCCAGCCAGTACCACCAACCATTACTACCAGTACTACCCAGCCAGCCAGTACCACCACCCATTACTACCAGTACTTGCCAGCCAGCCAGTACCACCAACCATTACTACCAGTACTACCCAGCCAGCCAGTACCACCAACCATTACTACCAGTACTACCCAGCCAGCCAGTACCACCAACCATTACTACCAGTACTTGCCAGCCAGCCAGTACCACCAACCATTACTACCAGTACTTGCCAGCCAGCCAGTACCACCAACCATTACTACCAGTACTTGCCAGCCAGGCAGTACACCACCCATTACTACCAGTACTACCCAGCCAGCCAGTACCACCACCCCTTACTACCAGACTACCCAGCCAGCCAGTACCACCACCCCTTACTACCTTACTTGCCAGCCAGCCAGTACACCACCTACTTCCCAATGCCACGCCAATACCACCACCCATCTACCTCCTACCAGTACTCCTGCCAGCCAGCCTACCACCACACCATTACTACCAGTACTTCCCAGCCAGCCACGTCACCACCCACCCTACTACCAGCTACACTGCCAGCCAGCCAGTACCACCACCCATTACTACCAGTACTTGCCAGCCAGCCAGTACCACCACCCATTACTACCAGTACTTGCCAGCCAGCCAGTACCACCACCCATTACTACCAGTACTCAGCCAGCCAGCCAATCCACCACCTCCTTACTCATCCAGTACTTGCCAGCCAGCCATACCACCACCCTTACTACCAGTACTTGCCAGCCAGCCAGTACCCACCACCCATTACTCACCAGTACTTGCCAGCCACGCCACCTCACCACCCACCTCATTACACCCGCCACCACTTGCCAGCCACCACTACCACCACCACCACATTCCTCACCATACTCTCAGCCAGCCACCGTACCACCACCCTTAACCTCCAGTACTCTCCAGCTCACCAGTACCACCACCCTTACATACCCAGTACTGCCAGCCAGCCAGTACCCACCACCATTACTACCACTACCTACCACCATCCAGTACACCACCCTACACTACCGTCACCACCAGTACCCCACCACTCACTTAACCTCCATACATCCATCACCACCACCCCACACCACTCTAACTACCAGCACTTGCAGCCACCAGCCAGTCCACCACCCATTACTACCACTACTTGCCAGCCAGCCAGTACCAACCACCCATTACCTTCCACCGTACTCCCACCACACCCCACCAGCCACTACCACTCACACCACTACTACCAGTCACTTGCCAGCTCAGCCACACCCACACACCTCCTACCACCAGTCACACTACCACAGCTCGCCACACCCACCTCACCCAATCCTACCAGTCCTTCCCACCCCACCAGTCCTCACCACCCATTACTACCCACCTCACCACCTCATACACCACCACCCTACACAGTCTACCACTCACCTACCACCAACCTTACTACCACTCCTCTCCACCACCATCCACCAACCATTCACTACCACACTTCCCAGCCACCATACCACCACCCATTACTACCAGTACTTGCCAGCTCACCGACACCCCTCATTACTCCTACTCACCCTCACCACCAGCCACCAGCCACCAACCACCACCACCACCCTCAGCCACCACCTCACCACCAGTCCACACCATTCTCACCAGTACTACCTCAGCAGCCTACCCCACCAACCATTACACCAGTACTCCAGCCGCCCGTACCACCTCCCTCATACTACCCAGTCACTCTTGCAAGCCAGCCGTCACCACCAACCTCTACCACGTCTCACCAGCCAGCCGTACCACCAACCATCTACCATGCTCCCTCAGCCAGCCACGTACCA
>NC_069435.1:23828570-23833570 GCF_026875155.1 Cherax quadricarinatus | reverse complement strand
ACTCAAGAACTGGATTCCATAACAGATGTGAATGAGAGCTAAATGACTTAAAGAAAACAGCTTCCGTTAATCCAAGTGCCAAGACGAGATTCTGAAAGCTACAGCAAACACCGTGTGTGTGTGTGTGTGTGTGTGTGTGTGTGTGTGTGTGTGTGTGTGTGTGTGTGTGTGTGTGTGTGTGTGTGTGTGTGTGTGTGTGTGGGTGGTGTGTGGTGTGTGTTACGTATAACGAGCCTTAGCACCACACACACACACACACACACGCACACACACACACACACACACACACACACACACACACACACACACACACACACACACACACACACACACACACACACACACACACAAGAAAATAACAGAAATTCCTTCTTCTGATATTGCAAACATCAGAGTGGGGAAAAACTAGGGAGGAGCCGCGAGGTCGTGACTGGATGCCAGGGAGAAAGGGAGGCTGAGCAGGGTGGGAGTGGGGGGGCAGGAGAGGAAGGGGGGGAGGAGGGAGAAAGGGGGGAGGAGGGAAAAGGGGGAGAAGGGGAAAAGGGGGGAGGAGGGAAGGGGGTTTAAGGAAGAGTGAGGCTGGGCAGGGTGGAGTGAAGCAGGCAGGGGGAGTTTAGGCTGGGCAGGTGGGAGTGAGGGTGGGCAGGGTTTGGGGAAAGAGGCTGGGCAGGGTGGGAGTGAGGCTGGGCAGGTGTTTAGTGAGGCTGGGCAGTGTGGGAGTGAGGTTGGGCAGGGGGCGAGTGAGGCTGGGCAGGGTGGGAGTGAGGCTGGGCAGGGGCGAGTGAGGCTGGGCAGGGTGGGAGTGAGGCTAGGCAGGGTGGGAGTGAGGCTGGGCAGGTGGGAGGAGGCTGGGGAGGGGGGGAGAGAGGGTGGGCAGGGTTTAAGTGAGGCTGGGCAGGGTGGAAGTTAGGCTGGCAGGGTGGGATTGAGGCTGGCAGGGTGGGAGTGAGGCTGGGCAGGGTGGGAGTGAGGCTGGGCAGGGGGGGAGTGAGGCTGGGCAGGGGGGATGAGGGGTGGGCAGGGTGGGATTTGAGGCTGGGCAGGGTGGGATTGAGGCTGGGCAGGGTGGGAGTGAGGCTGGGCAGGGTGGGAGTGAGGCTGGGCAGGGTGGGAGTGAGGCTGGGCAGGGTGGGAGTGAGGCTGGGCAGGGTGGGAGTGAGGCTGGGGAGGGTGGGAGTGAGGGTGGGAGGGTGGGAGTGAGGCTGGGCAGGGTGGGAGTGAGGCTGGGGAGGTGGGAGTGAGGCTGGGCAGGGGGGGAGTGAGGCTGGGCAGGGGGGGAGTGAGGCGGGCAGGGTGGGATGAGGCTGGGCAGGTGGGAGTGAGGCTGGGCAGGGTGGGATTGAGGCTGGGCAGGTGGGATTGAGGCTGGGCAGGTGGAGTGAGGCTGGGCAGGGTGGGAGTGAGGCTGGCAGGGTGGGAGTGAGGCTGGGGAGGGTGGGAGTGAGGCTGGGCAGGGTGGGAGTGAGGCTGGCAGGGTGGGAGTGAGGCTGGGCAGGGTGGGAGTGAGGCTGGGCAGGGGGGGAGTGAGGCTGGGCAGGGTGGGAGTGAGGCTGGGCAGGGTGGGGGTGAGGCTTTGGGCAGGGTGGGGAGTGAGGCTGGGCAGGGGGGGAGTGAGGCTGGGCAGGGTGGGAGTGAGGGGGCAGGGTGGGATTGAGGCTGGGCAGGGGGGGAGTGAGGCTGGGCAGGGTGGGGGGTGAGGCTGGGCAGGGTGGGATTGAGGCTGGGCAGGGTGGGATGAGGTGGGCAGGTGGGAGTGAGGCTGGGCAGGTGGGAGTGAGGCTGGTCAGGGTGGGAGTGAGGCTGGGCAGGGTGGGAGTGAGGCTGGGCATTGTGGGAGTGAGGCTGGGCAGGGTGGGAGTGAGGCTTTGGGCAGGGTGGGAGTGAGGCTGGGCAGGGGTCAGGTAAAGACAATGCTTCCCACAGTACTTCCTCTTGGGAAAATGTTATTATGACTGACGACACGTGTGTGTGTGTGTGTGTGCGTGTGTGTGTGTGTGTGTGTGTGTGTGTGTGTGTGTGTGTGTGTGTGTGTGTGAGTGTGTGTTGTGTGTGTGTGTGTGTGTGTGTGTGTGTGGTGTGTGTGTGTGTGTGTGTGTGTGTGGTGTGTGTGAGTGTGTGTGAGTGTGTGTGTGTTTGTGTGTGTGTGTGGTGTGTGTTGTGTGTGTGTGTGTGTGTGTGTGTGTGTGTGTGTGAGTGTGTGTGTGTGTGTGTGTGTGTGTGTGTGTGTGTGGTGTGTGTGTGTGTGTGTGTGTGTGTGTGTGTGTGTGTGGTGTGTGTGTGTGTGTGTGTGTGTGGTGACAATATCTTAAGACCAGTTGCCTAAAACAGTAAGTCAGTCGTTTGATTTTCCCAGGAGTGTTGAGGCTGGCATGAATCCAAGTGCAGGTGTTTATTGAGCAGGTGTTTAACCCAGCATCTTAACCCTGGTGAAGTTCCAAGTGCAGGTGTTTATTGAGCAGGTGTTTAACCCAACATCTTAACCCTGGTGAGGTTCCGAGTGCAGGTGTTTATTGAACAGGTGTTTAACCCAGCATTTTCAGCCTAATAAGGTTCTAAGTGCAGGTATTTTATGAGGTGGTAAACCCCTCATGAGGAGACTATCTTCCGGCAAACAAGGCACCAGACGCAGGTATTTATTAAGCAGGAGTTGAATCACTCACACACTCTCTCTCTATCTATCTATCTATCTATCTCTCTCTCTATCTGTCTCTCAATCTCTCTCTCTCTCTATTCCTCCCGTGTGGGTCACTCACCTAAAAGTAGCACTGAAGGCTCGATCCTCCGTCTAGTAAAGAAACTTAGCTGTAGTAAGAACTTGGAGAAGTGAACTCAGTGGCTGATGGTAAAATACACACACAAAATGTGTATACTAAACAACAGCCATACAAGATACAGAGTGTATGATGTCACCTGGTTCACAGCTCTGTAGAGCTCTGTCAATTTATGTTTAATTCTGCGTAGAGCTTTATCAAGTTATGTGTTGTGTTGCTAAGAGCTTTATAAAGTCGTATGTCGCTCTGTGTAGAGCTTTAGCAAGCTTTATATCTCTCTGGTCTCCTAGGACCCACTTCACCTCCCGTCACTGGTCTCCTAGGACCTACTTCACTCCCCTCACTGTTCTCCTAGAACCCACTTTATCGCCTCACTGTTCTCCTAGGACCTACTTCACCCCCTCACTGGTCTCCTAGGACCCACTTCACCCCCTTGCTGGTCTCCTAGAACCCACGTCACCCCATCACTGGTCTCCTAGGACCCACTTCATCCCCTTGCTGGTCTCCTAGAACCCACGTCACCCCATCACTGGTCTCCTAGGACCCACTTCACCCCCTCACTTCTCTCCTGGGACCCACTTCTACCCACTGGTCTCCTAGGATGCACCAGCTGCCCACATGAACAAGGAGAAACCTCGGCATTCCTAACTTTCTTTGATGGCACTGAGAAACTTTCTAAGATGAGAGAGTACTTTCTTCCCTCACGATGTTTCTTTGCCAAACACAGGCAAACTGTTTTTATTTAGTATATGACTGGATATATTAATGAGGATGCGGGCATAAACACACACAGTGAAGGGGCGGGGCCAGGAGCTGTGACTTGACCCTTACAACCACAACTAGATGAGTACACTCACACACACACATGCATCTGCTGGATGTTCAAGCACACATCACTTAAAACCTTCACACGACACCTGTCCGTCCATCCATCAATCATGGATTTATTCACCATCATGGCCATCCTATCTAGCTCCACACCCGGCACACAGGCGGCTCTGTACCCGGTACACAGGTGGCTCTGTACCCGGTACACAGGCGGCTCTATACCCGGCACACAGGCGGCTCTGTACCCGGCACACAGGCGGCTCTGTACCCGGTACACAGGTGGCTCTGTACCCGGTACACAGGCGGCTCTATACCCGGCACACAGGCGGCTCTGTACCCGGCACACAGGCGGCTCTATACCCGGCACACAGGCGGCTCTGTACCCGGCACACAGGCGGCTCTGTACCCGGCACACAGGCGGCTCTGTACCCGGCACACAGGCGGCTCTGTACCCGGCACACAGGCGGCTCTGTACCCGCACACAGGCGGCTCTATACCCGGCACACAGGTATCTCTGTACCCGGCACACAGGCGGCTCTATACCCGGCACACAGGCGGCTCTGTACCCGGCACACAGGCGGCTCTGTACCCGGCACACAGGCGGCTCTGTACCCGGCACACAGGCGGCTCTGTACCCGGCACACAGGCGGCTCTATATCCGGCACACAGGAGGCTCTGTACCCGGCACACAGGCGGCTCTGTACCCGGCACACAGGCGGCTCTGTACCCGGCACACAGGCGGCTCTGTACCCGGCACACAGGCGGCTCTATATCCTGCACACAGGAGGCTCTGTACCCGGCACACAGGCGGCTCTATACCCGGCACACAGGCGGCTCTATACCCGGCACACAGGCGGCTCTGTACCCGGCACACAGGCGGCTCTATACCCGGCACACAGGCGGCTCTATACCCGGCACACAGGAGGCTCTATACCCGGCACACAGCCGGCGGGTCCCGCAGTACGACCCTCGTGGGTGGCTGGGCGGATACCGCAGTACGACCCTCGTGGGTGGCTGGGCGAGTCCTGCAGTACGACCTCGTGGGTGGCTGGGCCAGTCCTGCAGTACGACCCTCGTGGGTGGCTGGGCGGGTCCCGCAGTACGACCCTAGACCTGGTAACTTCAACGAAGGTAAAGAAAGTGATCTCTCAGTGAAAATTATTTACAAACGCCAGAGAAAGTTTGATGGGTGACTTAACTGCTGAACCAGCCAGTGTTCCGTGATAACAACCAGGGAGAGAGAGACAGAGACAGAATGAGAGGAGAAAAAGAGACCAGAAAAAGAAAGTGAGAGGGAGAAAGAGAGAGTAGCTATCTCAGGAGAGAGTAGATATTATCTGGGTGAGGGGGAGTGGTATAGGAGAGAGAGAGTGGTAGAGAGGGGAAGGGAGAGAGGGGTAA
>NC_069435.1:23818570-23823570 GCF_026875155.1 Cherax quadricarinatus | reverse complement strand
TAGAATAATACCAGGGAATTGGATGTCGATATTAGAATAATACCAGGGAATTGGATGTTAATATTAGAATAATACCAGGGAATTAGATGTTAATATTAGAATAATACCAGGGAATTGGATGTTAATATTAGAATAATACCAGGGAATTAGATGTTAATATTAGAATAATGCCAGGGAATTGGATGTTAATATTAGAATAATACCAGGGAATTAGATGTTAATATTAGAATAATACCAGGAATTGGATGTTAATATTAGAATAATACCAGGGAATTAGATGTTAATATTAGAATAATGCCAGGGAATTGGATGTTAATATTAGAATAATACCAGGGAATTAGATGTTAATATTAGAATAATACCAGGGAATTAGATGTTAATATTAGAATAATGCCAGGGAATTGGATGTTAATATTAGAATAATACCAGGGAATCTGATGTTAATATTAGAATAATACCAGGGGAAATTTGATGTTAATATTAGAATAATACTAGGGAATTGGATGTTAATATTAGAATAATACCAGGGAATCTGATGTTAATATTAGAATAATACCAGGGAATTAGATGTTAATGTTAGAATAATGTCCTTGGTTTACCCGAAGATGTAGGGAGGCAAAACCAAAGTGCGCTAGAGAATGGAAAAAGTACAGAAGGCAAAGGACCCAGGAGAATAAGGAGATTAGTCGAAGAGCCAGAAACGGGTGTGCACAGATAAGGAGGGAGGCCCAGCGACAGTACGAAAACAACATAGCATCGAAAGTCAAGTCTGACCCGAAACTGTTGTATATCCACATTAGGAGGAAGACAACAGTCAAAGACCAGGTGATCAGATTGAGGAAAGAAGGTGGGGAACTCACAAGAGACGATCAAGAGGTATGCGAGTCATGGAGAAGATTATCAGGAGGAGAGTGGTGGAGCTCCTGGAACGGAACAAGAGTATAAACGACAACCAGCACGGATTCATGGAAGGAAAATCCTGTGTCACAAACCTTCTGGAGTTTTATGATAAAGTAACAGAAGTAAGACACAAGAGAGAGGGGTGGGTTGATTGTATTTTCTTGGACTGCAAGAAGGCCTTTGACACAGTTCCTCACAAGAGATTAGTGCAGAAGATGGAGGATCAGGCACATATAACAGGAAGGGCACTGCAATGGATCAGAGAATACCTGACAGGGAGGCAACAACGAGTCATGGTACGTGATGAGGTATCACAGTGGGCACCTGCGACGAGCGGGGTCCCACAGGGGTCGGTCCTAGGACCAGTGTTATTTTTGGTATATGTGAATGACATGATGGAAGGGATAGACTCAGAAGTGTCTCCGTTCGCAGATGATGTGAAGTTAATGAGGAGAATTAAATCAGATGAGGATCAGGCAAGACTTCAAAGAGACCTGGACAGGTTGGACACCTGGTTCAGCAACGGGCTTCTCGAATTTAACCCTGCCAAATGCAAAGTCATGAAGATCGGGGAAGGGCAAAGAAGACCGCAGAGAGAGTATAGTCTAGGTGGCCAAAGACTGCAAACTTCACTCAAGATATAAGATCTTGGGGTGAGTATAATACCGAACACGACTCCCGAAGCACACATCAATCAGATAACTGCTGCAGCATACGGGCGTCTGGCAAACCTAAGGATAGCGTTCCGATACCTCAGTAAGGAATTGTTCAAGACTCTGTATACCATTTACGTCAGGCCCATACTGGAGTATGCAGCACCAGTTTGGAATCCACACCTGGTCAAGTACGTCAAGAAATTAGAGAAAGTGCAAAGGTTTACAACAAGACTGGTCCCAGAAGAAAGAAAGGTTAAGGGAAGTTGGCCTGACGACACTGGAGGACAGAAGGGTCAGGGGAGACATGATAACGACATATAAAATACCGCGCGGAATAGACAAGGTGGACAAAGACAGGATGTTCCAGGGATGGGACACAGAAACAAGGGGTCACAATCGGAAGTTGAAGACTCAGGTGAGTCAAAGGGATGTTAGGAAGTATTTTTTCGGTCATAGAGTTGTCAGGAAGTGAAATAGTTTAGAAAGTGAGGTAGTGGAGGCAGGAACCATACATAGTTTTAAGATGAGGTTTGATAAAGCTCATGGAGCAGGGAGAAAAAGGGCCGAGTAGCAATCAGTGAAGAGACGGGGCCAGGAGCTATGACTCTACCCTTGCAACCACAAATAGGTGAGTACACACACATACTCACACACGCACACACATACACACACACACACACACACACACACACACACACACACACACACACACACACACACACACACACACACTCACTCACACACACACACACACACAACAACACACACACACACACACACACACACACACACACACACACACACACACACACACACACACACAACACACACACACACATACACACACACACACACACACACACACACACACACACACACACACACACACACACACACACACACACACACACCACACACACACACACACACACTCACACACACACACACACACACACACACACACACACACACACACACACACACACACACATACACACACACACACACACACACACACACTCACACACACACACACACACACACACCACACACACACACACACACACACACACACACACACACACACATACACGCACACACACACACAACACACACACACACACACACACACACACACACACACACACACACACACACACAGGTGAAGGTACCATCAGCTCCAGACAGGTGAGTACACATCTTAACAGCAAAATAAACACATAAGAATTTTCGATAAGATTCAAGTTTTATGTAGTTTTTACGGGGAGTCAGGGCACGTACTGGAGGGTACAATGCCCGACCCATGCCCACCCCATCCTAGTATCATGCCCACCCCATCAACTCCCCTTCAAGCCAGACTAACGCCTCGTACAAGGACCTCGAACGGTTTGGTTGCCCCAGGTCGGGGCCGGGAGCTATGATTCGACCCCCTACAACCATGTATAGGTGATTACAAAGACTAACTTCACTATCATTCACTTTCTTCTCTCTTCTCTCCCCTCTACATTTTCTCTTGTTTGCTAACAACGTAAAATGTAAATACGAATATAATAATAATAATAATAATAATAATAATAATAATAATAATAATAATTAATATTATTATTATTATTATTATTATTATTATTATATATTATTATTATTATTATTATTATTATTATTATTATTATTATTATTAAGAATAATTCCTTACAATAAAGTAATATTGTGTTCAAAACACTGCTGGATTCTAATTATGAGGCTGACGACTTCCTGTTAGTGTCTGTTAAGGTGCCGGAGCGGGTAACTGGGTCGACTGGATAGGGAGACTGGAGAGGTAGATTGGATAGGGAGACTGGGAGGTAGACTGGATAGGAGACTGGAGAGGTAGATTGGATAGGGAAAACTGGAGAGGTAGACTGGATAGGGACACTGGAGAGGTAGACTGGATAGGGAGACTGAGAAGTAGACTGGATAGGGAGACTGGAGAAGTAGACTGGATAGGGAGACTGGAGAGGTAGACTGGATAGGGAGACTGGAGAAGTAGACTGGATAGGGAGACTGGAGAGGTAGACTGGATAGGGAGACTGGAGAGGTAGACTGGATAGGGAGACTGGAGAGGTAGACTGGATAGGGAGACTGGAGAGGTAGACTGGATAGGGAGACTGGAGAGGTAGACTGGATAGGGAGACTGGAGAGGTAGACTGGATAGATGGAATTTGTAGACTGATACTCCATAGACTGGACAGGGAAAATGATAGTTAAGAATCTATCACTGGATAGAGGAATGGATGGCCTATATTATCCAAATAGATCACGGCTTACAGCCGGTACAATAGACCAATAGACATATCACATTTCAGAGGAAATACTGAACGTTTCTCCCCTTCATGTATAGATGCTCCAGGACCTAGCGAAACGTTCACAGTATCCTCTCTTATCCCTCCCATATTTGTGAATCAAGTTAAATAACCGAGTCTTAACCTCCTTAACCTGGTTAAATACGTTCAGTCTTGTACAAAATTCAACCCAGTAAAATACAGATTTATTTTCCTTAATATATATATTGTAAGTACTAACTGGGGAGTGGAGTGATCTTATGGAGGAGGGAGTGGAGTGATCTTATGGAGGAGGGAGTGGAGTGATCTTATGGAGGAGGGAGTGGAGTGATCTTATGGAGGAGGGAGTGGATTGATCTTATGGAGGAGGGAGTGGAGTGATTTTAAATGGAGGAGGGAGTGGATGATCTTATGGAGGAGGGAGTGGAGTGATCTTATGGAGGAGGGAGTGGAGTGATCTTATGGAGGAGGGAGTGGAGTAAATCTTATGGAGGAAGGAGTGGATTGATCTTATGGAGGAAGGAGTGAGTGATCTTATGGAGGAGGGAGTGGAGTGATCTTATGGAGGAGGGAGTGGAGTGATCTTATGGAGGAGGGAGTGGAGTGATCTTATGGAGGAGGGAGTGGAGTGATCTTATGGAGGAGGGAGTGGAGTGATCTTATGGAGGAGGGAGTGGAGTGATCTTATGGAGGAGGGAGTGGATGATCTATGGAGGAGGAATGGAGTGATCTTATGGAGGAAGGAGTGGAGTGATTTTAAATGGAGGAAAGGAGTGAGTGATCTTATGGAGGAGGGAGTGGAGTGATCTTATGGAGGAGGGAGGGGAGTGATCTTATGGAGGAGGGAGTGGAGTGATCTTATGGAGGAGGGAGTGGAGTGATCTTATGGAGGAGGGAGTGGAGTGATCTTATGGAGGAGGGAGTGGAGTGATCTTATGGAGGAGGGAGTGGAGTGATCTTATGGGGGAGGGAGTGGAGTGATCTTATGAAGGAGGGAGTGGAGTGATCTTATGGAGGAGGGAGTGGATGTGCTTATGGAGGAGGGAGTGGAGTGATCTTATGGAGGAGGGAATGGAGTGATCTTATGGAGGAAGGAGTGGAGTGATCTTATGGAGGAAGGAGTGGA